>LR749514.1:2330315-2402225 GCA_902729485.2 Mus minutoides
AAAAAAAAAAAAAAAAAGATTTGCCTTAACCACTGGGATTCTTGTGAAGCCATCAGGGCTGTAGCTGTTAGTCAGTGCCCCACTTGAATCATGAGTAACTTGAGGATAAAGAATTACTATCAGAATTCCTATTGAATTATATCAATAGTATTCAAAGTATCTGTCTTAGTGTAGGAGCAAGGTGAGTTCTGGACAGCTAATTCAAGCAGAGGAGATGCAAGGTCTTAGGGATGCTTCAGTGCTATGGTCAGATTGATAAAGAACTGAACCCAGAACCTGAGCCAGTGCACCCAGCTGGAGCTCAGTAAATACATAGGGATTTGTATCCCCAAGTATTAAAAGACATCCTTAAGTCTCTTACGTAACAGAGAGACCTAAGGTAGTTCTATACTGTTTTTAAAGGAAACAAACATCAGCTCTTTTGTAGATAACCAGTGCTCTTCTAAGGAAAGGCACCATTTGAAGTAAGCATGAAGGTTGAGTTCCCTCATTGCTTGCTTATTCGAGGACTCCTTCACTTTTCTACAGTCTTCTTGGTCCATTTGCATGATGGAGTAGCATGTGACTAAGACATTGCAACAATAAGCATACATAGCAAAGTCCTGGTAGTGTTTTCAATACTTCCACAAGTGACTCTGAATTTAGTTCCTGTGTGAAATGCACATTTGGAAAACACTGGAGTTCTCTGTCTCTGTCTCTGTCTCTGTCTCTGTCTCTGTCTCTGTCTCTCTCTCTCTCTCTCTCTGTGTGTGTGTGTTATCTTTGAGAGTTGCATCTCCTTGTCCCCATGTAAGTGCTTTACTTGTGCAGTGACATTTCTACAAACATTTCATTACTGATAACAGCAAGCACAGACATACTCCTTAAAGACACTTGCCCCTGTGGCATCCTTTAGAACTAACTGCATGACAGAACTTCTATATTGCTCTGTGGACAGCCTGAACTCTGTCTGTGTGTGCATGGGTCTATTAGCAGCACTATGAAGCTGTGCATTCGGGACCCTGGAAGGGCCTCTTCTTCCTCCAACAGACCGTGAGGACAGCACACCTCCTGCCATCAATCACTGAGTAGTCAATTTTAACATATTTTGGTATCTTGTCAATACAACCAGTTCCAGAAAGCTTCTGTGGACTAGCCTTAATAGAGCTATAGTGAAGGCTGCTTCTTCAGCTAGGGAATCAACAGCCAGCTCTTAAACACAATGCAGAACAGGGAACAAGAAATGAAATCCAAGTTAGAGCCAGTAAAAGTTGAAGTTGTATTAAAAATATCAGTGTTTCATTTTCTTTTTTAAAAAGGATCTCCAAATTATAGTTATCTACATGATGGAGAAAACCAATGTTCCCTTAGTATGTGACCTAATGTACACCCAGAGCCTGCTGAGAGCCAGCAGCTTTATTCAGGTACTGTGTGCAATCCTGTGAGACAGCTTCTCCTCCCCTAGTCTGCTAATGGGGCATCTAAGGCTCAGACAGCTTAAGCATCCTGTAAATAAAGCCTGTGTGTAAGTGGGGCAGCTCTGCTTCACCTTCATGGCTACACTAGCTACTTTGCCTCTGGGCTTCTAATCTATCCTGATAGAGGTTTCCTCTCCTTAAGACGTTGTTTTTATTAATATTTTCTATCATTGCCATTGCCTTATCTGTGTGTAATTTTGTTTTCACTCTATGGTAGGTAGGATGGACCAAACTGCAGTGAAATGAAAGCCAGGGTGTTGGGTTGCCCGAGTCCACACCCACTGCTGCTTCATCCTTCGACGCTGGAGACTGCCATCTTCACTGAAAGTAAAGAAATCTGTGTACTATTTTTAGCCCTGTCACTTTTTAAAGATAACTCCAGATCCAGCATTCTATCATTTCCGGGGCCTAAGTCTCCCTGCCTAAAACAAAAGTGACAAGAGCAAGTGTTGCTGAACAAATATTTTTTGAGAAGATTATGAAATAAAGCATGTACATGTGCTTCCAAAATGGAGCACACATGAAAGATGCGCACAAGCTTCTGTGTCAGTTGGGTCTGCAAGTGATGGTCACATGGTCTGCAAGTGATGGTCACATGGTCTGCAAGTCATGGTCACATGGTCTGCAAGTCATGGTCACATGGTCTGCAAGTGATGGTCACAGGATACTGGGTTGTCCCTGGACCACAAGCTTCTGTGTCAGTGGGTCTCCAAGTGATGGTCACAGGATACTGG
This sequence comes from Mus minutoides, assembly GCA_902729485.2. Classification (NCBI taxonomy): domain Eukaryota; kingdom Metazoa; phylum Chordata; class Mammalia; order Rodentia; family Muridae; genus Mus; species Mus minutoides. Next base: position 2,332,507 of record LR749514.1, read on the forward strand.
GTTGTCCCTGGACCACAGTATTCTCTTGTTGGATTCCCTATATTTGCCCTTGCTAGCATCTCTACCTGAAGCCATTGTAGACTTGAAGGAAGAACCGGGAAAGGGACCGTGGACAGCTGATCTTTGAGAGACAGAGTGTAGAGGACATGGGTGGGTGGGTTCAAGCTTTCAGAAATGTGCCAGCAACTGCCTCTCTCTTTCCTCACTGGGCATAAATCAAAGGCACCAGCTCTCGAGGCTGCCAACTCAACACCTTTTATAGGCACTTAATTCACTCTAAAATTAAAAATATATACATTCCCTTAGTAGGAATTACCGTTATTCTTCAGTATGACAGAGTGATTTGATTTTAAACCCTTATATGTCTCTTCTATATCGTATTGTGGGTTAGAATCAGTCAATTGTCTATGATGAAGAGCTACTGACGCCTTGGAGACAGCTCCCACACTGACTCCATTGATACCCCTCCCCCATAAGGGACTTCATCCTTATGTCCCACAGAGGATAACACATAGGCAAGGCCATATATTATAAGAGCATCATTCTATTCCCACCACCTGCAAGACCACCTGTCTGTGCTGGAAAGGCAGTCATCAGAATGTTGTAGGAAGGCCATCAGTTATGTTGCTGGCAATTGGTGACAAGTCTCCACTCCTGCCTCCCAACTTCCTTTTCTAGACTTCATTCCTTTACACCTGTTCTGGAGTCTCAGGGCCCTTCTGGTCTCACTGCTGTCTCTTCCTCTGACTAAAGCTGTGAAATTAAAGGAGCAAAACCTCTGTACCCTGGGCCATCCATTTTAGACAGTAGTGGAGTATATCCTGCAGTTTCAGGTTTTTAAAACTTAAATTCTTTCAGTAGAAAAATACAAATTTAGATTAATAAATGAGAATGGGTTTTTCCAGAATAGACATAATTTGAACCAAGGTGAGCAGACATTCTGAAATGTAAGAAATAACACTTGACAAGGGGAGAGATGAATTGATTACCAGGAGATTGGTAAATGAAGAGAAAAGGCCAAAGTCAGAAGAGTGGAGCCTTATGCTCTGACAGTGTGTCCTCATCTCCAGCATTGGGAAGTAGATCTTCCTCAGGTGTCCCAAGGATCATTCTACCTGGCTTCGTGTCTAAACTTGGCATGGTGTGATTGTATTGTGCTCTGTTACACTATTTGGGAGAAGCAGATACCAAAGAAAAGATATCCACATGTGTGATCTCATTTGTGGGTACGACCTGCTATGAGCTCAGCTGCTAATGGGGCTGAGCCTCCATCCAATAAAGTACCAGGGTAAGCACAGGTGGGTTCTAACTGCCCCAATCTAGAAGACCAGGAGAGAGTTCTCTGGACAGTACTTAATCCCTATGCAAGCCAGTGTGTGTGTGTGTGTGTGTGTGTGTGTGTGTGTGTGTGTGTGTGTGTAAAATGCAGTGCCAGTCTGGGTGCACATCTGTAATTCTAGCTACTCAGAAAGCTGAGGTAGGGGATCATAGATTCAAGGTGAGGGATCTTGTCACAAAATAAAAAATTTAAGATAAATCTGGGGCTGTGGTTCAGTGATAGAATATTAGAATCCTTACAAAACAGACAGACAGACAGACAGACACACACACACACACACACACACACACACACACACACACACTCCAAAATACAAGTTATTAGTTTTTACTTCTTCTCAGAATCAAGAGCAACAACGCTTTTCAAATCAGTGCCGCTCTTTCTGACATTCAGGATTGGCTACTCCAGGCCCATTCCACTCACACTCTCAGATGCTTAAACACCAATACCCAGGCACATAAGGCAGAATGATGCGACTCCCACCCAGCAAAGGGTTCAATTAATCCCAGCACTCGGGAGGCAGAGGCAGGTGGATTTCTGAGTTCGAGGCCAGCCTGGTCTACAGAGTAAGTTCCAGGACAGCCAGGGCTACACAGAGAAACCCTGCCTTGAAAAAACCAAAAAACAAACAAACAAACAAACAAAAAACAATTCCAATTCCTTGCTATTGTCAGTCCCCTTTCAGAATAAGCGACCACATTCTTTTATGCAATGTTTGGCTACACCAAAGCCCTGTCTTACTGAGCTACCCTAATCTTCTCCCTCTGAGTCTAGTTTCATTTAAAGTATATCCCAGTGTGGGAACAAGATGGAAATCTTTTGTGTTGAGAAGTCTTGATCAGTTATACCATGTACAATCATAGAGATTAGTAACCTATTAGTAACAGTATTCATCTACCAAGAACAAGGAAGGGACATATGCAGATTTTACACATAAAAACTTTCATTAAGAAGTGACTAGGTTGGAATTATAGTTCAGTGATGGAACACTTGTCTGAAATGTGAAAAGTCCAGGGTTCCATCCACAGCATTCACTAAAATAATAATTAATAAATGACAATGGTGGTAATGATGGAGACGATGGTTCACCCAATCTGTTCAACTCCAGCCTTTAGAGAAGAGGGATGGGATGGTTCATCATGCTTCCATCTGTGATCTTATTTCAATTCCAAGTTGATAGTGACACTGGCTACTTGGTTTGTGATTAGATTTTAAAGCAAGTAGATGATATGACTATATACCTCTCAAGGCCTTCTTTCTTCTACAAGCTCCATGTAAATCCGAGTGAAGGCTAGAGAAGCATCAAATTTATAATCACTTTCCACATGAGTCTTTTCATGTTGATGTTTTCAACTACGAGGAACAGGAGTCCAACTCCAGCTCACATGGGCAATGGAAAGTAGGAACTCTATGCAGGGGATGTCTGGTTCCAAGTTTTCCTTGTCCACTTTCAATGGCACCTTCACCCCTCTATTTCACTTTCCTTATATTGGTTTCATTCGTCAGGAAGAGGTTCCCCAAGTGACAGAAAGGTTTCCCCCAAGTCAGGAAAAGTATCTCCTGGCTAAAATTCCTATCTACCTCATAATCCTAGAAAACACTCGGGAAGAAATGACTTTGGTGTCTACTTAAATGTTAAGAGTGTGGCAGCTTCTGTCAGACCATAAGGAACCACTAGGTTCTGGTCACTGTGCTGAGGATCCCAAATCAGTCACTCCTAGCTTTCTGCAGCACCAAGACACAATATGGCAAAGCACCCCAGATTTTGCTGGGGAACCCTGGCTGTAAAGTTCTTGCTGAATGTACCCTAACCAGCCCACTAATTTGTGCTTTCATATAAGTTGATTTTAAAGACAAGAAGCCAATGTATGTGCTATCACATTCATAGCCTTCATTTTGAAGAACCAATCTACTATCACTTGGAGGTACTGAGGCAGAGGCTAGTTCTCCCTTGAAGAATGATCTGGAAGGAGACAGGATAGAAACCCTGAGCAGCAAAGTATTGGATTCATACAGGATCCAGCACTTCTGACTTTAAATCTAATATCTTTCCATGATACCATTGAAGCATATTGTGTCCTTTGAGTTGTTGAAGACAATATACAGAAATTATGACCATATAACCATGCCCATAATTTATAGGGAAACTCTCCGTTCAATGCTGGGGTGAAAACTCAGTTGGTAAAAAATGACTTTGGTGTCTAATTATATGTTAAGATTGTGGCAGATTTCCTTCAAACAGAGGGTCCTAAGTTTGAGTCATAGAAGCCACACAAACAAACAAACAAACAAACAAACAAACAAAAACAACAACAAAAAAGAGAACTATCTATGATGTTACTCACCAGTCATTCCAATGCTGTGGAGGCAGAGTCACTGACCTACCTACTTGGAAATTTCCTGATAAATGATTGACCTATCTCAAAAACAAAATGGATGGCAAACAAACAATCAATCAAACAAACAAACAATCAAACAAACAAACAAACAACATAGTGTCTTTTGGTATCTCCTCAACCACAGGAACCTGCACGCGCGCATGAGCGCGCGCACACACACACACACACACACACACACACACACACAGTCCCTTTTTGTAGGGCTTTGGAGTGAAATCTCCAGGCTACGTGTTACATTTTTATTTTAATATCAGTGTAAAAGAATTATCAATCTATCAGGTGATCTGCTGCTACGCAATTCTCAAAACGGAGCTGTATCACTCAGGTACCATCTGTCTCCTAGACCCAGTTTGCTTACTTTAGTGATCTCATAGGGTGGCCTGACCTAAGATGGCCATGCCTGCTGTCCCTTTCCACAGACAGTCCTTGGAAAAAGCAAGAGACTGCTAGCTCTCTGTCATAGGGTCCCATGCTTTCCCTGAAGTGCAGTCACCAGCCAGAGCTGCACCACACTCCTCCAGGTGTGCAGAGGGCAGGATGGCTCCTGCTCCTCGCAGCAGGGCTCATGCATGCCTCTGAGAATGTAAGATCACCCACTGCACAGAGCCTCGGCAGAGGCAGGCCGCAGCAGGTGGACAGTGGAGCAGAGCAGCCGCTTTTGTTAAGTCCTCAACATTATTTCTGCGCGGCTCTTTAGATTTAAGCTCCTGCCGTTCCTTCCATTATGGCTGAGAGAAATAAAAACACCGCCTGCACACTCCTTCCTGCCTCCTTCGCTCAGACGGCATACCTTCCTCTCCTCCTCCTCTGTATGGCTTCTCAGTGTGGTCCTTGGAGCTGGCCCACCACTCGTGGGCCATTGTTCACCTTTCTCCTGGGCTAGAGGCCGATCTCAGGGTTCAGCTGCAATTTGGACAGCAGGGCAGCCGGGTCTCACAGTGACCTTCCTGGACTTATTGTCTGCCATGGCCTAAGGTGACAGGTGTGCGTGGGGGCAGTTTGCAGAGAATCAATCCCTGTTTGTAGCAGTTCATCCCACACTGGGCAGAATCTTAAGCTAGCTGAAGATGAAAGGTTGATGAAGCACAGTACGGGCTGCCCTCTCCTTGGAAGTTAAAGGCCTCATCTCGTTTCCAAGCCCCTTCCTTCTGTATCTGTGAACAGCAAAAAATCTTCCCCATATTCAACTTCTCTTAACCTCAAAGGAATGCAAGTGGAAGAGAACATCTTTATGCCTAAAATTCAAGGTGTCTTTCTTGGTGCTGATTTTTGGCTTCAGGCTACTCCTCCTCCTCTGTAGAGGCACTGGTTCATGGCCTGGAGCACAAATGATACATGGTAAGAATGTGGTATCCCCCAAGGATCATTGTGCACGCTGTGGTCCTGATGAGAAGTGCTTGATTCCCTGATTATAGAGTAAAGAACAGAGACTTCCGAGAGTCCCTTTTCAATCACAATGTCCCCCAATCAGAGGTTCATCAGTCATTGCCTCAATTCATGGAAATCCCTAACAGAGACACAGGCCATCCCAAAATGACAGGCTCAGGTGGCTTGCTATTTGAGGCCATACATCCTGATAGATCTGAGACACAGACAGAGGATGGGGAGGTGGAGAGCAGATTCCATCCACATAGCCCCCTCAGTAAAACCTGAAACTGGTCAGAAACAATTCTCCCTAAAGAATACCAGGATCCCCTCTGCTAACCGTAACCACCAAGTGAGGTACCAATTGACCCAACAGGTCTGTCTGCTGGTGACTGGGGCAGTCCCTCACAATGAAGAAAAGGATAAAGTAGCTTCTCTCAGAGAGGACAACTGCATGCTTTCACCAAATGTGAAAACTGTGGGGAAATTTTGCTGGATGTGAGAAAGTCAAGTTCAGAAAGAGAAAGAGGGAGCACATTTTGGATCCCGGAGTTTGGCAGCAAGAGGTTCCATCCCAGCTCGATTCCATATCCTTAGGGATATGTTTTGACTCACTGAAAAGGTAGCCCCATTCTGAAGCTACTACCCCAGAGAGACTCAATTCCCAGGTTCTGGTTGCTTCTTCCACTGATACGTGCTCGACCACATCCGTCTCAATTTGGTTAAAATAGCAAAATAAATGAAAATAACTTGGTGGTTGTGATATGTGCTATGGCTGGCTGGAGGGGTAATTACTCTTGTTGTAGATGACAGATGGGGGGTTGGGATATCACCAAAGGAGTCCCATAGTCTGTGGGGGGGAGGGGCAGAGTGGGATTGTGGACCCTGAGAGACACAACCCTAGCCCTGTGCTCTGTCAATCGCCACTTTCCTAAACTTGTGTAATTCCCAACTGTATTCAAAATATTTGTGCTGATACCCATAAATAAGAGTAACTCTTGCCCCTCATCAAAGAATCTTTTGGCAATAGATGGAAGGCATCCCAGAAATCCACAACAGGTTAAACTGCAGAGAACAAAGGCTATGGAGTGTACATCCCCAACTGATACATCTACAACAGAACCCTTGTGCCTACATCTCAGGGAACATCATAGAAAGGAGACAAAAGGAATATAAGAGCCCGAGGATGGGGTGTCTGCTCTGATACAGTGTTTTCTATACATGACATGGAGCTGCCCATAGAAAATTGTAGCAACATGGCCATCTAAGTGAGAACAGCACAGTAACAACAACAGGTTACATGCTGCCTGCTTTCTCACAGGGCCCCTCCCTAGATGGACAAGTACAGATAGTAAGTAGTTACTAATAGAGGAAAATTTGATCTTCTCCAGGGATGAGCTCACTACTAGGTTATCCAACCTCAGTGGTCAGCACTAAACATACACACAGGTGAGTGACACCAAATGGACCCAGCAGGTGTGTGTGTGTGTGTCTATCTATCTATCTATCTTCTATCTATCTATCTATCTATCTATCTATCTGTCTGTCTGTCTGTCTGTCTGTCTGTCTGTCTGTCTATGTCTATGTCTATGTCACATATGTATATATATGTACATATGTGTTATAGATATAGATGTGTGTGTGTGTGTGTGTGTGTGTGTGTGTGTGTGTGTGTGTGTGTATTGCCTAGGATCAGGCACAGGCCTAGGTTTGATTTTATTTCAATTTTTAAAAGAAACTCATTGCATCAGAGCAGAGTATGAGGGAAGATCTCAGATATGTTCTTTGCATCGCTAACGCTAAGTTCAAATTTATGACATTGTCCACCTACAGGATTCTTCTCTGTGCTCTTGATCCACTCTCTCTATGTGCCCCTCAAGGCATAACTTGACTCCCAAGTTCTCCCAAGAAGTTTAGAAAGCAATCGTAGAAAACCAGTACTCACCAGGTGCTGCCTGGTAGGATCAATTATGGGTGCCAAACACAGGCAAGTTGAGTAAAACTTAAAGCAGTATATGGTGTTTTGTATATTTTCTATCCTAATATGCCTGTTATTTTGCATGTATTATAATTTCACTGCCGTTAAAATAGGAAAAATATTTAGATATAAGAAATCTCCGTTATCCATTTGACTCCCTAGCAGAACTTAGCATAAAATTTCAGTTTTGTGGTTGATATAACATACAAACGACTAAATTCAAACCCAGGCTCTATTTCTTAAGAGTTCTGTAGTTGTGGGAAAGTGTTTTCTAGGCCTCAACATCCTCATCTATAAAATGGGCAGAGGAATAATAATGAGTCACTGCTTCATAGGCCCCAAGGCTTTAATGAGAAAATGCAAGAAAAGCTGACTCCTGGCTCATAAAGGAGGCTCAAGGGATATTGACTGTGACGGTTACCTTCTTACTGTTGCTGCATGTGTGGGAACATAGTAAAAATCACTTACATGTGTGGCTTTGTGCAGTTCCACCGAGGAGACCCACACATGTTCATGTCCCTTCCTCTCCACTCACTGAGCACTCTCAGTGACTCTTCTCTTTGTCACCATCCTGGAAAGAGGTGGGAGGCAGTGAAAGGAATCCTCTTTCTGACCGTCCTGCACTGCTGTCGCCTGCTGTCCCAGCTGCCCTGGAGCACTATAATTACACATGTCACCATGCAGAGTCCTGTACAAAAGAACCCAAGATAAGATGCTTGCCCTGGAAAGCCCCTAACATCAAGGGCATTTGGATGGATATGTGAAGTAGAGACTGAATGGCAAAAGAGAGGAAATACCTTTAAATACAATAGCAAGGGGCACTGGATGGGATCTCCAGCTCTTTGATTCCACAGGCCAAAGGCCAAGGCTCAGAGAGCTCAAGGGACCTTCCTTTGGCCTGGATTTGTGGGAGCTTTGAGACCCAGTGCTCAGGGTCTTGGGCTGCCGACCTCTAGGGGAAGCTCACAACAAATTCTACTAAGCAAGAAGAATGAGCCTCTAGGATGGGCCCAAAGTCTCAGGACCATTTTGATTTCACCTTCGTGCCCATAAATATGAACAGGCAATGAGTGCTCTAGTCTATAGGAGATCTAGAATATATGTTAACAATTCGAATGGAATCGCCAGAAAATATAATTGGCAGTAGCAGTCTGGAAGAAATTCTAAAATACATGCCGAAATGAATTGGTGAGCATCAGCAAGGGGCTTGGGTTTTCTTTTGTTCAGAATATAGAACTTGTTTCCATATGGCGTAGCCAAAACTGAGCTTCCTAGTCCATAGAATTAGGACTCTGAAAAACAAAAGCTATCTATCTATCTATCTATCTATCTATCTATCTATCTATCTATCTATCTATCTGTTTGATATCCTTTCTTAAGCATCATCAAGGAGATAAATGTTCCCAACAGTCTGAAGATATTTAATAACAACACACAAAGCAGTAATCTGATGGTCCTTCAGTGCATCTAACTTAAATCTGTCACACTGAAGGTCAAAACACAGATACTGACAATATGCTTTTGAGTGAAGGTTGATTGGGGCGATGTAGCAGGAGCCATGCTCCTTCTCAGACAGTTTTCTGTAATCAAACAGTGGGCTGTCCTTTCAAATTCTAGATACTTTATCTTTTAGCTTACGATCCTCTAACATGAGTGGCTTTAAAAAATAAGGTGAATGAAAAATGGGAGGGATCCAGGTTCTCTGAAGGGAGAATGACAGGAGAAGAAAACAGAAAGTTATTTATTATTTTCAAAGTGACTACACAGAAAAGGTTGAAGAGAAGGAGAGGAGAGATCTGTCACTGAACGATCCTTCCCTCACAGGGAAAACAAGAACCAACAAATAGAATTTGACTTATTCTTGCAAGTTTCACAGAGCATGAAAATGCCCCTTTAAAATTTCCTGCAAGCCATGTTGGCTATGGGATTTTTCCACTGCAAAGTGTGTCTAAGTTCAGGGGGCCGGGAAACACCAAAGGAAGGGGATTTTTGGAGGCTCGGGGCTCTGCTGACTGTCAGTTTAAAAAATGAAAGTAATATACAAGGGGCAAAGTGGCATTTATCATTCCATCTCTCCAGGCTCCTGTCTCTTTAATCAGCTTGATTTGCCCAGCAAATGATTCCTGAGTGTGTGTGTGTGTGTGTGTGTGTGTGTGTGTGTGTGTGTGCCTGCGCGCGCGTGTTGTAGCTCTGTCAATCCTTGGATTAGAACCAATGATTGCAGCTTGTAGGAGGGCTGTCCAGGGCCAGATTGTACAATGTGCCTCAGTGCCAGAGTATGAGTGGAGATAATTACGGAGAAGTCAGACTCTCTCTCGCCCTCGGCTTCCTTGTTGTGTCCTTCAGCAAAACAGTGGATTTAAATCTCCTCGGACTAGCTTGAGAGCAATACAATCTATCAGGAGGAAAAAAGAAAGAGAGACAGAGGGAGAAAAAAAAACCGATCCTGACAAAAAAGAAGAAAAAGAAGAAAAATATGAAAACCATCCAGGCAAAAATGCACAATTCTATCTCGTGGGCAATCTTCATGGGGCTGGCGGCTCTGTGCCTCTTCCAAGGTAAGACTGGCTTTTCATTTGCCTACAGCAGCCTCGGGAATGGTACCCAGTGCTGCAAGCATTTGCAGGCTCTCCGGGTCGGCTCCGCTGCGCGGTTTGCAGGTGGAAGCGCGAACGTTTTAACCAGCATGGCTGGGACTTCATTCTCCCGACCAGGCTGTGAGAATATTGATTTGATTCTGGCTGCTACGGGAATGGGAGACTGTATGTGCATAAGTAAAACGTGCCTCTGCTGCTCCCCTTGGGTCCGTGGCTGTGCAGTAGCTCCCTAGCTTCATGCACATCCTTCACACTTACACAGCCCAGCATACATGTACGCAGGGGATCGGCGCAGATGGGGAGGGCAGCCGGGTTGCGAATGTGATGCTTATGCGACTGGGGAGAAATTACAGGAGGAAACTTTAAATATTGGCCACTGAACTTGCAAAGCTTCCAAAAGGAGCAAAGCGGGTGGAAACGCAGGATGGAAATAATCGGGTACCTCCTGGAAGGTGCTGGCCAGCGGTCTGGCTTTGAAGAATAAATCCTTTCTCGGGAGCCTGAACAACTGTTAGTTTTGAATCTGTTTGGGGGTGTGTTTGTGGCGGGGCTGGAAAGGGGTGGGCGTTTCGAGCAGATAAAGGGCGGTGTAAGCAGCAGCGGCGGGCTGCGGTGGGCTCCGGAATTCGGGAAAGCCTTTCTAAGTTGAAAGGACAGAGGCACTAAGAGGCGAATGCTAATTTTCGGTCTACTTATTGACAGCGGCGGCGGTGGCGGAGAAGCCAGGCTGCAGTTGCTGAGGCTGGCTTGCTCTCTGACCGGGTCTCTACAGTGTTCGCTCTGCTCATTTCAGGTGTATTTGAGAATCTGCTTCCACCTTGAGTCCATTTACTGCACTATGTGGTCCCTACCCCTGTGTCAGTCCTCCCACTGTGACTTCATCCTAGTGATGGAATTAGCAGCTAGCCAGCTTGCTTTCCCTCCATCATTGGGGGATCTAGGTTACCCCTTCGCTATTAAAGATGTTGGAACTCAGAGACTGAGACATCCGAGAAACTTTGACAGGCTTGGTCCTATAAGGCTCTCCAAGGGGCTTGGAGCCTGAGGCAGGGAGGAGGAGAGGCAAGGCTCTCCATCCTATGCAGTTGCATCCCCAGAGGAAAGTTCTGTCTGGCAGAATGAGAAGGGATGAGAGTCCCAGGGCTGCTTCCCCCACTCCTAGTTCAGTACAGAGTTCTTATGATCTTGCCCAGAATCCTAAGCTCTAGTGCCTCTGACCCCTTCTGAGTGATGGACCCTGTCCTCTGCAGATCTATGAGGTGGACAGAGGGACCAGGCTGGAAAAGGAATCAGATGCAAATGGTGTGCATCTTGGCTGTGGCTTAGCAAGGAAGGGAAGGGAGAAGGGAAGAATTAGCCCATGGCATGAAGGTCCAGGGTGGAGGATCATGCAGGAATACCCATGAGACTGCCTGTCACACTGAACCTCAGGGGCTCAGCCTTTGAGCTTTCCATCCTGCGCCTTGAGCATTGGGATGTAGAGGTACAAGGAATCTAGAGTCATCCTCTCTTGACTCCTCTTACATAATATGGAACAGGATCAGTGTCTGTGTGATATATATATATATATATATATATATATATATATATATATATATATGTGTGTGTGTGTGTGTGTGTGTGTGTGTGTGTGTGTGTGTGTGTGTGTGTGTGTGTACTCTGCTTATTCCTGGCACCTAGCATTTCACAAACTGAGTCTACAGCCCTAATACTGGCAGCAGGGAAATTGAGTTCAAGACAAGCCCCCACCCCCAACCCCAGGGAAATACATTCTTGCCTTCTGACAGCAGAAATGAAAACTAACTAGGCAAGGCATTGGGTAAGGTGTCAGAGAATAGGGGAGAAAGACCCAATGTCTTCGATAACTGTCACCTGTCTTGAGAGCCTCTGTCCTGCTTCTAACATCAACCTGGAGACAACTGCCAAATCCCACCATCAGCAGCCCCACTGGCTATACGCCAGGAGCCCCAGGGCCAAACAGAATTTACATATAAATTAGCATAACTTTTCATTAGAAATAAATGCAGAGAAGCATAATATTTGCTCATACTTCAAATAGCCCCAAATAGAGAAGCAGAAAGAAACCAATTTCCCCAGGTGAAGTATGATTTTTGTAGTCTTGTTCACATCCTAGGAGCAGAGGACGGATGGGGAGAGGCATATCTCAGATCTGGTCCCCTTCTACCAAATTCTGAATTTCCCAAGGAGAATGATAGCTTTATTTGTGCTGGCTGCAACCAGGGACTTCTAAATAGGCTTCCGAGGCTGCTCAATTTTAAGACAGTGTGACCCCTAGAGACCCCATACCACATGCCAGTGGGACATGGCAAAGGTGATGTCTGTTTTACTTTCAGGGAAGGAAGCAGAGGCTGCCAGCTATCTCTTATCAAACTTACAGAATTACTGAGGCAGCCCAGGTCTTGCCTGCAATAATCTACCTCTATTGCATTGACCCAGCGGGACTAGTTAGAATGCAGCGCACATTCCAAGGCAATTCTTTCTCCTCCTCTGTTTTTGTTTTAAGCTGACTCTTCCCACGGCTGCTACTTCTGGGTTTCTTGCCTCTTGGAAAGGTGTATGGCTCTAGTGGAGGGTCAGGGACACCATCCCTGATCCATTACCTCCCCGCTCCAACCCAGTAGCAACAGAGATGCAGTTTAGGGAGGCAGAGGGTTAGGGGATTCAAATGATTCCTGTGACAGGTCGGGAGGCATGGGAGGCATTGATTAGGTCCCTGGGGTCTGCCCTGAGAAGCACCAGGGTAGGTTAACTAGAGGAGGCTCTTTCTGGAGACTGGAGTGAGGAAGCAGGGTTGGGCACTTTCCTTTCCAGCACACTGCCCACCTTCTGCCAGCAGAGGTTCTGAAAGCCAATGGCTGGGTGCATTGCAGATTTTCTCTTTCTAGCAACCAAGAATCCCTCTTTTCGGTGATCATGGCTCCATTCAATACCTTTCCATTCTTGAGGTTATTTTCTTTCCCAACCCTCCCAATTCTCCTCCTCTCAGATCCCACATCAAGGCACCTCCTTGTTGGAAATTCAGAATTGATGGGAAAGAGAGGATTACTTCACACTGTCCTTAGCTTACAGCTGGGTCCACAGGCACCATGCTGGTAGGCAGATCACCCAACTTCCTTGCATGTACTCACAGTAAGCCTGTGGCTTGCCTCAGCATCCAAGCTGGGTAGTTCTCAGATGGGAAGAAAGTGGATGAGACCAGATAGCCCTCATGGGCAACATGTAATAATCAATTTGAGGTGATGAGACCTAGGGCTTGCTGAGGGAATTGTGCATACTTGGAAACATGACCAGAAATGTATGGACAAGAGAAGAGCCCCTCAAAAAGGATCATGGCTGCAATACTTGGAGCTGCCTACATGGGGTTCATCATGGTTTAAGGTGTAGAATGCTATCGAGACAGTTCCCATCCACTCTTCCTGCTAGAGACTGCACTACACAAAGTGCTGATCCTCTGAACATTTGCTCAAGAATGTCAGGCAGCCAAGCAGCACCAGTCAGAAGCAACAGGCCTTGTAGATGAACGAAAGAAATTCTTGGAACTGCAGCTTACAGTTACAGAGTTAGCAGGTGCAACCTGGTTCTGCTACTGATTTTTTTTACTTTAAAGTAAACTAGAAATATAAGAATCCCTTTCGTTAGCCATGATGCTAATGGTTAGTGCCTGGCTTCTCTTCTTTTGGAGAAAGTTTCCCCTTCAGCACAGGTTCCAATGAAGTGGTCCAAGAAAGTCACTTTAAAATATTTATATGAGCTGGGCATGGTCATCCAAGCCTTTAATCTTAGCACTAGGGAGGCAGAGGCAGGTGGCTCTCTATGAGCTCAAGACCAGCCTGGTCTATACAGAGAGTTCCAGGACAGCCAGGGCTGCACGGAGAAACCCTGTCTTAGGAAAACAAAAACAGCAACAACAACAGCAGCAGCAGCAAAAATTTCTAGGCTCCTGGATTTCTTTCTAACAATTCCCTGGGATCTCTTTGACAATACATACATATCTGCAGAATTAGGGAACAATGACTAATATTGTCTCTGGCCCAGTGTCATAGATGGGCCAGACAAACTAGATTATCTCTTGGACTGAAATAAGTATACAATATCCCAAGAAGCCACAGAACGTGTGCTTCTGTACTGCCTGTATGACTCCAGGCATGTATGACTTCCCACATCCAGGAAGCATGTGCTAGAACGATCTGTAATATTCTTGATGACCCCTCCTGGTAAAAACACCCTCTGGACTAGACTGGCAAGTCTGAGATTTGACTCTCTGCCAAGCATTTTGTTGTTGTTGAGTGTCCTTGGCCTCCTGCTCGCAAACCAGTGACATCAGAGACCTCACATACTTCAAATACTTCAACTCCAGGTGTCAAGCCATCTCTAGGGACCTGAGTCCAGCTCAGTTGGGAACCTGAGCATCTCTGGGCTCAATTCTTTTCTGTGTTCTCCAGAGGGAAAATAAATATTTCTCTCCAAAAGCCTGTCTCCCCACCTGCCTGACAGGCCGGGGAGCGACTCCCCTGGGTGTTGTAAGGACTCATTAATGCTTGTAACACTCCAAACATGTGGTGCTAAGTGGAACTCCATGCTGAGACCGGTTGTATTTATGCAGTTTCCTTCCTTTCTGCTCTATTGGCTTGTTACATGTTTACTTTATGTCTATAGTCATTTGAAATTCAATAAAAACAAATTAAACATAAAAATTGAAACATGCGAACATAAGGTAGCTGGTGGCTGCAGGTTGGGTAGACACTGTCTTATGTGTCTCCCCAGACTTATGTGTCTTCCCTCCTGTGGGGTTCTTCCACAGCAGTGGAGGATGTTCTGGGGAGGAGGCGTGGTCTCTAGAAGAAACACACAGGGATCCTGTCTCCATCCATTTGTGAAAGGGGGCTTGGCCTGGGGCTGTGATCTAGCAGTATGAGGAGCAGAGGGGAGGAGCCACAGAGAAGAACTAGAGCTTGAGCTCAGAGCTTTGGGTAGCCAGGAGGTACTACTCTTCTCCGAGTCAGAGCCCCTGCGTTGACTGGGTTTGGTCAGTTGTCTATGGAAACTGCATTTCCTCTCCTTGCGTTTTCTTCACTTATGCTGTCTTCATGATTAAGTCTGCTCTTACTCTCCTGCCGTATGTGAGTTCAACCACGTTCCTCTCATCCTCTCTGGCTGTTCTCCCTCTCTCTTCCAGCTCTCCCCTCTTTCTCTCTTCTACATGCTTTCCATTTTTCTTCTTCCTCTCATGCCCCTTCCCTTCTTTGGGAGTGGTAATTGATCAGTTGACAGATCTAGGTCAAGCTGGCCAGGGTTGCTCTGCTTTCTGCAGGCTTGCCTAGAAGGAGGTGGGAGGCTATCTTCCCAGCACACTGGAGCCCAGACCATGGGGCAGAGCCAGGGAGCAGGAGGGGGTCACCCATCCCCAGGTGAAGTGTCTGGGATGCTGTTGGCTGCCTCCCCTCAGCCATTTGTTCGTTCCTCTGACACTCTGGTTTTCAGACCCAGCCTCTCTTGCCTGCTTCCCATTTTGATCTTCCTCATCAGCATTTACACTTGCCTTGTTCCTGATCTTCCCAGCCTTTCCCTCCACCCCCCCCACCACCACTCTCCTTCTCTCCTTCTGAAATCACACGGCAGGTGATCACAGAATATCCCTTATGTAAGTCATATTAAAGGTATGGCCTCTTGTTTATTTGCAAGAGGGAAAACAGAAGCCCTGCCAGAAGAGCTCTGTAAGACATTTGCAAACTGCAAAACAAACCAACAAAGACTCAAATTTTCATCCCTGAGAAGAGAGGATTTCAAGGGAGTCTGTCAAGCTAAGAATCAAATATTGGAAAACATATTCTTCACTCCTGCTCCTGAGAACGTCTTAGGTTACTAAGCTTCATTTTTTTTCCTGTCTCCTTTTATTTTTAGCTTCTGTGAGAACATTAGCCTTTGCAACTAAAAAGACTGATCAAAAGACCAGCCTGTTTTGGCTTTACTTATTTATTCTGAGAAGTGGTACCACACTCTCAGCCCATGGGTTCATTCATCGGTTCAATCATCAGGAAGTGTTTGCTGAGCACCTACTATGCTTCATGATGAACCGAAGGAGCTAGGGCTCTACCAGTGAACAAATCAAGTGAGAGTGAGACCAGAGACCTATCACAATCCGGTCTTTTCTTGAAGCAGCACCCTTGAAGCAAGTGACTCAGGGCAGTGTCAGACCTCCTGTGCAAGTGTTGGTAGCATGGCATGAAAGTACCCATCCCTTAGTCCTTATCTGAAGAAGCCCCACGAGAGGCTATGCACACTGTGGCTCCATATTCTTATATCAGAGATAAATGCTACCTTTGTTAGAGATGCTCTTGCCAAGAAGGTGTTCCTGGAAATCTTGTATGTCTTCCATATGCAGCATGATGTAGCTGGATGCAGATGAGAGTCAACTAGTCATGTGACTGCTGGTTTTCTTCATTGAGTAATTGATGATTCTCAGCACCACTGCCACCTAGTGCAGCCAGACTCCCTCCTTTATGCCCTGGTATCTACACAGAACAAGAGCATCCAAGACGGTAAAGAGAGAATACTTGTGATAAGGCCACGGGTTACTTGCCTCAGACAGTTAGACTGTTCCTTTGGCTTCTGTACAGGATGCACATTTGTTTCCCTTTAAGAACTTACTTGTCACATTGTCAACCTCCTTATTTTAGGTTTCCAAAATAATCCAAATGCTTCACTTACTGAAGACATTTATTTGTTCTCTTCTGCTCTCTATACTATTGGGAAGTTGCCTTGCATGGTTGGTCTATATACCCATGGTCTCTTAATAAGCCTGCTTGGATTTCCAGCTCTGTATGTCTGTATGTCCAGAGGAAGGGAGAGCTTCTCCTCTGCTCAGTCCTGTCCCCACTCTGCTGCCTGTGGATATTAGGAATGAGGACTGCTCCTACTTGTGTTCCCACCTTCCATGGCATTGGTGATTATTGGAGTGGGGCAAGACCTTTTCGTGACCCATATTTCTTTTAAGTCCAATATCCTAGAGCAACTCTTCTCCTGTCTCAGAAGCCTCACAGGCCTTCAGCAGATAAGACCTAAGACAAGTCCTCAGTCCATGTCTGCTTTCAATATCTACCAACTCTAGGCTAGTCATTCCAAACCATGAACTACCCAGAAAGCCAATCAATGCCAACATCCAGACACTGTCCCAGACCAGGTGGCTCAGAATATCCCTATGATCTCACCCAACACTGACATTTTAGTGCCTGCCCTCCGCCCAGGAAATTTTAATTCAGAGCCTGGCTAAAAACCACACCTAAAAAGCCATCTCAAAATGGCTCTCAAAGCAGCTCTGCACCCCTGGGTTAGACACACCCCAACATGGACTCTGTTCTTTGCAATTTAAAATAAAGAAGCTGGACCAAAGTATTTTAAAGTTTCACTCCAAACTCTTCATCTCAGAATCCTGCAAATAGTCTTTTGGGGTGTAGTTATTGATAGGTAGTGGTGCTAGAAGAAAATGCCCACAACTAGTTTCTGCCTGGGAATATAAACTGTCACACATGGGTGAATACAGTCAGGGCTTGCAGGTGATGTGCAAAGCACATGCAAACTCTACATGCAGTGTCAGGTGCCAGACAGTATCTGTCAATACAAGCATGTATTCATGTACCTGTAAAGCATCCTCAGTGTGCAGTGAAAAGATTAAAGCATTGCAGTTAATGCATTGCAGTTAATGCATTGCAGGCAGAAGGGATAAAGTTATAATAACTCCCAATTGACCCATCTCTAAGATTTCTTGCAAGAAAACTTAGGAAGCCTTTGAGTGAAGGTCAAGAAGGAATGTGTTTAAGATGGACCTGGAAGGTGTTAAGCACGGGTTAGTCACAGATGAAACTCCTTCAAAGACAAGGATGGAGCTGAACTCTTTCTCCAATCTTTACTTTCCTTCCTGAGAAATCAGTCAGTGATCCTGTGGTGCTGTCTCCATCCTGGGGTCAAGGGAGACTCAACCTAAGCAAATAAACAGCAGTCATGGGGCTTCATTTGTTAGAATGCTTCGATGTTGGCTCTGCTTTCTATGCCAGGTCAGTTTCTGCCGGCCTCTCGCAGGAGCGAGAGCTTGTTTGTTTTCTGATGGAGTCAGCAGATCTGCAAGGCGCATGGGTTACAGAACGACTGTGCAGATTGGAGCCAAGCTTAGTCACTGGGTAACCCACACAACCATCTGGTGCCCCAAAGANTTCACCCTGCTGTGTCAGACAACCCTAGAATCACAACTAGCTCAAGCCTAGGGGGACTTCCAATATGATTTATTCAACCCTTCCCTTTGAGCTCTGACACCTCCTCAACGCAGCTGCTGGGGGTTCCCAGCGTCTGTTACCAATAATGCAAAATGAGAAAATTTCTTCTGATCATCTACTGGTCTAAATGTTGGATTTCAGGGAATATGGGAAGAAAGGCATGCAGTAGAGGGGAGCTCTACCTTCTGGAAGCTCTAGACATTTTCTCTACTCTAGAACATCATTATAACTTACTTGTCCTTGGCCTGGCTTGGGGTCAACCCTAGCTGGGCCACCTCTTTACCTTAAGAGCTACAGCATTTGAATCAACCTCTGTATTTGTGTGTGTGTGTGTGTGTGTGTGTGTGTGTGTGTGTGTCCTTGTGGTCCTGGGGAAGGAACCAAGACCAATGCACACCAGGAAAGGCCACTCACTACCCCTGAGCTCCATTCCCAGCTGCTGAATCCTCCTCCTCCATATGACTCAATTGCTTATTCAATAGAGTGAAAGAATTACCGAATTTTCTTTGTAAGGTTGTTAAATGGATTAAATAAATAAGTTAATACTGAAAAGATGCCTACGATTATGGTCATCTTAATCTACCACCCACAGAACTCATCTGATTTATTTCTATTGTAGGAATGTTTCTTAGATATTTGAAAGCCTGATTCCCTCCCCATTGTCTTTCCATGAGGTTCCATATGTCATGATTTCTTTGTCACATAACCTTCCATGGAAGAGACCATGACTGCTCCTCTGTGATTCTTCTCTACACTTTCTTCTTTTCCTCAGTGGTGCTGATGGCTCAACCAAGGTCTTACACTAGTCAGGCCGCATGCTTGCAGGAAACCACATTGCCAGTGTGGTTACCCCATGAGCTTCTTTAGATATTTTTCTCCTACTGTCTTTAGGCTGTGATGACTCCACAGTCCAATCCAAGCAGGATGGAACCTCTGTACCTTGACAAGGGATGGAAGACCTAAGGGTGTAGCTTCAGTCTCTCTCTCTCTTATCCCTATTATTTTACAGCTCACATTTACAGGCTCTGAGTTCCCTGTGGTCCTTTTAGGCTCATGTGAATACTGCCCTCTGCTTGTGCCCAGGCCCTACCTGCCCTTGACTACAAAATGCTTTCTATAATTCAAGACGAACTTGGCACCAAGGTAAACAGCCTTGTTTTTATCGGTAACTCTATTACACTTGTATTCAATTTTATTTTTAACATCCATAGCATGTTAGTGTAGGTATTCAATTGCATGTGCCTTTGTTTCAGGTTGTGAGCGGCAGGAGGGCATGGGATGCCTTATTTCCCTAGCACCCTTAGCACAGAGGCTGGGGCCAAAGTGACATTTTTTGATGTGGACAGAAGAAAAAGAAAATGGGAAAAGGGAAAGGAAGAGAAGAGGCCTTGATGTCCTCTGGTATTCTAACTGCCATATAATATCTTAATTCAGCCTACAGTGGAGTGTTATTTCTATCTTCTTGATACTACATCTGTGTTTGTGTTTTCACTGTGTATGCAAATTTCTGACTCCAAACCGTTCCCTTCATAAGGTCATCTTGCTAGCTTTGTCTGTTGCTTTTCCTGACAATACTTTTTGGACAATGTGTCATCCCATATGGCTTCTCCCAGTGTCTGTTACACTGTGTTGTGTCCACACTCTCTAATCAGCCTGATCATTGTCTTTATAGATTCTGTCTCTTATCAATAAAAAGTCATGAGTTATGAGTAATTACATAACTATCTTGGCAGAATTAATTGTTTCAGGCTGGAATTACTGAAGATCAGAAACAAGTTCTTCTAGTGGCAAATAGGTCAGTGAGGGAGCTGCAGTACAGAATTAATGCTCTCCACCTGAATAAGTGCCCACAACAGAAGGGGCGGCAGGGACTAGAAGAGGGAGAGAAAAAAAAAGAGCAAAGGGGTATACAGACATATTCAGATGGAGAAGAGAAAAGGGGGGATTTCTTTCTGCCTCCTTAAACCTTGCCTCTCTCCCCCTTTCCCCAAAGCATTTGACGAGGGTATCTGACTCACTTCTTGTAAAGCCAAGGTGCATCTTGGTCCAGACACAGACAAGGGCTGATGGCTGCCTTAGTTTGGTTTCCACAGCTATTATAAAACACCACCACCAAAAGCAATCTCAGAAGCAAAGTGTTTGGTTGGCTTATAGGCTATAGAGCAGCATTAGTGGAAGCCAAGGCAGAGATTCAAGACAATAACCTAGAGACAGTGACTTAAGCAGAGGGGAAATGCTGCTTACAGGCTCACCCCTCATGGCTTGCCCCGCCTCATTTCCCGACCACAATGGACAGAAATGTTCACCATGATGATCACCTGTACAGCACTAGCTGGTTCCACATCAGTCATCAATCAACCATAGACTTGCTTACAAGCCCATGTGATGGAGGCAAGTCATCAATCGAGATTCCCTCTTCCCAGATGTGTCTAAGCTTGGGGCAAGTTGACAAAACCAACCAGCACAATGGCTCTCTCATTCATGCATGAGCGCCCCATAGATGGGCAAATCATGTTGCTAGAACTGGAAAGAAGTAAGAATTCACTGTTTATTGTTGTTTTCCCTCCTTTTCCCTGAAGACGTTTTGACCAAAGGATTTAAATGGCTTGCCATCATTGTTCATTGGTTTTGTGCTCTTGAAACCTTGTCCAGAACCAGAAACTTTAATCATCAAACCTTAAACTTTTTTTTCAGATTCCTAGCGTTCTAGAACATCTTGGCAGTTTACTTTCCTGTCTGCTTCCCAAGGCAATGATCTCATTTGAATAATGGTCCCCAGTTCCTACCCAGCAGTCCTAGAGCTCTCTAGTGACCAGTTCACCCTTTCCTGAATTTCAGACCCCATTCTAACTTCCTTTCCCAAATCACTTTTTTTTTCAACTTTTATTAGATATTTTCTTCATTTACATTTCAAGTGTTATCCAGCTAGTTCCCTATATCCTCCCCCCTCCCGGCCCTGCTCCCCTACCCACCCACTCCCACCCCTTGGCCCCTGCGTTCCCCTGTATTGGGGCCTATAAAGTCTGCATAACCAAAGGGCCTCTCTTCCCACTGATGGCCAACTAGGCCATCCTCTTCTATATATGCAGCTAGAGACACGAGCCCAGGGGGTACTAGTTAGTTCNTCCAACTCAATTCTTCACGGATCTAGAAAAGACAATTAGCAAGTTCATCTGGAATAACAAAAAACCGAGACTAGCGAAAACTCTTCTCAACAATAAAAGAACCTCTGGTGGAATCACCATGCCTGACCTCAAGCTGTATTACAGAGCAATCGTAACAAAAACTGCATGGTACTGGTACAGCAACAGACAGGTAGACCAAATCACTTTTGAAGACTGTTACAAGCAGATGTTCAGGTCTGACTTCCGATCTCCATGCACTGGTCAGTGAAGGCATGGCCAGCCATCTCTGTGTAGAAGGAATAACAAACGCCGTATTATAGATGTTCAGTGAAAATAACTCATGTTAACCTTCTTTCGCAGCTGATAAACTCTGTGAGGAGACACTTCATTATTCTAGCAGGCACTTTGATACATGCTCAGTATCTATTCCATTCTTTCTCCACAAATGCTGCTCTTAAATTTTTACAAGGCAGCAGTGTGCCTATTTAAAACACCTCCCCTCCCTGATTCTCTTGTAGCTAACTTTGAGGATAAATAGCTATTCCTTTACCTAGCATTAGGTTCTAAGGGCTTGTAATGCAGTCAGACCAATAGAATGCAAGCACAAAGGACAGAGGAGGCATCAGGGGTTGTCTCCAGGTGACACAAGCTTTCTGGTGCTTGTTATGTCCTTTTCCAGCACTGCTTAGAGGCCCAGCAAACACACTGCCAACAGGAAGAATAAATAGAAGGAAGGAATCTCTAGGTCTAACCATATGGCTTGTTGCCTTATGAAATGAAATCCACATGTATTGGAGATTGATTTTAAAGGCAGTAAATAAGGAATCTTTTACTTGCAGCTGAATACATCCCTGATGAAAGCCATTACCTCTGCCTTTTAGAACTTCCAGACCACTAGTGGGACACTGATGCACTTTCTGAAGATGGCATCCCCCCCCCCATGGCCTCTGTTCTTCCCTATGACTGCCACACTGCATAGCATGTACTCCGTTCTCTGATCACTCTGATCCATATCTTCTGAGCATTTACCAACTGATAACCATCAGCTTCGAAGAGAATATCACCACAGAAGATGCTTCCTGGTGTGATCTGATCTGTAGGGCACTAATATCCAGGTTCACTTGATCTTCCTGTAACTTCCTCTTTTAATTCTTTTTTTTTTCTTTATTTCACTTTCTTTTGGAGACACATAACACCATTGTCTCACACAAAGGCTGTCCCTAATCCTCTCCTATTAAGCACTGTCCCAACAAGTAAGACTCCCAACTATCTATGCAAGACCTACTCTATGCTTCCTAACAGCTAACATCTCTATTAAGTGAAGTTGTGCTGCAGTTTGGGTCTCCCATTTAACTCTGTTGAGATGGTTTTCAATGCTGATGAATTTTGTATCATCTGGAAATGATACAAACATGCCGGCCCCACTTCTTCTAGATTTATGATTTAAATAGTCACACAGTACAGCTGATGGTATGGCTACATTCTTCCTTAGACTTATCCTATATCCATTATAGGAATGTTTATTTAGAGCCTACTGTGTGTTAGGCAAGCAACAGGCAGGCATATACTTCTTATACTCAATGAACAGATAATGTGCTGTAATGTGGTTGGATCTGTGGCAAAGGCCAGTAAGGTTTACTATGGTACCACTCAGGAGATTTGGGAGGAAGTAATGTAGATGCTGAGAGAGAAAAAAAATGAGTACATTCAGCTGGGTGAGAAGACAGGAGTTTACAAGTGTAGGAAGCTGCAACTTTCAGTCTAGAGGCAAGTCTTGATTTTTTTTGTGCTTGTTCATGTGTGTGTGTGTGTGTGTGTGTGTGTGAGAGAGAGAGAGAGAGAGAGAGAGAGAGAGAGAGAGAGAGAGAGAGAGAGAGAAGTTCTCATATAGCCTAGGCTAGCCTCTAATCCATAATCCTGCCCCCACCTTGAATGGCTCTTACAAAAGACTTGTTGCTAGGGAGAAAGTTCATTCTGAAGATTGTATACTAGCCAGTAACACAACTGGATTTTTAAAAGCAGTACTTGGAGTTATTGAGAACATTACAATGACACCCTAATTACTGTGTGATTAGCGGACTGGAAGGGAACAAGCTCAGAGAGAAGGCCACTTCCTAAGGGATGTCGCCAATTAGGCAGGAGGCCATGGGTGTAAGAAGTACAGGGATGGAGAGCCCCAGAAAGAGACACAGTGAGACCCGGCAAGCTGGCAGTGCAGCCGAGGGCCCTGGGTGACTCAGCCAGAGAGAGGGCAGCTGTTTCCTGGCTGAATGGTTCAGACGTGGGCTTGGGAAGGTGAATCTGGTATCATAGTGTACTTCCAGGAACTTTGCTGATGTTCAGAGACTTTGGAGATGTACTCAGGCTTGAACAAGGACCATCTTCAACCTGGGTAGAGTGAACTACCTGGGAGAGAGTTGAGAATGGACAGAAATGAGGGTATCACAGACCTGCAGAGTGTAGAAGAGCTCTGATAATGATGATTGTCAAGGGAAAGAGTAAACAGGCTTGCAGAGGGAAAATCAGAAAAGCAAGATATCATGTCAAAGTACAAAGTATGTAAGCTATGTAGGACTATTAGCCATGCCAGATGATCTTAAATGATCAAAAATCATCTCATGCAGTCCTAAGAATGACCTCTATTGTGAACTAGAGGGATGGTTCTCTATTGATAAATACATACTACTCTCTCAGAGCACCTAACTTCAGTTCTAAGAACTCCTATTAGGTGACCCATAGCTTCCTGTAACTCCAGTGCCAGGGGATCTGATGCCTTCCTCCTGCCTTCATGGACACCTGCACATACTCCCATGTATATACACTCACATACATAACTAAAAAAATAATATCAAATATATTCTACCCCCCATAGGGAGAAGAGTTCTCTGGGAGGGAGGAGCCATAGAGTATGAGTTAGAAGTAAAGTTGAAACAAGTGATAATGATTTTTAAGTGGGTTAAAGAGGGAAGTAGAAGATAAGGAGGAGGAGGAAGAGGAAATGGAAAGAAAGATCAGAAGAGAGGCAAAAGTTTGATGGTGAGAAAGATTTGCCTCAATGCAGGGGACAAAGCTCCATAAAGGGCAACACAAGGAGTCAGGAGGTGCCTGGCCAAATAAGTCCCTTGGGAATAAAGGTATGTAGGAAAGGGGCAGGTCCTGAGCATAGGCAAAGAATGAGTCTCGAAAGACCAATTCTACTCCTATTTAAACTAAAGAAGGAGAGCCGTATTTGAAAATATCCATTATGATTGGATTCATATCTTGTTCAATAAAAGCAGCTTAAATAAGATATAAGGTTATCCTTCTGACTATAAAAATATTCTGCCTGTCTATTTCAAAGCTGCCGGGATATTCCTGAACATCAGGGCTGCAGGCCTTTCTGTCACTTGGATCTTTTGTGTGTGAATTTGACTCCCGGGCCAAAAAAAAAAAAAAAAAAAAAAAAAAAAAAAAAAAAAAAAAAAAATGGCAGCATGCATTAAGCAGGCATTGGATTGAGGAGCAATATACAGAAAAGGAGGCAGAAGGCATGGCTTCCTGTTCCCCAGAAACCCTCTCACAACACTCCTCCCACAACATAGATACCCCCCCACACACACACACATACACAAACACCTACGTTGGTCCAGAATGTAGCCCCATTGTATTCTCTAGATATAAAGGGATATAGGAAACACATTGTTCTCTTAGGATCACCACCCACTCAGACATATTAACTCAAAACAAGCACGGAAGAAAGAGATGCTAATAACTGGTCCCTTCTTGTGCTGAATGAAGGTCTGAACCCTCATTAATGAAGATGGAAATGGCTCTTAGGCACATGAGGTGCACATAGGCTCAAAGCACTGCTGCCTTCGTGGTGGCATGTGCATCCATCATTGATAAGGACACACATGAAAATCACCAAGCGGTACTACTTCTCACTCTTCAGGAGATCCGTTATCAAAAAATAAGTAAATGAATGAGTCTAAAGAATAGCCAGGAGAGGCCTAGTGTCACTTCATACACACTGGGTCACAGAGAAGCCCATTGCTGGCAAAGGTACGGGGAAGGACAAGGCAGATGGACAGGATGCCATCTACCTGCTCCTGGGAATGAGAAAACAGTGTCACTGTGGAAACTGCAGGGCTGCCCCTCAAAGGGTTAAGCCCAGAATTTCTTTTATGATCCATCGATCCCACCCTTGGATACATGCCCAAAAGAACAGAAAACAGAGACTCAACCTGTTTGTCCCCGAGTATTAGTAATAAAGAAATATCTGGAACAGCTGAAAGATGGAAACAATCCAAGTGTCCATCAGCAGTTGAGCAGATGACCAAACTTAGAGGCACAGCGTGGAGTGTTACTTGGCCTTGGAAAAGACACACTGATAGATGCTGCAACATAGATGTATTTCCTATTCAATGAGGAATCCTACATACAGAAGGAACCTTCTGTGAGAATATACCTACATGAAGTATCTAGAATAAAGAAATCCATGGGCATTATGAGGAACCAAGGGAAGATGAGGGGTAGGAAGTTTCTGTTGGGCACAAGATGCTCTTTGAGATGTTGGAAAGTTCTGAAAGTAATAACTATGTAAGATTGGAAACATACCCAGTGAAGACATTGAGTTATACACTGAAGAGCTGTGAAATGGTAAATGTTGGAATATATCTTTTACTGCCATGATGAGACCTGGGAAGAAAATGAGATAACCAGCCACCTGGACCCAGTGTGGATGCAGGTGAGCTTTCAACTGTTGTTGGTGTGAGCCACCACTTAGTGGGTCTTATTTTTTCTGAACACAATACATGGTAGACAGTGTGTTTGCACGTTTATACACAAGCCCACTTGCATGCCTCAATATGTACTGACAGGTCACTAAGTAAGACAAAAGGTCTGGTTCATGTGACAGGGAGCTAACAAGTGAACCTGAAAGACCTCATGAACTGTCAATCACTCTCTATCTTGCCATTCTCTATGGAATTTTAAACTCTAATATGATCTATGCCACCTTCATCTCCACCTCCTTTGCTAATTCTGGTCCTGTCACTTAGGACCATCACCTAACATGTGCAGAACTCGGTGCCCACTCCTTCCTTTCATTAAGTCTCTCATGAATTGCAAAACTCTTTTCCTTTACAGTTTAGGTAGCACACCTATGTATGATATATTTAATGATTTAGGAGGAAAACGAATGCTTCTACTCTTTCAGTCACTAATTCTTACTTTAGGAATTGAGATGGCTTCCTCCAGACCTTTACTTTCCTCATCTGTAAAATGGGGTGCTTACAGTTTTCTTGGAATATAGTTTCACTTGATCTAAATAACATTTATGAAACCTTTTGCATTTTTGTACTTTTTGGTACATGCTGGGAAATGCAAGGCACAAAGCGAGACTTGCTGAATAGGATAGGTACTGGTAGGTGAGTCCTCAGCCTCTAGATTTGTCCGTGGCTCCCTCCTCTTGAGGACAAAGAGTCCTCCCCTAAATTTTCCAGCCTCTGTCTCCTACTCTCTCCAGGGTTCATGTCTTCATTCCTTCCTCAGCTCTCTGAGCCTTGTGGCCACATTTCAGGGACTCAGTACATTGCTGTTTTCGGTGAGGAATGTTCCACCTGGAGGGCTGGCAAGGAAGAGTTTTTAAAAAGCAGGAAAATAATTAAATGATAGAAAGGATCTAAAGATTATGGCTCAGAAGTTAGGAATGTTTGCTTTCATTCCAGCAACTACATTGGGTGGCTTACAACCTCTTTTAACTAAAGGGGCTCTGAACCCCTTTTCTAGCATCTGTGGGTACCTGTGTACATGTGCACATACCCATACAGAGGCACACCAAGTGTATGCATACATGAATAGCAACATTTTTAAATGGCTGAAGAGAACAAAAATGTCCCTAAATAACTGTAACATCTTGTCCACAAGTGGGGTCTTCACTTCTTGATTTCTGACTTCTTACCTGCTTTAAGAGGGCTCAGTAATGATGCCATCTGAATGCCAACCCTTGAGCCTTGTTTCCTAGGCGGAACGCATAGACCAAGCCCTCAGAGTCTATGTTGGAGGAAGCCCTGCGGGTGACTCTCACTAAAAAGTTGAGAACTGTTGACTGACAAGAACTGTGAAATTCAGCTGCGGGAAGGACTTTTTGGAAAGACTGCTCACTGGTCAGGGTGTTGAGAGTTAAGAGCAAGTAGAAGCCATAGTCCCTGCTTCTGCACATTGTGGCCATAGCAAAATAGCTGAGACTAGGTACTTAAAAAACAAAGACAAAACAATAAAAATCAACAAGCAAAAGCTGTTTATTTATTTCAGATCCTGGAGGATGAAAGCGAGGATTGGGTGGCCCTGTTGATTCAGCTTCTGGCTGTGGATTCAGGCTGGATAAGCATGTAAGAGGCTTGACCACGCACGAGATGAGCCAATGCATTCCGATGGACAGACTGACACTCATGTTCTTATCATGAGAGTCTTAGAAAGACCGACACAACACTCTCTGTGCCTAAGGTTGGGCAAAGGACTGAATGTTGTCCCACTAGGTAACCTCTGTGTGTGCCCCGTAGCTTCCAGGATGTGGCTCCTTGGGCAATACACCAAACAGTTTACAAATCATAGCAGGAGGGAGTTCAATTTCCTTCAAATATATCTACCCAATATTAGAAAAAGCCACTAAATATTGGAACAAAGGAAGTCACTAGCATTGCTAGATTTAACAGATACAAACCCAAGATGCTGATCAATTTAAATTTCAGATAAGAATTATACCAGCTGGGCAGTGGTTACACATACACACCTTTAGTCTCAGCACTTGAGAGGCAGAGGCAGGCAGATCTCTGAGTTTGAAGCTAGCTTGGTCTATGTAGTGAGTTTTAGGATAGCCAGAGCTACACAGAGAAACTCTGTCTCAAAAATTATGAAAAGTATTTAAGTTTTTAATTTTAAATTTAAATTAGACATCTTGGATTTCTTTCTTTCTTTTTTTTTTTTTTTTTTTTTGAGAGGAGGCTTATCTTTGATGTATAAACAGTATCCCTTTTGGAATCTAACTGTAGAAATGAGTTTTAGCAATTAATTTATTCATGTTAAATGAGGATTTGTAAGACTTGGAAGAAAAGGGATGTTATTTGCTATAATTTTCTATTCATTGTGTTATTTGTATTATCTATATTTGGAAAGGCAGAGAGCAAGAGCCAGAGAGAGGACTACACTATTAACCAGGAAGGTATTTTCCCCCTTTCCTCAGTTAGAATGACAGAAGAGCTAATAAGGCCTTAGACTGACACCAGGACTCCTCAACAGAAGGATGAAACACCCTCCCTGGGTGATGGAGCTCACTTCCTGGACCTGGTACCTGGGCAGGTTTCACATGGCCCACAATGTTCTTAGCCATGGTGACAGGCTGGCAGGGGAGTTTCTGTAGCTAACAGCTGCATCCTGGCAGGAGCATGTGAATGATAAGGTTTTTTTTAAAGGAATTAGCTGAAGCTGAGAATACTGGCCCAGCTTCACGGAAGTGGAGAGTGTGAGTCAGGAGAAACTTCCAGCTTTGATTCGCCAGTGGTGCCAGGTCTCCTGCGAGCCTCCGTACGTCTCATTGTCCTTGCAAGACTTCCAGCCTTGACATGCTCTCCTGCCCAGGCTTCCAGAGTCCCAGGGATAACGTGTAAAAAATTATACCCTTTCTTCCCCACTTCCTGATCCGCTTGTGCGTATGTAAATGACTGGAAAAGCAGTTTGGGGCTTATTTCTGAAGCTTAAGAGCTTCGTGAGAAGCCTATTATTGAAAAATCAGAAACTGAAAAGCAACTTCTTAGACAATGAATTAGCAGCTCAGTGGCGGTGTGTAAGGCTGAGTGCGCTGTAACTGGCTGCATTACAAGTAGGATCTCCCCTGGGTTTCAGTAATCAAACACGTAGCAACAGGTTGTCTGTTTCAACAGAGAGTGAGTAATCAAAGGAGATTTGCAGTTAATCCAAATATAACAGAGAAGCATCCCAGGGAAGCCCTGGAAACGGGGAAGCCAGCAGGAAGGAGAGGGGTACACCAGGGTGCCCTGATTTGGAGTTCCACCCTGTGTGAGAGCTTGGGAGCAAAAGGTTGATCCGTCTGCACACCTGGATAATCAGCACCCAAAGGAAAGGGAAGGAAAGGAGACTCAGCTTTCTGTGGCAGCAAAACATAAAATTATCTTCAGCTTTTGGCCCCTCGGCAAACAATGGAAAAGTTTAGAGGGAATTAACTAGCTTTCGGAGATTTGCTTTAGGCTTCCGAGGCCTCTCTACTGGGTTGAAGTTGGGGTGGTAAGTCTTGCTTTGACTAGGAGGGCTTAGAATAGTGAGGTTCTAGGAGGGGTGTGTTCTCCAGCACTTGAAAGAGATGGGTGAGTTCGTATGTGTGTCTCTGGAGTTCCTAAAGTGTGGTACCCAGTAGGCAACTTCAGGGCCACAGTGGCTGGCGGGTCTGGGGAGCTACTACAGTCCTCTTGTCTATGCAATGCAGGTATTAGAACTCCGCAGCCAAGTGCATGGAGGTGTTAATACCTTCAGGAGGCTGGAGGACAGTTGGAGTTTGCCGAACCTTGGCTGATCAGATTATCTGGAAGCCAGAAACAACAGGTGGAGCTCAGGGTCCTTATGTGTGACTGTCACTTAAGTGCAACTGCCTGTAGGGCCAGACTGAGATCCAGAATACACATAGGTGCTGATCCACCCTGTGATGTCTTCCTAACCACACACGGCATTGGGGTGGGGGTTGGGGAACAGAATATTTATTACCCACGTGCTAGCACTGTGTGCCAGGAGCTGGTAAATGTTTTATGTGTGATATTTTATTTAATCCTTCTCGCAACCTTGGAAGGTACATATTGTAGAAATTATTTCATTGCTGTGAAAATTTTGTCCAGAAAAGGTCAAACCACTGAGGTCTGTACATTCTAAAGCCTATACTGTTTTGCTACCCTACATAGCCTCCCCGACAGATGCATTCTCTGTCCCTGGGATGCCTTGGCACAGCCTCCCTGCCACATGTGCTTCCTGTCCCCAGGATGCCTTGGGTGCCACAAAGCGACTAGCAGCCTGGCAGGGGCCCAGCCCTGTACTGCCAGCCCTCCCCCACACCACCCGACTCCTCGCTTCATGTTAATTTCCCACCTGAGTACTGAGTACTTTATAAATAGCAAATCTAAAATGAATTTTCTACCAGCGATCATTAGCTCCCTTGACATCCATTAAACATTCTCGCAAGCAGAGCGGGGTGACAAAAGGGATTGATTTTTACAGTATGCTTAATAGGGGAAAAGAAAGAAAGGTGTTGACAAGTCCTTTTTTTTCTCCTGTCCTGATATCACGAGGAATTTGAAATCAGTCAAATGACTTTTATGAAGAAGAAGAAGAAGAAGAAGAAGAAGAAGAAGAAGAAGAAGAAGAAGAAGAAGAAGAAGGGGAGGACTCACTAAGGGTGGCGGTTAGAATAGTGACACAGAGGAGTGTCCCCAGCACCCTGCTCAGCTTATTTCTATATCCCTGACAGGTAAACATAAAATTAGTTACCTAGTACCAGCCACCAAGATGAATATGTCAGATTTAATGCTTCAAAATTTATAGGGTCCTGGCTAGGGGAGGGAGTGGAGGACCCTAGGGGAGGAAAGAATATGGTGTTGGAGTGGAAGGAAAAATAACCAATCTTCTCCAGAAACCACTGGAAGCACAAATGTGTTGATGCAGCTGAAGTCCAGGGAGGCTAGCCTGTGAGGTGCCATGGCTGGAAATTTAACTTTTATTTCAATTTTCATATTTGTCAGCAATAATTAGATTCAAGAACTGTTTTGCCACTGTTCCAAAATACTAATAAGTAAAGAAAGGCCTTTGTAATGTTGTTTATGGAGTCTCTCTTTTATTTTTTTTTTCTCCTAGTGGTTTAGGAAAATCCCATTAAATAGAAAAGTCATACCATATTACAGTGCTTTATCATGCACCGAATCTGCTGCTGCTGCTGGGACAGCCCAAGGACCAGAGCCCTCTGTGTAAACACTGAGCCTCCGGATAGAAAGGCATTTGGGACTTCCACAGCCTCAGATGTCTGTCATTTCTGGCCTGCATGGGTTATTTTAGATTATAGTAGGGATAAGGAAAGGGGATCCAAATAGTCAATGAGATATGGTATCCCAGAGGTGGGGTGAGCTTCAGTGAATATGGCCTTCTGAGTAATTCACAAAGACTAGAGGACACTGATAAGCTAGCAGGAATCTGAAATCTGGTTCCTATCCCTCATGAGACAGTCTTTATCCATTCCAAGCTAGTAGGGTTGATTCTAGGCATTTAACATATTCCCCATCAGTTCCCATCTATGATTCCAACGGGAGGAAAGTACAGTCGGCCATGTGGGAGATTAAGTGTGGGAGGTATGGCAACGAAATTCCAGCCCTTGACTGTGAGATCTTCCTCCCAATTCTCCCACAACCCTGGAAGCCTAGAAAGCTGACGACGACTTGGAGATCATGAGATCAGCATTGGAGGAAAAATAACAAGAGCTATTATTTTTGAGCAACTTTTCCTTGGTGTGTCTGTCTATGCCTTTCTAATATCCCAAGAAACTTCCAGAAAGTCAATGAGGGGTTTGCCTTCAATAATGAAGGGGCAAGTAGAGGCACAAATGTGTTTAATTGTATTGTTATTTTACCCACACTTAACTAGAGAGTCCAATAGGAGGGGAAGGGCCTAAGGCAGCCACATCTCCTTCTTCCTCTCCTTTAACACCATTCCTCCAAAGTCAGACTCTGAGATGCGCTAGGTCTCTTCACATGGGTTGACTCTCCATCTGTGTGGAACACTCTTCTTAAAGGCTGCAGCTATAGAGACAGTCGTCAATGAATCTTCTGGAATCTTCTTGAAATTCTGAGACCACCCAAACCATCAATTCACAGGTATCTTCGCTCCTCAAATTGGAATCATAGATGGTAACTCTTGGAGAACTTGGTAGACTCCGGGGAACACGCCTGAGTTTTAGCTCAGCCTGGATAGAGACTAGTTGGATGGAGCCACCATAGCTGTAGGAAGGCGAGGGTCCCATCAGTGCTGGAACATTTCTCCCTGCCTCCCAGCTCTATTACAAGAATCCCGTTTTCTTGGTCCTTTGCATGGAGATGATCTACACAACCAAATGCTTAGTCTCCCAGTCCCGGGGTCTCCGAGTGATAGAGAGCAGGGCCCTGGTTCCTCTTCAGAGGTTCTGGCTTTCTTGGGCCATACGTTCATTTCCTGCTTCCCTGTCTCCCACCAATCACCAGTCGTCGAGTTGCTACTTCACTGTTCCCGAGTGGCACGTGCCAGATCTCATGCCCACGCAGCACTCCAGGATGAAAGGAGGAAGGGGATATTAAATCCACCCGCGATGCGCTAGGCAATTGGGAGAGCCTTTGTTGTGTCATTTCCTACCTCCTTCAGCCTATTAAGCAAACAAAAGTGCTTGTGGAATGAGAAATGTAAATGGCCAACGCAAGCCGATTAATCCTAGATGTACAATTCCATTAATAAGGCCGCTTTTTAATAGGCGGCTCTGGCAGCGGCAGCAGGCAGGCCAGGAATTGATGTATTCTCTGTAATTGTATTGCAACTAATAGGATATGAAGAAAATTGTACCAGAGAAGCAGGTCTTCCAACACGATTTTCCAATCATCTGAAATAATGACTTGCAGAGGAAAGCCCCGAAAAGAACGATAGACACACACACACACACACACACACACACACACACACACACACACACCATGATCCTCCAGTCCCCATCACTCCAGTCCTGCTGGAGTTTACTTCTCTATTCCCTTCTCTTCTGCCTCATCCTCCTTGTTCTCCAACACAGGGAATAACCAAATCCTCAAAGGAGATTCTCACTGTGGGGGGTGTTACACATAGCTCTGGCCCTCCTGGACTCTAGACTTTACCCTCTTGCCAGCACCCTCACTCTCAATCCAACGTTTTCCTTACAAACTCTTGGAAGTCCAGGATGTTGCAGATGCATCAATGAGAGAAAGCCTGTATTGACTGTTTATCTGAGTAGGTGAATTTAGACCTTTAGCCTGGAAGTTCTCATGGGAAAGTAGCCTTCTGCTTTGCAATGGGGGTCATCGTGGAGATATCTGAGCATGTTTACAAACCATGGCCTGAGGGAAGGCTAGTATCCCATCACTTCAGTGCCAGTCAAGGCTGTCTAGGGAGGATAACCCCTGACACAAGTATATGTTAGGGACACAGAGGTCTATCTACCAAAGGCTCTAAAAGCCTGAGCATCATGGAGACTGAAAGGAGATCTATATCTATCATTCAACAAATGCTGGTAGCAATGATAATCTAAGGTCTGAAGATAGAGCAGGGAATACAACCATCTCCATCAAAATAATTCCTTGCCTCATGGCACTTATAGCCCCAGAATCAATAAGACCCTGTTGGCTGTTTAACTATTCCTGGACCCTCTGAGGATATCACAGGAGTAGAAACAAGGACATCTCTGCTGTAGTCTACTTTGCTGTGGTGCCTGCCACAGGGACCAAGGCTTCCTCTACACATCCCTTTCCACCTGTCTCTGCCAGCCAGTGGCTCACATTCCCACCACTCACTTGGTCCTTGGGTCTCCTTCTTTGCCTGCGCCCCATATGTACACTGACTGTGGTTTCCGAGATCCCAAGCTGGAGAGTAAATATAAAAAAGAAAGGCAAAGCATGTTTCGGTTGAAATCCCCAAGGAAGCTGATGTGATTGCCGTACAGAAATGGTTCCAATAAGGGCAGAGTGGAATATTGCTTTTATAGCTTTTGAGACATAAAACATTTAGAAAATGTGATTGACTGGCAGGGCCTAATTTATCATTTATCTCATTCCTTCTGCTTGCGCACCGTCTAGCTCCCCACAACACACAGGCAGACACATGCAAACTTTTCCCCATTTTTGCTTTCTTCTTCTCTCCCAGAGACTTGGATTTATCATCCTCATTCCGTAAAACAGGAGAACTCCTGTGGCTATTTATAATTAATGCTCAGAAACCTGCCAATCCATTTAATGACACTAGCGGGTCATGGCCCCCTTATAGCTCTCCATTAATCATCATTAGAACAGCTCTGAGTTTTTACATTCTTTTTAAATGTTAATTCACCTCTGTAATGCTCCTTTTAGTTAAAACTGTAAAGGGGGAAGTGGCTAGTGTCTCCACGCTGCCCACTGGGGAATGGCCGGTGGAGTTGATAAAGTCTGGTTGATTTCCTCTGTCCTTTTGTGTCCTGCTTCCCGTCCCCAGTTCCAGATGTCAACCCAGTTTGCTTTGGGGTGGCTTATATGTTTCTTTTTTTTCTTTCTTTTTTTTTTTTTTACAATGCTCAGTAGCCTTAAGTTCTAGGCAAATGAATTTTACAGTGATATCATTGGGACCTTGGGACTCAAGCAACAAGCTGAGAGAAGTTGCTGGGGTACTAGCTAGAACCCCTGGTTGTGCCATGGCTTTTTCAAAGTATGGCCATGAATTTAGGATTGAGAAACATCGATTTAGCACAACTTTGTACAACTCAGAAGCGCCAACTCTTTGAACCTCACTTCTTATATTTTAGGGCACCGTATTTTAGGTCCCTTGTCTTAGTAAACCCTGCTATTACTTTTGCTTATCTATGAATCTTTCCAAGAGCCACGACAATGAGTCAAGCCTACATAATCTCCGTGACTATCTAAACTTGGGAATTTCCCTTGTCTTGACAAACAATTTACCATAGGGCACAGGGCTCTAGCAAAACCAAACAGAAGTGAGTGTTTCAAATAGAAAATGTATTTGAAATTCATTTTTGGCAACCTTATGGCAGCCCTTGCTTCCGGCCAGTGTGTTCTAGGCATCTGGAATCATGGACTTGGTTACTTTGTTGTGTTGTGTGTAATCTTTATTTTATTTTTGAGGCTGCCTATATGTTAATCTCTGATGACCCACTAGGATCTCTTAGGTACTAAGCCCTTCATCTATTATGCCATTTAACTATTAATAAATAATATTTGAGAATATGAATATTATCTTATATATGAGCAGACAAAGATATGTGGGCAGTTAAAGGTCTGTTTTTCCATGCTGAGGGACAACCTATATTTCCTGAACTTCTTTGAGAGGGAGGAAGATGATATGTTTCAGATGAAAAGAAGCTCTGTGTTACTCAATACCCTGTTGTTACTATAGCAAATGGCTGGGTAAATCAACTTTAAAAGAAGAAAAGTTTATTTTGTTTCACTCTTTTGAAGGTTTTAGGATGCGGTCACTTTGCCCCATTGCAGTCGGTCCTGTAACAAGCAGAAGATCGTGGCATCTAGGAAGTCAAGGAAGGAAAGAAATGGGCTACAAGCTCAAAGTCCCCTTCATGGGCACATCACCGATGGTTCAACTTCCTTCCACTTGCTCCACTTCCTAAAAGTCCATCACCTCCCAATACAACTACAGGCTGACATCTATTCCTGTATTATATGGGTATCAGAGGCCACTTATCCCCAGCCACTGTGACCTAAAATGTGTTGCTGTGCTGTTATAAATTTTAACAAGACAACTATGGTTTGGGACAACACCTACTTCTAGATATGTTTCTTGTTGTGTTCAAGCTCATGTCAGGAACATGATGTAGAGATGGGAGCCCTTGATGCAGAGAGGAGAGTCTTTTAGTTCTCCTGCCTTCCCCTGTTTCTTACAGAGAAGTCATACATCTTCCTCCTGCCCTGAAAAACATCCTTGATACCAGTCCCCAAGCTGGGCTCTGGCCATCTGTTCTGCCCTTTACTTGAGAATGCAATAAAATCTGCTTGACAATTATGTCAGTACAAAGGGCAGAGAGGACTGCATGTCAAAAAGCTGTGTAAAATCCATTCTTCCAAAGGTTGCATCAAGAATATTCTGGCCGAAAAGAGCTCTAACAGAGTGTGCATATTGTATGTCCAGCCTCTTTCTTGTCTGGAGCTCTCGCTTTATTAGGAGATTCATGTTAGTTCTTGCTTGGTACCCAGTTAGTAACAATAAGACTCTATCACTATGCATGGCTGTCTACATTTGAAAGGGCTTAACAGATCTATTATCTCTTTAAGTCTTCATGACTATGACTGGATTTGAGAACCAAAAGGCTTTGGAAAACATTTAACCCAACAGTTGCAACTGATGATTATTGATGTATTTTGTTTAGTTTAAGTAATGTATCCTTATTAAATATAATTTGGAAGCCATACAAAAGTAGTTTTAAAAAGATTTAAAATCACTCATGCACAATTACATTTAATGTATTTCTTTCTACTTTTCTCTTACTCTCTGCCATGGTTTTTATTATATCCTTATAATCATATCATTTATATCTCATTTTTTCTTTTTAAGAATAGATCAGAAGCAATTTTCCATGTCGTTACATAATATTAGCGCACATCATTTTAATTGGTTTCATTATATTACATCAAGTAGATATACAATACTCTCACCCCATGTTTGGACATTTATGTTGTTCTAATTTTTGCTGTCATAAATAATATTTCTGTGAACATCTGCATTATTATAGTTTTCTTGCAGTTTTATGATTGTTTCCTTAATCCAGGGGACTAGAAATTCTAGCACTACCAATTTGCTTATTTTACTTGATAGAAACTGAGGCATAAGGAAACCAAGGGTCTACAGGCCCTGTGGTCAGTGAGAAAAGCAACATTGATGTGAAAAGTTGCTTCTGCTATGCCTTGTTTCCTCTGCTTCCACAGCAATCCTCTGAACGTCTAAATAAAGAGCTTTAAAATGCCTTGAGCTTCCACATAAAAGTAATTTTATTTTTTAGTATGCAAAGATTGAGAAGAAAAATTACAATAAAACTACTGTAAATTCTGGAGCTCTTTTAAATAATGTGTATGACAGAACCAAAGTGGCGCAGGTGCACTTAGAAAGGAAGATACTGGCTGCTATCAAGCCAGATGAGTAAGGGACCCTAAACTCTGTAATCTGCCAACTCTCCCCCCACCCCCCAGAATTGTATCACAAAGGTCCCTTTTCTTCTAGAAAGAAGTTGTCTTAGGTTTTTTTCCTCCTAGTTATGACCCCTATGGAGACAAAAGCATCCTCCCTTTGAACTTTATATGCCCTTCCCAGATTGCTAGCTAGGGTGGTAGAGGGGACATGGGATGACTTCTGAACATTAAGAGCCAAAAGCTTTCACGTACAATCAAGACCTTACAACCCAAAAGGGATTGCCTCTGACGACAACAGTCATTTCTGTTTGCCTACTGTGTTGTTGGGGCTAGGTGTGATACTAGCGGCTCAAAATATCTTATTTCTCCCCATTGTAACAGCATTGAAAGTCAAGAAAACTGAAGAGGACAGAAGTTTAGTTCCTACAGGAACTAAAGGAATGGGTGGAAATTTGAGACCCAGAAACATGGTTGCCTCCCCCTTAAATTAATTTCCAATTCAGTGCTGATTTGAGTCACATTCTTGGACACTCAAGGAATATGATGGTGTCCATTACTCTACTGGTCACAGTTTTTGTTCTCATCTTTAGCATCCACTTAAAGTCCAATAAAAGGGAAAGGGACAGTGTTATCATTTTGGGGACTGTCTTTTGAGAACCTGGCTTCCACTGAAATGGCTCCTCCTCCCACATATAAATTGGCAGGCAGTGACAGGCCAAAGCCTCTTTTGAGAAAAGGCTCTGCACTTCGACTTAACCAGGAGACCTAAAGATAATGGGAATAGCATCAAATGGGGACACTAGAGATTGCTGATATT
This sequence comes from Mus minutoides, assembly GCA_902729485.2. Taxonomy (NCBI): domain Eukaryota; kingdom Metazoa; phylum Chordata; class Mammalia; order Rodentia; family Muridae; genus Mus; species Mus minutoides. The sequence continues at coordinate 2,370,335 of LR749514.1, forward strand.
CATCCATTTTGAAGAACATATGCATGTTATTTTATGAGGTTTTCCTAATAGAAGCCATTTATGGATTGTGACTGTCCTCACAGTCCCCCATTGATGGTTTCACACTGTGATAATGGAGGAGGGGGACTTGTATCCATCCTGCCCATCCTCCCAGCAGCATAAACAAGGGCCACAAGGTGCCCAGAACACTCAGAGTACCATGAGGTGGGAAAGCTGCCAGTTCTTCTCATTAGCTTTCTCAAAAGAGTACTGGCCAGTCTCTGGTCCCTCTAGCCTCTGTGAAGAAAGAGGTCTCAGTATGGAGGCTTGTTGCTGCTGAGTTCCTTACTCACTTTCTGACATGTGACATCTTAGCCTAGCTCCAGAAGGGACATGGACTTTTCTCTGAGAATGCATCTCTGTTGGAAATTCTTAGGTAGCAGAAGCACTGACTTTACAACTACAGAGCCCTTGAATTACACCCAAGTTCTTCCACTTCCAGTGTGACCTGGAGTGACTGCTGAACTCTCTCCCAACTTGGCTTTTGTCAAAAGTGTGGTAACTCCTGATGATTACATTCCAGAATACATGTAGACACATTGACACATCCTAGACAAGGAACATGTTTCCTTCTCTTGCATTCTGAATGTGGTTTGGAGTGGACACCAGACCTTTCCCCTTTCAGAGCAAGCTTATGTACTAAAATGCAAGGTGGTACCTGAGTTCTAACATTTGGAACTTTGCCCAGGTGGACAGCAGAACAGCAGCATCTGGATCGAGGAACGAACGGTTGCTTTAGAGAATCTAGGACATGTGTGCTCTGCTATTTAGTCCCTCTCCCTTGAGCATTGGGTGAAACCAGTTCTCTTCTTTTCCCTCTTGTCCTAACTTTGGCCTTTTTGAGTTTCTAGGATCTGATACTGAACCTCCCTAATTGACCTCCTTCCCTGTACAGAAATAGAGAAGAAAGGAGGGGGTGGTGTCCAGAAAGAGAACAAGAGGGAAGGAGGGAGGGAGGGAGGGATGGATGAAGGGAGGAAAGGAGGGAGGGAGACAGTCAGGTAGGCAGTCTGGGAGGATAGCTCGATGGTTCAGGCACGGTCCCCACAAGTGAGAGGGCCTGAATTTAGATCTCTATAACCCAAATAAATACTCATCTGTAATCCCAGGCTCAGAAAGAAAAAAAGACACAGCCCCACACACCCTGCCAGTGCAAGGTGGCTAGCCACATCCATGAGCTCTGAGTTTGATTAAGAGACCCTGCCTTAATGAATTAGATGAAAAAAAAAAAAAAACAACTATGGAGTAAGATTTCTGACATCACCCTCAGGCCTTCACATGCATACACACACACACACACACACACACACACACACACACCTATGAACACAGATATAAACCATACATGCATACACATGAAAAGAGAAAAGGGATAGAAAGAAGAAGAGAAAGGACAAAAAGAGGTAGGCAGACAGAAATGCAGAGCACAGAGACAGGGAACTGGGGAAAATGGCAAGGAGAAAGACTGAAAGGCTTAGAATTCCAAATGTCAACCATGTTTAGTGAGCAGAAGGGCCATTATTAGAGCAATACTGTCAGTCTTCTAGACAGAGCATGGCCATGTCACAGGAGAAGGAGCTCCCAGCTCATCCAGCTTTAACCTGTTCATACTGACCTTCGAATCCCACCCAGATATCTGCTGCCCTTTAGGAGGTGGAGCTGTTCCTGCTGAGTTACTGCAGCACTTCCTCTTCTGTTCCTTGGTTAAAAAGTGAGCCTTAATGAACACTCACACACATGCCTAGCTAAGGAGCTATTGACAGCTGCTAGCTGCCAAGACACAGAATTGGTTATACTTAGGGGCACGGTCCCTGGGTATTACCATGCCCACACATATGGTCAGCACTAATTAGAATCAGTGGGGTTTTCTTCTTTTTGCTTTTTCTAAGATATGAAGTAGGAAGGGAACTTGGAGGAACCTGAGAGGAGTTGGAGGGAAAAGGAGTGACTATGATCAAAATATACCTTATACATGTGTGGAATTCTTAATATTAATAATAACCTATAATAATATAGTTTTATATAATAATAAAATACACAGTATATTCAATTTGTATATTAAATACATTACACAATACTATATATTTTACTATATATATTTTTAAAAATCAAAGATTGGAAACAGAGCCTTTGTCAGCTATAGGACTTTATAAGCTATCTAGCCATATTAAGTGGGGACACCAGAGCTTTCTCAACACTGTTATGAGGGTGGATAGTATAACCTATTCTAGTGTGATACACAGTAGGTTTTCAGTAAATAGAAACATTGCATTTTGTTCTTTATATCCTGATGTATCACCAATAGCTACTTATTTCTTCGTCTTTCTTCAAATGTCCTTAATGTCTACCAGTATGCCTCTCTTCCCAAGGTTATTAGATGTTTTTATGAGATAGTCTAATTGGAATAACTGGAAAGGGTCAGTGGAAATATTGCCCATCAAGAATATTCTATAAAGTCTTGCTTACCCCACAAAGTAATCCTCATCATTGATAGATAGTGTTGGATATCCCCCTGAGGAAAACCTAAGCAATAATAAGAACACCTGCAGATATTCAAGAAACTGTTGGGTATCATCAAAATGGTGCACACACTCTAGTGGGTCTTATGAGCTGGGACCTTTTTTTTTCCACTGACTTGGGCCTCTAAATGTTTTTATTTATTTTTTGTTAGATATGTTCTTAATTTACATTTTAAATGTTATCCCGAAAGTTCCCTATACCCTCCCCCTCACTCTGCTCTCCTACCCACGCACTCCCACTTCTTAGCCCTGGCATTCCCCTGTACTGGGGCATATAAAGTTGGCAATACCAAGGGGCCTCTCTTGCCAATGATGGCTGACTAGGCCATCTTCTGCTACATATGCAGCTAGGGACACGAGCTCTGGGGGTTCTGGCTAGTTCATATTCTTGTTCCTCTTATAGGGTTGCAGACCCCTTCAGCTCCTTGGGTACTTTCTCTAGCTCCTCCATTGGGGGCCCTGTATTCCATCCTATAGATGACTGTGAGCATCCACTTCTTTATTTGCAAGGCACTGGCATAGCCTCATATGAGACAGCTATATCAGGGTCCCTTCAGCAAACTCTTGCTGGCATATGCAATAGTGTCTGGGTTTGGTGAAAGATTATGGGATGCATCCCTGGGTCGGGTAGTCTCTGGATAGTCCATCTTTTCATCTTAGCTCCAAACGTTGTCTCTGCAATTCCTTTCATGGGTATTTTGTTCCCTATTCTAAGGAGGAATGAAAGAGCTGGGACTTTCTGGATGTAGTACCAACTTTAGAAGGATGCTAGTCAGGAACTGGGCAGCAGAACTTATTTGTATGGATAGATTAGAGTGTGATGCTTCATAGAGTATGTTGTATGTATGGAGCACTGAACAACACTGGGGATATTGTATATCATGCCATCACAATAGGAAAACAGTCAGTCTACATTTAGCAATCAGTACCTCTCTCACAATGCTGAATTGTATACGTAGGACATCTATGGTACTCAGTAGCCTGTTTAGGAGACAGTGGTCAATAGAGATCATTTCTTCTCCCTAGCAGAGATATAACTAGACCACTTGGAAATAGAACTAAAGGTTTCTGGCAACCCAGTGGCTAAATAGAGTACTGTAGGGGGAGCACCTAAGGATGTTGAAGAAATAAGAAACTAAGTCAGGCAGAAGGGGGGCTGCAAAGGAAGGAGCTACGGAAACATAACCCTAAGTGAAAAAGGTAGAGCCAAGCTAGATGCATGTACCTGCTCAGATTGAATGGGAAACCCATCAGAAACAAGGAGGAACATGAAGAAGTTGCCCATAGAGTGCTGATGTCTATCAGATAAGCAATCATTGAAACTAAGTATATAACCCAAGGTGAAAACAGAAGCAGGGTGTGGTACCCTCTGGCTATATCAGCACTATTGAGCCTGACAAGACTCCCTATTAAAGTCTTATGTCACTTTCTATAGTACCCCAAGGTGCTCACAGGAAATGATCAAAAGGCCACATCATAGGGCCCGTGAGAACTGTCACACGAAATAGCGCTGTTCATCAGAGGAGAAAAATTTAAAGGGTGGATTCATATAAGATCACAATTAAAGGTTTCTCCACATGGGTGACAAGCAGCTGCTCTTCATTAGGCTTTGGGGACTCAAAACGGTGAAAACTCATGTAATTCCAAGAAAAGCTTAGACTGCAGAAATGGATGGAGAAGCAGTGTCACGTGACTGTTTATTCTCAATTCAGAGGTTGATAAGCCACCTAGATTGCAGTTCTCTGTGGAGAAACATTGCTCACTCTCCATTTTCACACCTCTTTATTTATTTTTTTTTAAATTTATTTATTTATTTATTTATTTATTTATTTATTTATTTATTTTGCCAGAAGAGCTTTCTCCACCCTGTGCCAAAATGAAATCTTTTCTGAGCAAAAATGGCTCATTGAGGACAGATAAGTTGGGCATCACCTTCGGGACAGACAGACTCCATTGCCACTTAGGGTTTTGCCCCTTATGAATGCACAAATGCTATATTCACTCCAAAAAGAGTCCTCCATTCCCCCATTCTCTTTCCTTCCAAGAGAATGTCCTTTGACCTTGTGGACCTCAAGACAGGCTGAGAACACTTGTCCATAGTCTATGGTTCTGTACCTGTAGAGCTAGGCATTGCTGAAAGAAAAGAAAGAAGAGAGGGAGAGAGGGAAGGGAAGGAAGGAAGGAAGGAAGGAAGGAAGGAAGGAAGGAAGGAAGGAAGGAAGGAAGGAAGGAGGAAAGAAAGAAGAAAGAAAGAAAGAAAGAAAGAGAGAGAGAGAGAGGGAGGGAGGGAGGGAGGGAGGGAGGAAGGAAGGAAGGAAGGAAGGAAGGAAGGAAGGAAGGAAGAAGGAAAGAAAGAAAGAAAGAAAGAAAGAAAGAAAGAAAGAAAGAAAGAAAGAAAGAAAGAAAGAAAGAAAGAAATGTAGTCTGGTATCACTTTATGTCCAACATACCATTCCGTCTTCTCTTTTCTTCAAAACTCTTCATGACTTACTCAAAAATTTCCTTCTCCCATTAGAGGGAAATGACTCCTATTTCATTGAGGAAATCAAAGCAATTGGGAGTTAGCTCAGCTTCCAGCACCCACATTTTCCAACACCTGTTTCTCATTTGGAGACCCCCCCTCCAAAAGCACTCTTGTTGCAATAGAAAAAAAATCCCTTCTTGTTTTAGAGTTCAGCTCCTCAACTTATATTCTGAGCCTGTGCTCTCTCCCCTTGAGGAGTTCACTCTCTCAATTAGCTTCTTGTTTCTCCAACAGCATTGCATCTCCCCTCTCCACTGGATCATTTCCATCAGTACGCAGACACACTTGTCTCTCATTCTTTGAAACAACTGTAACATCAACAGCCTCTCACGACCTCAAATCCCCTTCAGCTACAGACACATGTGTCCGTTCCCCTTCCTGGTGAAGTATCTCCAAAAATGATCAGTATTTATTATTTGACTTTTCAACTCTTACTGCTCAACTCTCCAGTTTGGCATTGGTCCACAACACTTCACCACAACTGAGCTCTTCAGAGTCACTGGCAATAGTTTTATTGTACAACAATGCAGTCAATTTCCAGCCTACCTCTCAGGAGCACTTGACATAGTTGACCCAATATTCCTTCTGTGAAAATTCCCCTCTTGGTCTTCCTCTCTGACATCACATTCTGCTGACTTCCTTCAACTTCCCCCACCACCTCTTTATGCCTTCCTCCCCTCGGTCTGCCTCTATGTGCAGCTCGGCACAGGCTTGGTTCTCAGGCCTTCCTGGTACCTTTTCACTCATCTGACAGCTCTTACCCTAATTCCATTCCCAGTAGACTTGGCATACTGGTGGCAACCATGCCCATGCCTCCAGAAAGGCTCTTGCCTGTGAACTCCAGATAGAGAAATCATCTCAAATAAAACACCACTTCTTCCCCTTCTTTTACCCACATTTTCGAAGTTGCTATTTGTCAGAAACTGGGATGAAGTCACAACCACGGATGTTTTCCAGTCACTATCTATCCCACGAAGACGCTCAGCTGCCATTTCTGTGCAAGCTCAAACCTGCCCTCCTTGCTGCTCCTTCTTGAGAGATGTGCACTCTTGACACGATGTCTGTTTGGTTAATTATCATTTAAGATTTCTTCAAAACATGAGTCTTAGAAACATGCAGTGGTCCACCTTTGAAATAAAAGTTATTACATTCAGCAAAAGACATGGAAGCAAAACAGCAGGATGTAAATTTAATAAAGGCAATAAAAGTTCATCACTGTCAGGGGAAGCATGACCACAATCCATGTTCTCTTGTGGTCCAATTGCCTTCTGTGTGAGACTTAAGCTACAGAGGAAACTCATAGCTGACAATTTTCTTGATATAGAAGAAGAAATTGTTTGACATTATTCTTTCAAAGGCAGGGGAAATTGCCAGAACCTTTGGGATAGAAAAAGTTTTCAGATGAACAGAACCTGGTATCTACCCAATGAAAATTCACCCACTTTTTGTTACAAGTTAAATGAATTTTCTGTCTTAGAATGTATTACACTAATATTTCACAAGAATATGTCCAAAATGGAACTTGCTTTTCTACTATCTTGTACCTGCCAATTTTAGTCTCTCCTGTGTCCTCTTTAGTGGCTCCTTCTAAACATTTTGCTGTAACTCAGACCCTAACAATTACCCATGTTCCTCCCCCTTGTTCATTCTTAACACAAAATACATGATCATTTCTTGCATAATCTACCACCAAAAAAGTATATACTTTTGTGTATATACTTTTGTCTCTTTCTCTCAAATACCTTCTTCACTTGAGCTAGCACAGGATTTTGTCTGTACTATTTCAGTGGTCTCCTATTGGGTTTAACAGTTATCACACTTCCTGATTACTCTTTCCCTCATGCCTACTGCAGTCTAGAATAGCTGTGTAAATATAGTCTAGCCACAAAGTAGATTTTGCCACCCAGTTCCTACAATGAAACCTTCATCCTGCACCGTGGTCCCAAAGCCTGTAAGCTTTTTCCTGCTCTTCTCTTACTGGTTACAGATTGTCATAGATTTCTCCATAGTTTTGCTCCAAGAAACTGTCCCTTTTGTTTCTTAAATTTGCTACTTTTGTTCTTATTCTGAGGCCCTTCCAATTGTTCACTCTTGTGCCTGGACTCATTGGCAGCCTCTGCCTTCCTGTGCTGGCTGCTTCCCACCATTCAGAGTGCAGATCTGTCTCATTCACCTGTTTTGAATCACATGGCTTCTTGTACTGTGGAGCACAAGCACATGGGGCTAACTCCAGAACAGAATTTAATTCAAAATTACAGGAGTCATGAAGCTGGGGTGTTTCTGGAAGGGCTAGCCCCTGATGCATTCCACAGCTTCACTGCAGCCCTGCCCTGGTCCTGAACATACAACATGTGCACTTTGCATTTTGCACTTTGCCCAGGCTACAACACCAAGCACTAGCAAATAAGGCTGACCGAAACACCTCCACTCAGATTTGAGAGCACTGTCTGGGGTCACGAGTGGTAGTGTTTCTGCTGCACACAGCAGGTGTTGTGAGTTGGTGAAAACATCGTGATTTAACTACAGAAAAACGATTTTTAATAGCTCTATACCATCATTCCTCATCATATAAGCATGGATCATAGTTGTTACAGTGTTTAGTTTTAGTTTGAACCATTGACTTAAGTCACACACACACACACACCCCATTACATGAAGTTTGGCTAAACTATTTGGACAGTGAATTTGGCCTAAATATATTTCTATACTTTGGCACCTTGTGTTCATGAAAAGCAGCATTCTCAGGACACTGACCATTAGAAAATCAAAATAATAAGCTAACCTGAAACATGTTGTAGATGCTGTCTATTCTGCAGTATAAAATAATCAGCCAAGATTTAATTTTTTGTGTAAAAATAAACAAGCAAATCCATCTCATTACTATGCAAATCGGCTTTCATCTTCATTAAATGGTAAAATTATATGTGTACCAAGGAATTGTTTTAAAATAAATTTCTTCATTGTTTATTAGCAGTAAATGTTTGATTTGCAGTCCCCTTGTGAGTGCCTGTATGGTGGAATCTTGTAAAAATTTTTCAAGTGAAGAGGAATTGCTAGAGGAAAGAGTTTTCCATCATGTCTTTCACTGGTCCTTCTTATTGCTTTCTGCAAGTGTATTGTCTAGTGTATTTGTCTGGCGGTATTGTTACTGCTTCTGACTCAGTCCAAGAGGGTAGAGAATTGTTTCCATCATCCTACTAACATAGAACAAAGTGATGCCTGTAAATACGGATAGGGATGGCACTTCATACTGTCAGAACTTACGAATGAATGAAAGAAGAGCCCTCCCTCCCACCATGTGAATTCAGCTTTGTTTCTGGGAAGTGACATCCGTGAAAGCAAGAGTGAGCCTTCCAAAGCATGAACATTGTTCTCTTCCATGAAGAAAGAGCAGTTCCAAGAGTAAACTTTGTCCATACTCTGGTTCTTTACTTTCATAGTCTCTCTCTCTCTCTCTCTCTCTCTCTCTCTCTCTCTCTCTCTGAGAATTAAGTGAAATAATTTATGCAAATAAATATCTTCCCAACTGCTAAGCCTTACTCTGTGCCTCTTAGAGAATAAGATCAAAGCTCTTTTCTGACTCCCAGCATGCACCAGGAAGGTACACAGCTGTATTTGTATTTGCATAACTAATTCTGCACAGTGTGGCTCCAAAGACTGATCCCCCACACACGACTCCCCTGCACACAAGCACACCTCCAAGTAAAGACAGACTCCACCAGACACACATTCATTCGTTGTTACTAGGTTCAAGTGGAGTCTGTTTTCAAGTTGATTAAAGCACTTTTGAATGTTGAGATGCTCACTTTCTACTGTTAATGAGATAGAATAGCATTTTACGTTTTAAGTATTGATATCTCCAATCTGCCACTTCTGCCAAAATTCCAGAATTGTATTTCTGTGTTACTTATCACAGACAGGGCTGAATACTACTCCCCCTAATATTTATTTGAGTGGTATCAGGATCTCTGATTCTGGATTGGAAGTGTGTGTGTGTGTGTGTGTGTGTGTGTGTGTGTGTGTGTGTGTGTGTAAGGATTTCAGGAGAGGACCTCAGTAACTTAGTGGGTCTAACATTCAATGGTTTCATCCTGAGCAGGTTTGTAATGTGACCAGAGTGTTTGTGGGAGGCTGACGGGTGTCACGAAGGCAGTTCTGGGTTTTTGTGCTGTCCCTTACTTATCAGTTGTATGCTAAAGCTCAGTACGATGCTCAGGAAGACAGTGCTACCGAGAACTTGTGAAATATTTCAGAGCAGGGCCTAGTCTGTGGTGTAGTAACTGAGGACAGAAGAGAGACAGGCAAAGTGAGAAATCCAAAAAATTGTCAGGGCAGTCAGGAAGAGGAGACACGAGTGGGGTCAGAGCAATGGGCTTGGAAGATGGCAAGTTCTGAGCACTCCCTCTGTCCAGGCTCAGCTCCGACACACTCCTGGTCTTAACTCCCATAGTATGCAGTTATCCCTCAGGAACAGCGTGTGGACTTCCTAAGACATTTATTAACATAGAGTTTGAAGTTCTTGGTTCTATGGGACTGGGCTGCCTCCTGGGCGGGGAGAGAAGATGACTTCTGATGAAGTCTGGACCCACCCCTCTCTCCCAGCAAACATGCCAGCAGCATCTGGGTTAATGAACTGTGCCTTTTAATAAATGGGTCTTATCTTGCCAGAGCGCTGCTAAATTGTCAGGATTTTAAATTAACTTAATAGTTTCATGGATGGTACTTACTCACTCGTTACTCCAAAAGGAGAGTGGCCCCCAGCCTGGGTTTCTTATTGAATTATGCAACAGTTAGTTATTTCATTTGGGTTTAAGGGGAAATGTTTAGGATTAATGTGCAATGCCTCAATGCCCCCCTTAATGGGCATTTCCAGGCCTACCCTAAACTAAAAGCCAGTCATCAATCATTAGGTCACTGTGTGCTCCATGGACTTAGAAAGAAGTGGCTCACACCAAAAATGGCTAGCAGGCTCCTAGAAATACCCTGTTCTACTAGTGAAGGGAGACAAAAATTTTTATCTTCCTCCTCCTCCTCCTCCTCCTCCTCCTCCTCCTCCTCCTCCTCCTCCTTCTTCTTCTTCTTCTTCTTCTTCTTCTTCTGCTACATATGAACAAGCCCCTCTCCTGTCAATAAGATGATGCTTATATGCGTGAGAAAGTAGTAAGTGTTTTGCATGAAGTCATTGAGACATTCTGGAATTTTGAAGGAAGACAATTAACTTTGTGGAGAGGAGCACTATGGTGAAGTGAAGCTTCTAGAAGACAGTAGGTTTAGGTAGGGCCTTTAAAAAAAGCATAACATTTATATGCATTAAGACATTAAGCTCCAACTAGAGAGACCGCTCAACTGTTAAGAGCACTGACTGCGTTTCCAGCAGCCCTGAGTTCAATCCCCAGCAACCACATATATCTCACAATTATCTGTAATGGGATCCAGTGCCCTCTTCTGGTGTGTCTAAAGATAGCTACAGTGTGCTCATATAAATAAAAATAAATATTAAAAAAAAAAAAAGATTGTAAGCTCATCTCTTTGGGAGTATCAAGGAAGGTAGGACAGAAGATTTAGAAGAGCCAAAAGTCAGAGAGGACTGGGGTAGAAACAGTGTCTTTTGGGCATGATAGGATGACTCACGAATGCCCAGCCATCATGGTTGTCTGCACAAGACCAAGCCAGTGAACATTCTAGTATGAGGGCAGTGTGATCATGAGTCCCCATCTCTAGCTGATGAGCTATTGGTAATTGATAGGTTCAAGGTGAGGGGGAGTCAATTTTCTTTAAGGATGTGGTATTCTCTGGCTGATTGGCCATACTCTGCTCTCTGAAAGTTTGACCTTGCTGCAATGAAAGGTCCCAAACATGTGCGTGCACTTACCAGCACACAAACTGGACTCAGTAGGGTGTGTGTTTGTGTGTGTGTGTGTGTGTGTGTGTGTGTGTGTGTGTGTGCGTGATAGAGACAGAGAGACAAAGAGACAGACAGAGACAGACAGAGACAGTCAGAGAGAGAGAGTATGAATTTGAGAATGAACTGCGTGTAGATCCTGGAGGAGTTAGAAGGAGGAGTGAGGGAGTGAATATGACAAAAAATACATTGTAATCATATATAAAATTCTCAACAAAGTAATAAAAACACATACACGCATATCTATATTGAGATAGATGATGGATAGATAGATAGATAGATAGATAGATAGATAGATAGATAGATACACTATAAATATATAGAACATCCTTGTTAAGATTTGAATTTTGTCCCTCTCTAAGGATAATAATTTCCTATAGGCAGATAAAACTGCTATCTACTGAACATTTATTAGTAAGCTATTATAAATTATTTGCAATAATTGGTGAGATATAAACAAACATTGTTTCCATTTTACAGATGAGGAACCTGGGTGTCCATAGGAAATGTATTTGATTCCGACTTTGGGCTAGGAAGGATTCTAACTGGATCATAAGTTTGTCAGGAGCATTAACTTGTTGAGTCTCTAGTAAATCCCTCTGCCTCTCAGACACCACCCACCATTTTCTACACCCAAGTGAGTATGTGTTAAGGACAGGGAGGCAATTCCATTATCTAGACAGTTTACTTCACAGTGAGCAAAGCATCATCCCATAGCAGCTTCCTCGGTTGCACTCAGAAATCAGGGTTGGAAATGGGGGGAACTCACTGTGTGACAAGTGCCACTGATGTGCCAAACAGGGCAAGCCATGTTTGCTAGCAGACAGGAGTTACTGAGACATTATTCTGTATGCTCCAAAACTGTCAGGGGATCCAGGGGGTGGGGGTGGCGGGCATCATCTCTACCAACTGGAGGCAAGGGAGCTATGACAGAAATCACTGCTGTCAGCAAGCTGCTAACAGCCAGGTGTATGGCTGAATAAATACTAACTTGCAACACAACCTAGTGCTCTCTGCAAATGCCACTTGAAAAGAAAGGAAAGGTTTGTGTATTGGAGGCTGAGAGTGGCTACTGACCTGTCCACACAGAGTTCTTATACATGCCTCTCTGGCTGGCCACATCAGTGGTGCATGAGCTAGAGGCCAGGCTAGTTAGACAGACTTTTCCATTTCTTTCCTTCCACAAATTGGTGCGGAACTCCTACAGAAGCCTACTGGGAACGCCCTGCTGGGAACTTCAGGTGTTTCTGCCCCTGGGCAAGGACTCCGCTATGACTAAGAAGAAACAGAAAACAAAAGCTGGCCCTTTCAGCTTGGCTGCTGGTCCCTGGGAGAGGCACAGGGGGCTTGCCGAGTAGAGTGACCTTGAGAAGGTCAGTAAGACCTCTGAAGTTGTGCCGCAGCACGCTGGGCAAGGGGGATCAGCAGGAGCCATAAAGGAAACCTTGTATATAAAAGCCCTGCTTTCCTTTCTTCTGGAGCAGACACCTGAGCTGACTTCATTTTGCATTCATAAAGCTTTTCTTTGGAGGTGCCTTTAAGAAGTGCAGAAGGAAGATGGAAGAAGCATGTTGGGGGGTCAAACACACGTTTCCTTGGGTTTTTCTTTCATCTGCCTCAAAAACAAAAATCTCTCCCTTTTCCATTACACCTTCTCCTATAAAAAGGGCTAAGCTTTTGTTAACAGCAGCTTCCCAGGGCTTGGGATCTCCAAAATTAATATAGTGGGGCAGGGAAGACAGAGATAGTGAATGGGTGCTCCTCTTTAGGAGAAGAACTACGAGTAAGAAAGGGGTAGGAAGAAGAGGGCAGCTTCTCTGAGACTAACAGGGAGGTCTGGCTCTGGCTCCCAGGTACTCACTGAGCCATGCAAGGATCTTCACAAATAGGCTCTTCAGCAGTTCAGATTTCCAAGCAAGCTAGAAAGGCGTCCAAACCATCCAAACTAATCAAGGAAGGTCAAGAGAAGGTGTTTCAGTTGGCTCTCACCTCTGGGCCTCTTTTCTCTGAGACTATGACCCCCTCCTATCAACCTGCATTTTTGTAATTACTTTGTCTGCAGTACAAAGACATATCCTTTAACTCTGTGACAAACAGATCTATATTTTCTTTATATCTGTTTAGGGTCTTTACTTTGAGACTACAATTCTAAAACAAAGCAAAACAATGAGGTCAGCTTCTATTCTGTTTAATTATAATCAGTGGTTCCCATACAACTCAAGCACTACAGTGCACTTTAATGTTCTTGGGTCCTGAGTTTTAAGACCCTTTATTCTCATTGGCTGCCAGCTTCCCCACCCCCACCCCCATCTATATGAGCCTTCCCTCCTCCTGGCCAGGTACTGCTGTTACTCTATCCTAGCTACCCCCAATCTTGAAAAATGCCCATTCTTTAAAACTTCCCAACACATCATGCTGGAGCACCGCTGCTCTTCCCTCTCCCTCTCTGGGGGAGAAGTCAGGGTTCTTCCCCACTTGCGTATGAACGACTTAACCCTAGGAGCTCCCCCGGCTAACCATGTGCACCTCTGATAGCGTTCTTTGGAACGCTCTCTTAATGATTTGCCAATGGGTATAGAGCTTTTACTCCCCTGAGGTTTGCCAAAACATGGCATGCACGCTGTCCTTTACAACACAGTGACTGCTTCCTTGAGGCAGTGAGAACATGGCTAAGTTAAAACAGCAAAGTGTCGCCAATCCCAATATCAAAGAGAGGGAGAACAATTGGAGAACAGAGTTTCTGAGTTCTTGTGTTCATCAGGCATGGCCAAGGGGATGGTGGGGGGAGAGGGGAGGAAGGACAGCTGGATGATGATAGTGGGCTATGTGTATATGTCTGTGGAGAATGTGTGTGTGTGTGTGTGTGTGTGTGTGTGTGAGAGAGAGAGAGAGAGAGAGAGAGAGAGAGAGAGAGAGAGAGATATGCACACACACACATGCTTCTCACGTGTTTTTCTCTGTGTGTCTCTATGTCTGTATGTCTCTTTCTGTGTATACCTCTGTCTATGTATACATGTTTGTATGTCTGTCTGTATATGTTTGTTTATATGTATGTATGTATGTATGTATATATGTATGTATATGTTTGTTTGTATGTATATGTATGCTTTTCTGTGTGTTTGTCTGTCTGTGTCTGAGTGTATATGTGTACATTCTTCTGTGTGTGTACGTGTATATATCTGTATCCCTCTGTGTGTATGGTGTGTGTGTTTGTGTGTATCTGTCTGTGTCTGTATATGCGTGTTCGAGAAACCAATTAGTGGTGTCCAAGAGGCTGGAGCCCCTGCTCTAGGGGAAATGAATTCCCCGGCTGCCTCTAGTCTCATTAACAGGTGGGGATACCTTCACACACGGTGCCTGGTTTGTAGCACCCAGAGCAGTTTTGGGCACATCAGAGCACATGGCTGTCACTTTTTTATTCTCCTTTTCCGATTATGTACTTGGAACAGAGCCCCGAGGACAGTTTCCTAGAGTAAGGGAAGCACAAGTTTAAGCAGCACTTGCCTTACTTATGTGAAATTTCTTGCCTGGCTTGATATGAAAAAGCAGTCTGCCCCGTCTGCTCTCCAGCCAGGGCTATCTAGGCATGACCCTCTATGTCCTCTCTTCCTCTTCCTCCAGCCCTGGAAGCATCCTTCAGTCTCACTACAATTCCACTAGAGACCTCTGCTGAGCCCAAGACTGAGAATCACAATGCTCCTGTCCCTTCCTACCTAGTGCAGCCAAAGATTGCAGAGCTGGAGAAACAAAGACAGCATTGTTTCTTTCTGAGACCAGTGGCCTGCAGGTTCTGGGGCAATGATGAACCTCCTCACGGAGGTCTAAGCCTGAGATGGCAACATTTCGTGCCTTTCCGAAAATGTCAATTTCATGGAACTGTGGTGAGCAAAAAAGGAAGAGAGAGGGAAGGGAAGAAGACAAAAAAGAAAGAATGGGAGGGAGGGTGAGAGTCAGGAGAGGGAGGGAGGGAGCATGAGGAAGGACAGCTTTCTGTCAGTTGTCTGTGCAGTTTCAATCTGAGGCATACGTCTGTAATCCTCATATTCACCTCTTTGATCTGTCACTTTGATTTCCAAAGTAACAATTTAGAATATTAATTCAAACCTTTCTTTCCCCCACCCCCTCCTTACTCAATCATATTAGACATTTAGGTACTTAGCAGAGGAAAAGAGTGTAATTCTCCAAGTAATTGATAGTAATGAATTTGTTTGCTGAGTGATATGGCTTATTGATGGTACTTGTGTGGGATCTGCTCTCTATAATAAGCACAGTATTTGTGCTCAACCTATTGAGTTAATAAAATCTACAAAGTGGTTTTGACAAAAGAATATGCACTCTGCAGTTCTCAGTGAAAGCAACTCCCTTTTGTGAGGGGTGTGTGTGTGTGTGTGTGTGTGTGTGTGTGATCATCACTAATTATAAAAACAGGAAACTGTCTGCCTCCTGCTGATTTGTAAGGAAGAACACCTATGACAGGAGATGCAGTCCCAGGTCATCAATGGTTGAAGATCTTTGTGGAGCCTCAGCCGCTCCCAGCCACAGAGGTCTAAGGCAAAAACAACATTAAACATTTAAGATCTAATTAGACTTCAGGCTGAACTTGGGTGCAGATGAGACTAACTTCCTACAGAAGGTTCAGTGAGGTCCAGTCAGCCCGTTGCCCCCCTCCAAGCCCTCATCCACCCTGTGCCCGCTGTATATATAATGACTGGTAAGGCCTGGGCTGCAAGGATAATCAATGACACCTTGCAACCTCCCCCTAGAAGCCACTGCCTGCAGAAAAAAAATATTGTTATCCATGTGAACGAGTAATTAAAATGAACTAATCATTTTCCCAAAATATTTATGTATTGAAAGCAATTCCAACTGATTGCCTTTAAATAGCATTTTATTCTGTTTTCGTCATAAACAGTCAGATGCCTGCTCCCATTAGCTTGCTGGAGTGCCAGCCCACCCAGGGTGGTAATGTCTCTGGAGTAGGTCCTGCACTGACTTCAAGTGGAGAGGAGAGCCTTGTCCACCAAAGCCTCTAACCTAGAGAAAGTCCTTTTAGGGCTCTGTCCTTGGTCTAGTGCTTGCTCTCTAGAGCTCTGCAACCCTCTACAGTGATACATAAGAGTCCTTTCTCCCAGATAGAAATCAGGGCCAGCTTGGGACTGGTTCCTTCCTGTTGCAGCCATGAAGAACCAGTGGTTTGCTTACATCAGGTCAGAGCAGCTACATGCATGAACCCAGAGAAATGTGAAGCATGATAGTGTCTGTCTATGAATCTATGAAGAGGCATAGAAGACAGAATCTTTCTGCCACTCAGGCAGCTGGAGTTTGTTTGTTTGTTTGTTTGTTTTAGGTGTTCCAGCCCTGAGGGAACAGGCAGAAAAAAATGTTATGAGGATGAGATGCAGGGGGAATGAGCACCATCATTACTGATATAACTCAGTTTAAGGAAGGGTCTGGAAACAAAGAGGCCCCCCCAGTGGCAGAAAGGTGTGAGGAAGGAGACAAACTCTGAAGGGACAGTTGGGGACCTGGTTCCTTTGGCCACATGACCCTATGTAACTACATGTTGGACAAAGCCCCAGACTCTCAGAATTTCAATGGTCTCTGCCTAAGTTAGAAATATTTTAGGGGTTCTCTCCTAAACTTTAGAGACAGAGTTCAGTGGCAGAGAAAGTAGGAATTTGAAGGGAGGGGACAAGGCAAGACACAGGTGTACTCTAAGACACAGGTATACTCTAAGACACAGGTGGACTCTAAGACACAGGTGTGCTCTAAGACACAGGTGGACTCTAAGACACAGGTGTGCTCTAAGACACAGGTGTGCTCTAAGACACAGGTGGACTCTAAGACACAGGTGTGCTCTAAGACACAGGTGGACTCTAAGACACGGGTGTACTCTAAGACACAGGCGTGCTCTAAGACACAGGCGTGCTCTAAGACACAGGTGTGCTCTAAGACACAGGTGGACTCTAAGACACAGGCGTGCTCTAAGACAGGCGTGCTCTAAGACACAGGCGTGCTCTAAGACACAGGTGTGCTTTAAGACACAGGTGTGCTCTAAGACAGGTGTGCTCTAAGACACAGGTGTGCTCTAAGACACAGGTGTGCTCTAAGACACAGGTGGGCTCTAAGACACAGGTGTGCTCTAAGACACAGGTGTGCTCTAAGACACAGGCAGACTCTAAGACACAGGCGTGCTCTAAGACAGGTGTGCTGTAAGACACAGGCGTGCTCTAAGACAGGTGTGCTCTAAGACACAGGTGTGCTCTAAGACACAGGCATGCTCTAAGACAGGTGTGCTCTAAGACACAGGTTACCGGGGGGTTCACTCCCAGATCCTGGGAACCTAGCAAAGGGAAGTTCTGTTCTTAGATGGGGGTCAGGAGAGCAGAGGTCTGTCATCTTTGTTCAGGAGGCTTGAACATTCCTCTGGCCCCTAGCCTGCCCATCGTTGGGTTTGGCCCCTGCTCAACTCCCTTCCCTAAGCCCATAAAGAGACCCCTAGATTAAGTTTATCTTACAATGAGAGATGCTGTGTGAAGACCATGGCAGGAGATCCCCATCTGCCACTTGACTGGCATGTGGTATCTCCTAGAAGAGTGGTTCTCAACCTTCCAAATGCTGCACTTCCTCATGTTGTGGTGACCCAAAACCACAAAATTATTTCATTGATGCTTCATAACTGATTGTGCTACTCTTTTGAATAATAATGTAAGTATTTGCAATGCGTGGTTGTAGAGGTGAGTAGTAAATCCACATTGAGCTCCCTCCCAGGGGGTGATCGAGCTTCTAGCTACCAGCCAGAATTCTCTGGATTCGAGAATGAAAGACACACACACACACAGGCACACACACACCAGCTAATTTTGATAAGTCTTACTTGCTCAATGGTGGGACACTTCTAAACCTCCCCATTACTAACACACACTCCCCTCCTGTATTCCTGAGTTAACATCTTTTAAAACCTATATTTCATCTCTACTACCCTAGACCCTAGGCCCTCTGTGCACTTTCTGGATTCTTACATGTCACCAGGTCTTTATTTCTATTCTCTTAACTCTCCTGTCATGGCGATTCTGTCCTCTCTTCTTCTCCTTGATCCTTTGACTATACAATCAAAAAGTCCCACCTCCATCTCCCTGCCCAGCCATTGGCTGTATGG
Organism: Mus minutoides; assembly: GCA_902729485.2. Lineage (NCBI taxonomy): Eukaryota > Metazoa > Chordata > Mammalia > Rodentia > Muridae > Mus > Mus minutoides. Next base: position 2,388,478 of record LR749514.1, read on the forward strand.
TAATTTTTTTTTTTTTTTTTTGAACTCACTCTGTAGACCAGGCTGGCCTCGAACTCAGAAATCCACCTGCTTCTGCCCCCCCAAGTGCTGGGATTAATGGTGTGTGCCACCACTGCCCTGTGGCAATTTTTTTTATTATCAATCAAAGCCAGCTGCGGGCAGGGACCCTTTGTGTCTGGAAGCGTTGCTTTTGGGAGACGAATTAAGAGAAAGCAGTAGAACCAATTCCCAGCACAGCATATCTGATATGTGGCTTCTGGGGGGTTGTGACTCCAAGGCTGAGAACCTCTGCTTTAAGAAAAACTGGCAAACCCAGTTCTCTGGATGGCTATGTGGACGGTCTCTCCCTTGCCACCAGCTCTTTCCTCGGACTTTATGGTTTTTTACAGGCATCTCAATGCTCTTGTCACCAGTGATAAAGAATTTGTTACCCATTCTTTTAACTTTATCCAGTTCTGAAGTCTGTTGTCAATGGTTAAAACACCCTGTTTTCCCATCAATGTACTGGAGTATCCCTAATTTTTCATGGGCTTTTTATAATCCTTACTCGCAATTAGGCCTGTCTATATAGTACAGCTGCCCTGGCCTTGGGAAGCCAGGTGCATTCCTAAATCTTCCTGCTCCTAGCATCTCCTGAGAAATCAGGCTGGTAAGGCAAGTCCAGATTAACCACAGAAGCATTTGTTGGTAGTGAACCCATGACAGGCAGTCTGTGGAAGATTGTAAAGGAAGGGACTAGAAGGAGCTTGAACTGTATTTAATTGCATTTTCTGGGGAGGATTCTAGGTGATTTCCTTAGTCAATAGGTTTGCAACAGGTTCTTTAATAGTCATACTTTTCTATATCATGAATTTCCAGTAACCCATTCTCCTGGTCATTGCTAACAAATAAAAACACAGGACATCCAGGTAAATTTGTTGCTTATAGATATAAATAGTTCTTCGTAAAATAATGCCCTTGGTGGTATTTTTAAACAAATATATGCTTGGGAAATTATATAGTTTCTATTGAAAGTTCAAGTTTAAATGGACATCTTGTGTTTTATCCAGAAACTATACACAGAACAGATTGTCAATTGGGGCGGTTCCTCTTTTAGTCTTTTCTCTTCCGTTCTCAACATCTGAAACCAGGCATATATTGCGATGCTGTGCTTTTATTTCCAAAGTGCTTTCTAAGTCGGTGAGAAAAGCTGAGAGGGGTGGGGGCAGGGGAAGAACACAGTATAATGGTACCGAGGTGTAACCTTCAAGGTCCATGGTTTTGCATTTATCTCACTTGCATACTCATTGCATTACGAAATTGCTGAGTAAGAGGTAAGGACACCTTTGCTGAGTCATATGACTGCTTCTCCCTCACATCTTTTCCAATGGCACATGACAGAGCCTTTCTGCTCCTCTAACATTGACTGAGGACATCCGATTTTCTCTTCACCTTCTCAGTGAATGGTTGGTTGGTGTTCCGGGTGGACAATGAGCAATGCTGGCAAGTTTAGGGGACACAGAATCAGCAAAGAGACTCAGTTTTCTGTCTCTCCTGTGTGACATCAGCGTATGAGGCAGGACCATGTCTATAAGTCAGGAGATAAAGGAGAGACCCACACTGATCTTCCTGTAACTCAGTCTTTCAAATGAACTTGAGCTCCTAGCAGATTTTAAAAACGGGGCGAAGTAGATCTAGAGTCTCCCTTTGATTGCCAGTCTTTAATAAGAATTTGAGTTAGAGAGTGGGTTGGAAGATTGGGAGGCCTGTTGACAGAGAAGTGCCAAAAGAAGACAAAAAATAAATCTTCAAAAATACATTCTGATATCTTTTGGTTTGGAAAGGGAAAGTGGGTGGATCCTGACAACAGTCAGGGCTGGGACTCCAGAGGCCTGTTCTCCAGCTTCAGTTCTATGCAGTCACACAACCTGGATTAGTTCAGGAACCTTCTAGACTCTCAATCTTCTCATTTGTGAAATTAAACATCCTCTCAGCCAGTGACTAATAAGCTGTGCTAGTTTTCCCAGGACCTGATAGATTCTTTCTCAGCCCCACACTTTACTGAATATCAGCTTCGAGCCACCATTGTCCTGCCACAATCACGACAAGCAAGATGTCAAGGGACGAAATATCACTTGTTAATCCATAGGTTTGCCCACTGAACACAAAGGAAGGAGAAAAGACATCTGATAGCTCCATCTTTGTCCTCTGCAGTGAAAGCCTGTCCTACTTTGGACCCTGAGAAGCCTCTGATCTTTAGTGGGGAAGAATCTATTAGTTTCAAAAAGAGCTGTGTTTTATTAAACATTAAGGCATTTCTTACTAGATACCAGTAGGAAAAGACAGGTTCATCTGTCATTAGGAAATCTGAAGGTGGTTTGGAGCCTTTTGTGGTAAGTAGAAAATTGATCCATCAGTAGACATGTCCTTGGTGCCCACTCTGGACGGTGTTCAGATACATGGTACTCTACATGATAGTGAGGCAGATGTGCTTATGTTGGCTGGTTGGCTGATGCAGTCAATCCCTCCCAGCTCTCCTGAGATCTGCCTGCTGTCTTGTGCATGACTTCTCTGGAGCAGAGCAGCAAAGCAGACACAGGCCCTGTCTATGTGACAGGCTGGCTGGATTCCCGTAGATGCCAATGGGTAGACATTTCAGAACCACTAACCTCAAAGACCCAAATTCCAGTTTCCTCCAATTCTCTGATCAGCACTGTGTTTTTCTAAGCATCATGGCATTGTTTGTCTTGTAGGAGACTGACAGGCCCCATGGTTAGTTCCAACCTGGAGGTTGAGTTACACTGGGTCTTGTATAACCCTCTGGGGAATTTACATTAAAGAACATTAGTGATACTGTTCCAAGCTGACATTTTTGAATTAGAAAATGACACATTCATTAGCTAATTTGAGGTGTTCAACAGAGCAGTCAGATGGGGGACTTAAAAGGTATTAAAGGACAGAATGAAAAGAAGTGTAAAGCAACAGAATTTTCTAGAAATCCATCTGGACGTTTGTTCTCTCTTCCTACAAGAAAACGGGAAGACTCCCTCAGAAGAAGGTCCATCAGCTTCCTGATCATTGATCTGTAGCATACACCACAAGTTGTATTTTGTGTCTCACCTAACACTCCAGGTTGGCAGTGTAAGTCTTTTGGAAAACAAACTGTCTGTGGTGGGAAAAGCCGTAGGCTTTTGGCAGTTTCCTGACAGGTTTGGTTACGGGTTGCATTTGCTCTTTTAATGGGATTTTCTGTGAGTTATTGGCAGTCAGAGGGGTTCTGACAACTAGCTGAATGGGAGGTATCGTAGGATCACAGAATCTTAAAGTTGGAAGGAACCTTGGGCTTGCCATCCGGGCAGCAATCATCTTGTCTTAGGTTCAGAGGAGGTATCAAAGCAACAGCGATCTTATCCACCAATCCTGTTTGCCATGCTAGTGGGCTGATGGAGACCTTTAAATGTCAACGAAGCAATATTGAATAGAATTCAGAGGTTCCCAAAGCAGAGCTCTGATGCAAGTCACAGGTACCAAAGACCTCACTGCATCCTAATGGGTCAGGATGGGCCGTGGTTTGCCGCTGTTTCGTTGGTGTGTCTGCATTTGAAATAATGTAGGCAAGAACACTTGGTGCTGACCTCTGTCCTAGTATCTGCAAAGGCCAGCCACTACCTCAAGCTACCAAATCTCCCTTGTTTCCCATCTCCACTCAGAAGTTCTTTTGAAAGCTGGATTGCGAGTGAAGGAGAGGGCTGAGAGCCCTGCCTGAACTCACCTCCAGTGTGAACATCACCGCACAACAGAAGAGGCTGTCATAGGGATCATGCAGGCCTTGATGAAGTTGGCTTCCTAAGCCTGCCTAGCCACATATATGACCTGACGATAGCTGTGTGCCTCTGTAGGTTCAACTGCCTGCACCTTGGCAGAGACAATGCAGAATCTTGGATCCATGGGCCAACCTCAAAATTTTCCCTGGTTGTTTTATTGATTTTTCTATTAAACTGCAAGATGGCAAAACTGTGTTTGCTTGTTTGTTTGTTTTTGATAATTGTGTTTCCTGGATGCAGAGATGTGTGGAGAAAGACTCAGAAGAAGGAGCCTCTGTGCCTCATACAGAAGGTACATGCATCAAGGTTCATACTTACAACTCCAAGTGGAATGTCAAGAACCAAGGTATATTCTTATCGTATCAGCTCAGAGATGCCTCACCAGCCTCAGGGTCTCCTTTAGCCCACCCATCTTTTTTTGCATCCACTCATTCACTTATCCCATCCATCTGACTTGAAAATCAGGAGAGACATCTACAGTGTTGCTTTTAATGCATCATGCACCCTCTCTTTAGACAGAGTTTGAATAGGGAATGGGCTGGAAGACTGAAGGGGAATGGCAGCAGAGAAGTGCCAACCAAAGACAGACAAGAATAAAACAAAACAAACAAACAACTCTCCAAAAAAGTTTCTCATATGTTTTATTTGATTTTCTTCGGTGGTAGAAAATGCTAGGATTAGCAGTCGGGAGATCTGCTTTCTAGCCTGGGCTCTATTTCAATATTGTCATGAGGCTTTGGGTCAGTCACCAAATCTTTTGTGTTCTCAATCTCCTCGTTTGTAGCATGAGGGTATTTATAAAATTACACACATCCATTAGCATTGTGCTAAAGGCTAATTATACATTTGTGAAGGAAACAGACTTGGGTTGGGTCCTTGCCATTAGCTTGGAGTTTAGTTGAGCTGTCATCGGTCCTGAAAGAACAGCTGAGCTGCTGGTGAATTTTCTGTCTGAGTTTCTACTTTGCGTGTGTATATAAATCGGTTGCTAATTCATTATTGCAAGTTGTGGTAAGTTTAACAATCCAGTCAATGAAAGAAGATGGAATAAGATGGGATAGCTTTCTGAGGTGGGAATGGTCCACAGGGAAGTTTGGAGAGCCTGCATCTTTGCTCAGGTCTGTAGGATGTGAGGGGTCAAATGGAGAAAAGCAATGTGTATGCCGCCCCGAAGACCAGAGGAAGAACTTGAGGAGTCCAAGACAGGAAACATGTCAGAACTTTCAAGGAACTGAAACCCTTGAGGTGTGGCTGGGTTGTCAGGAGAGAGAATGAAACACAGTGAAAGACAGGAACAGAAACCAGAACATGCAGGCATTTGAAGCCACAAAAACATCCAGGCTTCATCGTAAGTGTAACAACAAGGTACTGCAGGGAGTCTCGGGGCTCTAAAGGACTCTCAGCCACTGTGTCAAAGGAAACTGGAGCTGGGCAGCAGCAGATGCAGGGAGACTCACCAGAAGGTTTGATAGCGGCATCAGTTTAGATCAGACCTGAAGGTACGTCCTTCCTGGGAACTTCAGATGGAGCCTTCTGAGTCCAGGAGCATCTCAGGGCTCTGGTGTGTTTTGCCAGGAAGTCTTCATCAATCTTTTCCTTCCTTTGGTGACAATGATCAGTACCAATTCCAGCATCCTTCTCTTATCCAGCATAAAATCAAGTTTAACCATGTGAGTATCCTCTCCTGAAAAACAGCCTAAACTCAGGTCCATACCCTAGTGTCTGGACCCCATGGCCACAATAGTTCATCAGAGCTGATTAGGTGAAGAATCTGTAAATATAAGTTATTCAGAACTATCCAGGTAGTACAGGGTATGTACATTGACACATACCCTTGCAAGAAAAAGGCAAGAAAGTAAAAAGCAGACACAAGATACATATTCTGGGCAGCGAACAGTTAGAGATGCAGAGAGTGAGTGGCTAGGTGCCAGGGCCTGTGGGCTACCTTAACCAGCCCCAAAGAGCACATAAGCTGATTTTCTACTTTGGAGCCTTCAGAAGAGGCCAGACCTGCTGACATTTGACCTTAACTCTACAAGACTGCTTTGGACTTGAATCCTCTAAAACTCTAAGATAGTGAGTGCCTTTGTGTTCTTCTAAGTCATAAGGTCAAGGTAATTTGTTACACCATACATGGGAATTGTAATAAAGCAGTAACTATGATGAATTTTTGAGGCTCAGGGCCTATTTCACATGCAAGATATTAGAATCTTTCTTGGCATCCCTGCTGCCTCCTACCTGGGGGTGAGACCTGCTTCTGAATCTGCCCTCTCAAGCTGCTGCTCTGAGATCTACTCCCCTTTAACTAAGGAATGAACTATGAGATTCAAAGCTTCTACCTCCAGTATTGGGTAAGCTTGGGAGATGCCCAGTAAGCCAACAAAGAATATATTTACTTTATTTCACTTTCTATTTTTATAAATGTTAATTTAAATAAAAACAGCAGTGGTGGTAAGAGTCATGGCTTTTAGGAACAAGTGAGTCCTCGCTGGCAAATATCTGGTTTGATGGCTCTTGGTGATTTCCAACTTGCTCTGCTCTATCCTGGCCCACATTAGAGCATCCTCCACATTGCTCATGGTGACCTTTCTCTGAATGTCACACTCCTGGCTACTTCACATCCAGTTCCATTCTGAGACAGGAAAGCATCTGTCCTTCAGAACCTGGAGATCATGAGGAACCTACTGAGCCTGAGATGGCCTATCAAATTTCTTTTTAAGTTTTTATTAGTCATGATAAAAAGAAACAAAGCTATCTTTTCTGATTTCAACCCCACCATATACTGGGGGGGGGTAGCAAGTGAAGGGGGTGAATATGTGAGTTCAACTTTCTGTGTATTGAAGTAGCAAGAACCAGTTTTGCATTCCAAAAGAATCAAACCTGTGTTATCTCTTTGAGGCATCAATTGTGAATGTTGAACTTTCTTTTTAATTCCATGGGCATTAGTGCAATGGGAACTAGACACAACTAGTCACTGAATACAATTTTTTTCCGTTTTTCTTTTTTGCATTGACCCACTTAGAAAAAGCGATAAAAAAAAAAAAAAAAAAAAAAAAAAAAAAAAAAACGCTCCGAGGACAGCGATTTTTCTAACCTGAACTTTTTCTCTTATTTCCCTGTTTAAAACTCTCTCAAATCATTCTATTATAGTACTATTTAATGTATAACTTGCATTGTTATACATAAAATAGAGGTTTTGTGAGATGGCCTTGAAGCAGGAAAAGAAAGCAAGAGTGTTCCGGGATTAGGATCTTCCCCTAATTAACTCCATATCTGCAGGGGTATCCACCATGGAGATGTGCAGTTACTACCCTGGACGAGGATGGCTTCTTTGTTCTTATCCCTGCTCTAGCTCTCCAGAACCTTGAGCTCTTTTCCTTCCCTCTGTGAAGCAAGTAGAATTCGCCCATAGAGGCCAGGACAGTGGTGTCCACTGAAGACTCAGAATCCTATCTACCCGATGGCCCTCTCTAGCGAGTCCGCCAGTATGTGGTCCTGCCTAGAGGACAGAGAAGTCCCAGGGTGAGGCTAAAGGCCCGAGATGATGCTCTGACCTTCTTCCCACACAGACTCTTTCTTTGGAACCAAGGTTAATGATGTGGTAACCCGGCAGACAGGCTTCAGGAACAGGGGCTTAATTGGGGCTCATTTGAGGAAGTTACAGTATATGCTGATCCAGTTGGCTTCCTGAGGGCTGGAAGGAACGATGACATGAGGTGAGGTAGGTCAAGACTCTCTTTCTCAGAACTGTCTCCTACTTTGTGCCTGCTTCAGCCTTCTAGGCTACCTTTTACATTTAAAGAGGCTAGTATGTCCTAACCTACTAAGTACTATCGACCTTAGCCGCAAAGTCTCACACTTCACAACGTGATTACTGAAGGTTACCTCTTCTGTTCTCTTTATGAATACACATGAGGATTTCCTTTTTCTACTAAGTTTGTTATGGTGACTGCCTTGCTAATAATTGCTATGCCTATGTGTGCATTTTACTTTCATAATAACTGAGGCTTAAATGCTCTCCAGAGATTTTTTTAAAAACTTTTTGGATGTCCTGTTAGTGGACAATGGTCAGGATCATAAGCTGAAGAGTCAGTGGATTAAACAACCTGTGGGTCTCCCCTTCTTTGTGGGTCATTGGTCCTTGTGGGTCCACAAGGGCGAGGGAAACAGAGCCAAGGGGTCGGGTAGGGGTAGGGAGCAGGATTAGAAGGCCACAAGGTACCAATGGACAGATTGACTTCTGGAAGCAGTTTCAGAGAGACAGCTCAACTTTATTTGAAGGGAACAAGGGACATGCAGATTTTGGGGAGTGGCGGGGGGAGTCCCAGGAAGGGTGTATGCTATTGGCTGACAATGAGGTACTGGGAATGGTTCATTTACGTGAAGAGGAATTCTAATTGGGAGTGAAGACATTGAACCTGTAATCTGGCCATAGACTATGTGCCTGTCCTCAGAGGTGGTGGGGGCATAGAGATCATACACAGGAATATGTAGGCTAAGAGTAGGGGGGGAGCAGTCCTAACTCCTGCCCATCTCTGGATGAAATCTTGGGGGTTGTCTCCACCTCTTGCTCCAGACCAGATCACCTAGGGGTGAATGTCCATAACAACCCAGGGATTTCTATGTTCAGACTTGAGCCCCATGCGTTGGCTGTGATGTAGTTGATGGTACAGGTATCTGCCCGATTCATACTAATGACATTAGGGAAAAGGTATGTTATGCCTTGTTTGATAAAAGAGACTTTAGGTTTCTGATAAGCTGTTTTGAGCATCTGAGAATTTCTTGCCAGATAGCTCAGAATTTGGCATGGACCATTCTGGTACCTCATCCCTTTATCTTCTGCCAAATCTCTATTTAGATATCTGTTGTTTATGCCTGAATGTATATATTCTCCCTGCAGAACTTTCTGCTGTTGGCCCCAAGCCCTATCCAATCCAGATAAGGAAAGGACTCCACAAGTGTCCCTTTGCCATATTCACTCCTTCCTCTCCTTTCTTCCCTTCCTATAAGTGCACACATGGTGCCCCCACCCCCATAGTCCTGTGGATTCACTCTATGCTTCTAAGCATGAGATTGAAGGCTTTGGCTAGCTATGACTTTCCACAGTCATCACTTAGGACTTCAAGATTTCCATACTTTTGGCTTAGTGGTCAAGGATGACAAAAAATTCACGCACCAATCTTGCTTGACTCTGCCTGCCATTGCAAAAGCACCACTACTGAGCCTTTTAACAGTAGAAATATATGTTCACAGCTCTCAAGGATGGAGGTCCAAGATCAGTGGCTTTGTTTTCCTTCCAAGCTTGTTCTCCCTTGGCTTTTACAAATATACCACCTGGCTGAACTCCCATGCAACTGCACTTGGGTTGTGTGTTGAATCCTAATTACTCCTTTTTATAAAGATGGCCATCAGGTTGGATAAGAACCTGCCTTAAAGTCATTATTTTGAATAAGTCATTCCTTTTAAAGACATAATCTCTAAATGGTCATATTTTGAGATATTAAAGGTTAGGATTTTACAATCTGAATTTAGGGATATTTAGTCTATCAGCCATAAACATCACTCCTCTGCAAGTCTTCACCTATAATATGACAAAAGTAACAATACTATCTGGGTGATGGTGGCACACACCTTTAATTCCAGCACTCAAGAGGCAGAGGCAGGCAAATCTCTGAGTCAAAACCAAACTGGTTGACAGAGTGTGTTTCAGGACAGCCAGAATTCCCAAAAAAACAAAGTCAAAATTTTAAAAAAGGAACAATAATAGTAACAACTTCTAAAACATAAAATATTCAGAGAGTGCTCTGCAATGCACTCCAACGTGTGAGGCCAAATCCTGAAAAGTCTAAATCAGTGTTCACAGCAGCCATCCAATGGCAGTTTCCTAAACATTTTCGTTATTATCCAGGACGCTTAGGGTGGAGATTCAGCAGGTGAATAGTGCATATGAGATTTAAACTCTGCATGTCTGCTCTAAACATGTTCTCTTGACCTCTCAGCTCTACTAACACCTTTAATAGGAGCATTTATTAAAATTACTATGTGCCAGGTATGATCTTCAGGACTTCACAGAGAGTATACCCTTGTGAAATAGTCACTAAAATTTTTTTCTTCAAAAAACTCTTAAAACTTTTCACTGTGTATATTCTCTACTTGGCACCATCTTGCATTAGTGTGCTTTCATAAAAAATATATGTAATGTGTTGAACATCCTGCTTCCTTAGACTTTTCTGTGGTCCCTTTTACCCCTACTTAGCTTCTCTTCTACATTCATGCAAATTTTCCATATATGAAGACTTCCCTCTTAGAGAAATGAAGACATAAATGGAAATTAGCAATGCAAGTGAGTTTGCTCAAGGTTATAGAGTAAGGATCTGAGCTGGAACTTCAATGCTGGCTCACCTGCTCCTAGAGAGCAAAGTTCTTAACAATCTTATGGTGTTTCAGGCCTTTCCTTTCCAGGCGAAGATTTTCCACAGGAGAATTCACCTTAAATGGATCAAAATGTGAACAGAGGGGCGGGATGCTTCTTACGTGAGAATGCAGGCAGAAAGTTGGCTCATCTGACATCATCAGGTTGTCAGTTTGCTTTGGCTTTTAAAGTTATGGAATGCTACCACTGAAACTAGGTGCTTCGAAATTAGTGTTAGATTAAAAAAAAAATGGCTGTCACATGGCCTGAGTCTGTAAGAAAACCGTAAGGTACAAAATTAAGTAGAAAGCCAGAAGCTTGGAGGTCCTTCTGAAACCAGCTACAAGATAAACTTCTTGGGTAAATCTCACAGACAGCACCACAGTAAGCAGGCATCTCCCAAAGTCAGTTGGTCCATGCTCTTATTCAGGCCTTGCGAAGCCAGAGAGCATCTGGCTAAATAGGCAGGAAATTTCATCAGAACCTCCATCTACTTCTGCTTCTCAGCAATATATCCCAGTATAAATCAAAACGTCAGCATGCAGGAAGTCATTGCAGATGGCTAATTTTACTCTTCCTCCTACATCTTAAAAGCACTTGCTTATTTGATGAATTTTACATGCAAAGTTTATCTCTCCTTATATATTTTAAATAATTGTTGAATATCGAAGAAATAATCAGCTTAAGATCAGAGGTTATCCTCGTTTCCACTTCAGAAGAGTAAGTGGAATAGTTGTCCTATGGCATCAAACCGATACCAAGAACTTCATCTGCTAACATCTATTATGCGTTACATGTGTTAGAGCACATATTTCCACAGAAAGCACCCCACCAACAGTGTCGATGTTTTTACCCCAGGGGAGGAAGTCTCTTAGGCCTTTTCTGAAAGGTGAACAAATTTCAACATTACAAGATTTTCAGGGGATACATATGCGCTTTATAGTGGGAGCCACGGCTTTGAATCATTCTGTTTATTCTTTAATGCTATTCTAGAAGATAGGCACTATTACCTTTGTCTTAAAATGTGAAAGGTGAAACTTAGGGAAATTAAAACTGCCCTAGGCCTTCTTCACAAAACTGGTGCCAGATCTGGGAATTAAGCCGCACTTTTCTGTCTCCATATTCTGTGCCTCTCCCTTTCTGACATTTCAATATATCAGAGAGGTTATTCATAGTAGAGACTCAGACCTCCAAATTTCCTAGAAAGTTTGAAGCTGGCTGGAGAAATTAAATCCAGACATCACAAATCTATTCAATGTTAACACAAAGTCCTGAAAAATGGCAGTCTTTCTGTGGGTCAGCCACCCCAGACTTCATTCCAAGTCTCTATCTACTGCTATCAAGATTTGGTGCCACACTTCCAACCTAGGAAGCAGAGTTCAGACAGGATTCGGGTTCCTCCAGTGAAGCGGTGGCAGGGCTCTGGAGCCCAGCTGACAGTATCTACAAGTGGGCTATACATTCCTCCCGGTCCTCTCCAGATGGAGGTTCGATGTGGCACCTCCCTGGTCAGCTGATTCTGAGACAGCCTTGCTGTTGACTCCCATTTCATCCTGAAGATGAAGAACAAGCTTAAAGTTGCCTTGCAAATACACTCTAATGACTTTCCTCCTGTATTCCATTATTAAGGGTTCTTTTGACTGCTTGCTGGGGTGATAAATGAAAAAGGTTTTGCACCATTACATCAAACACTAATGCAGAGTAGAAGAATTTCTGCTCATTTAGTGAAAGGAAGAAAGTAGCAGTTGGGAATGCCATTGCATCCTGGTGACCTGCTAAGATACTTGTGTGTCCACCTGGGTGAAAGCTGACAGGCGCACATTGCCACTCTCATGGCACTGGGGACACAGCCTGCTCTCTTCTCTGATTTATAGAACTTCTAAAGGCTCTGTGAGTTGGACTTTTCAGCTTCTTAACCATGAATCAACCACATGGACACATTTGAAAGGCAGGCGACCTGAGTCAGGCAGCTTCCTCCAATCATTCCAAAGAGTTGACTGGGGTATCTAAGTAGTCTGTAAACCACCCTGTTTTCCTAGGCAGGAACATGCTGATAATTTACTGTGGAGTTCGCCACAGCTCAGGGATTTCATCCTTTAGCCTCTTACTCTTCGATGTCCCCCTTGCCAAGTTGAAGAGGACTTTCATGCTATTATGGGACTAGGAGGGGGAAGCGCGAGTTCTTGTAGGCCTAATCTCTCCTGGCTTCACACCTGGATAAATCACTTAACCTTTCCAAAGCTCAGCTCTCTTGCTGTTGAAGTGAGAATATTTGATACCTCTGGGGCAGGGGCTGTTTCTTTCAGTGATAGATTGAGAGATAATTTAAATTAACTCCTGTGAAAAGTATAGAGAATCTAAGACCGCAGTTTGCTAAGACCCTTATTGAAGTTTAGATCCACTGGGGCTAAACTTCCCAAGGTCAGGTGTTCTAATCAATAATGACTTTCTGACATTAAGGCCCAAAGATGACGAAGGAAATAATGCACCTCAACAACCCTGAAACTTGATAAGTAAGCTGGGTGATCAAAAATTTCAAATGCTGTGCAGAAGCCAGGGCCCTATACTGGCTTGTCTCCAAAATCAGTCCAGCAACCTAAAGGTAACAGTCAAGCTCAGGGCTTCCTCTGAAAGAAAACAACCACTTTGCCAGTGACTTAGAGAAGGATGAGGTTGGAAGCTTACTCAGATTTTGAGGGATGTCTTTCAGAATAGGAGCTAGGGTCAGGTCACATAGGCTCCACAAGAGAAGGGATAAGGATGCGTAGAGTCCTGTGGTAGAAAATGGCCTTTAATATTTCTTAAAGATGGAGTAGTAAGTGATAAGGGAGTTCTTGGAAGGAACAAGTGAAGTCATTTGCAATTCTTCTCTTCCTAGGAAACAGAAGCTGTGTTGAGTAAGGTGGCAAGATCGTAAAGGAAGTTTGGATTCTCACTGTGTGGTCTAATGGGCTATAATAGTGATGTTTTGTGAAGTTTGTGACTAGTGGCTAAGATTGCTTGTACTTTGTAGGTGACCCCTCTTGGAAGATGTCACTGAGAATCTGAGGTGACCTGGGCAAGTCTTCTTATCTTGAAATGGTCATGAAGTCATCTCTATCCCTTCAGGTTCATCATAGCCTTCCTGAAGACAATGTTACAATGTGGGTGTAGAGTAGTCTTAGAACTGAGTCTGGAGTCTTTAATCCCTTATGTTTTCTCTTTGTCCTATGGGTAAGGACAGAAATCCCATTCCAGGGTGTGGTTGAAAATATGTGCAAGGAGATCCAGAAAGCCTTGTCCTCTCACGCCGGGAGATCCATATATCATACACACACACACACACACACACACACACACACACACACACACACACACACACACACACGGAGGAGCTGCAGTATTCCAGCTCCCAGGAAACCCAACATGCAAGGGGAGATTTTGTCTGCTCCTGGCTTCTAAGGAGTTGTATTGAGCAACTGTGAATAAAAAACAATTAAATTTGCTAAAGGTCTGCAAAATCAGATCTAATCTCTTTGGGGACTTGAAAAAAA
>LR749514.1:2402558-2606387 GCA_902729485.2 Mus minutoides
TATATATATATATATATATATATATATATATATATATATATATATATATATATATATATATATATATATATATATATATATATATCTGAGGTTACACAGCCTCCCCAAACAGCACCACAAATGGGGGATCAAGTATTCAAGTGTTTCAGCCTGTGAAGGGCACTTCTGATTCAAGCCTCCACATGCACTGTGCTCCTTCTCTTGATGTGGTGCAGTCCAGTGCCCATGGAAAGATGAAGCACGGTGAGGTAAATGGGGCAGGCACACACAACATGGATTCAATGGTGAAAGGATAATTTCCATCATGTATGAAAGCACTGCAAAATATACTCATGTTCCTTGGCAACTTAAAATGCAGGAATTGTTTATTTCATTTATCCTATATTTTTTAGTTGTGTTTACTCAGGCTAACCAAGGCTTTGGAAAGTGGAATTAAGGGTAAAATGGGATCCTGAATGTTTCTGTCCAATGATTTTCTCACTTGATAGAGAAGCTGTTGATACCTATTTACTCATTAGATATATCATTTGACAATTTCATATATGTACAAAATGCAGTGATTATTATCACCAGCCGTCCACTCTTTTCTCCCCCCTACCCCTTCACCCTCCCACACTCCTCCCTACAAGTTTCTTTACAACATTCATATTGCTTTGCTGTTTTGTGACCGACTAAGTTTAACGAGGGCCACCCCTGTGACCTTGGTTGTGGATGCAGCCACTAGAGCTTGGTGGGATCACCATCAAGTGGGTACACAGCTGAAAATAACGACCTTCCCTCCTCCAGTGCCAATCAATAGCCATTAGTTTCCACAGGGATGGGTAGGGCCCTGTGAGCTCCTCTCCCACCTATGACTGACTGTTGACAGGCCCTGTGTTGTTCATGCTAGTGCACGTAACTGAAGGTGCTGGGAGCTTATGGTTGCCATGGCTGTGTCCTTACCAGATGACAACATTTCATAGTTTATCTCCTCCTCAACCTCTGCTTTTCAAGGAGCTGAAAGGAGAGGAGTATTATAATGACCACTGGAAATAAAGGGTCTGATTCTAGAATCTATAAAATAAAGACATGATCAAGGATGGAACTGAGCAATCTCCTTGGGAAAAGCATGTAAAGAACATGAGAGAGATGGGTGGATGGCCAGGGCCTAAACCCTGGTGAGCTTCAGGATTTCCTGGGTAAACAGAATTGAGACACTGAATGTCAGGCAATAAGGACTCAGTGCCCTGAGTGTTTCTACAGCCAATTGTGGGCCTAGATTTGGATGTCATTACTGTTAGCGTAATCATCAGTGATACTGATGATAATGATGATTATAGAAAAATATGAATAACAATGACATAAAATGACACAGAATAAATAACTGTGTGGCACACAGGAATATTAAAGCGAATGAAAATATTGGCGAGTGCTAAAACTACTTAGATCAACATCTCTGATGTCTCTGTTTGCATGCTATTTGAACACATTGAACTAGGGGTCTTTCATGTAAACAAATGATTAAACATGCATTTGCCCTAGCCTCCATATCAGCAGGGTTTTTCTATTTGCACAGCATTGCACTAATGTCCATGTTCAGGAGGATTTATAATGCAATTATGAATTCATGCCATAAACCTCTCCTGAAATAGCTTGCATTTCCTTTTGATGGGTCCCCGGGTGCCATGCTCTTACGTCTTTGACAGCTCTGCTACTGCAATTGTTGCTTTACATCTCAGTCTGCCCCAAATATTAGTTGAGCCTCTTAAGAACATGGACCTTATCTTGTTCAATAGGCCCCAGGTAACTAATATAGCATGAGCCCCTAAGTCATGCTCGAGTGCTATTTTTTGGTCTTCCCCGCCCCACTTCATTAAATACATGCTGTGGGGTGCCTGTCACAGTACCAGACACTAGAATGCAGCAGATCCAGCTGAGTTCACCATAGAGACTGTGGATTAGAGGGCCCAACCATAAGGGATTATTTAATTAAGATTCTGTTAATTGCAAGAAAGCAAAAATACAGTGTGCTGGGATGAGGGTCTCCAACTGTGTGTGAGGGTGTAGAATTGACTCGAGGAAATGTTTTTAAAATATAAAATATGCGGGGGGGGGCCTTATTCATACAAAGAGGGTGAGGACTGGGAGTGGCGCTGGGTGCCTGGCAGGGGGTAGCTCAGACTCAGCAGGCAGATGGAAGTTTGAGCTGAGGGAAAGGCGTGGACCACTGAAGTGGCAAGACACCTGGGACCCAGGCAGATGGGAGGAGCTGCCTGCCTGCTGTGTGCTGCAGGTCCCTTAGTGGTGGGAGGGGACTGAAACCCAGGAACTTTCCTACCAGGCCACACTGCACCAGGGACAGCTGTGTCAGAAAAAGGGAAGAGGCCTTAAGTGATTTAAGAGGACCATGGAAGGAGATAGAGAGTGATCACACAGAAGGGTAGCAAGTTCAATCTGAATGTCACATCACATACATCCCACTAATAGGTCTTTCTGAGCCCTCTGCCTGTCCTGCCCCTTACGACAATGCTCAAGTGGAGATGACAGGTTCCATGATACCTACGGTGAGCCCCGCCTGTTCTTTGTGTTAGAAGCCTCCCTGCTCCCCCAAATCCCACACGCACACCTGAGGGCTACAGCAGCCTCTCTGGACCATCCATCCTAAATAACCTGTTTCCACAGGATGCGATCTCACAGCAGGGTGCAGCAGGCTGATACCCTAATAGTCTATCTCCCCACCTGCTGCTGGACCAAAGTCAGTGTTTTCTCCACCCCACATTTTCTTCCAAAGGCACTGCAGTCTCCTGCAAGCCACAGGGGGAGATGTGGTGGTGATTCATATTGGCTTGGTTTGCAGCTGCTCAGTGCAGTGTCGCAGAGACCTGCAAACTCCCCTGTCTCGATTATGGTTGCCTGTTGCTGTTTATCAGTGGTACCTGTCTCTTTTTATAGCCACCCTTCAGCCAAGCTCAGGATTGTAGTTCTCTCCTGAGAGTCGCTGCAGTGGTGTGGGTCTCTGATTTGGACATCATTTGGATAGCAGGCAGGGAGAGAAAGCAAAACAAGGATGCCCAATTCACTGAGCATTGTGAGAGATGTTGCACTGGCTAAGGCACTTAGCCCTAGGTATTTCCTCTCTTGCCACACCACACTCACTAGCTCCTGCATATACTGGGATGAGTGGGTGGGAAAATAAGCAGACAAGATTAAATAAAATAAAAACACAGAGCACATATCTGAGATGCCCAGAATCCTAAGCAGAGCCCCGTGTCCTCCACTGGGGTTCTAAGTGCCCCAATCAGTAACTGTTTCTCTCTTTTCTCATAGACCTGGCCCTTTGTGTAATAGAGATCCTCCTTTCTGAAATAACCCGACACCAGGAGTGTAAAACCTCCACTCATTCTTTTAGGAGATAATTATCTCATTCGATAGAATCACCAATGATATGTATAGTCTTAATATCTGTGGCCATTTCAAAAATGGAGACATAACCCTTTCCGGTTATACAGAGTCTGATACAGCAGTCACTGGGAGATGGTTGGCTTCTCCACTACTCTCTACTCCATATACCCAGACTTTACATGTTAAAAGCAGAACCCTAACCTACCCAGAGTCCAGAAAAGAAACCCACCTCACACCTGTTTTCTTTTCATTGGTTCTCATCCCTGCACTCCCACAAGCCCTGTTCTATCCCTGCTTCTCCCATTATCCCCAACATGACAACAACCCTCTACCACACCTACAACCACAAGTTAAATTGTGGATTGGGGAGCAAAGGTAGGTATCTAGAAAACAAAGCACCGAGGGTTAAAATTCTTGTAATTTAATTATCCATATTTGGGCGCTTACCAAATATTGAATGAGTAGAAAATGCTTGGACCTAAAAAAGGAAGATTCGCCTCTTTCATTTACATGACTCCTGATTTCTATCCAGAGATCACTCTTGCCTCTAACAGTAAGACAATCTATTGGACAGGGTCTCACAACTCCAGGAGAGAGGTTCCACTGTTGATGCTCTAAGAAGACAGTTCTAGGGGAAGAGCTTGGGATAGGAATCATGTATCTATCTCCCTGACTGTTCACTAGCACTGGGCAGCTAACAGGCTACAAACTAAGGCCTATTCCTCCATGAACTTGACAGCTCAGTTTGCTGACAGGTAGCAAATAACCACTTCATTAGCAGATTGTGATGAGCATTCTGAGTCAGACACAGACAGAGGACAGCTTTACGTTGGAGGATAGCGAAGAACACATCTCTTAGGAATTGGCAGTTTCTGCTATGGCAGAGACAAACCCTGCCTGTTTCAGAGCTATTTAATGACTTGTTCAGATGATGTGTCTGGGAAAAGTAGACTGTAGAATTGAAACCAGGGATTAGGAGACCTTGAGTACATGTTTAAAAATTAATGCTAATTTTTTATGAATATCGCTAACTATCAATAGCACCAAAGGCATGATCTTTAAGAAGAAAACTATCTCCATTCTCCTATTCAAGAACCCTTCAAAGCTAGCCATTGTCTACACCTATGTCTGTGTCCTCAGATATTACCTTGGGAATTCTAAATAACATACTTTTAAAGGTGTTCTAGACACCCATCTATAAGAGAAGTCAAGGCTACCTCATCCTTAACTAGCTTTTGCACTTACTTTTTCTGTTTTTCAATTTGTAATTCTGCTTTACAATTATTGATTAGCTCAATAGTCAATAAACAAATGAATGCTATGATGCAAACCAAGAGGCTTGTGATTTACTTCCCCATATGAACTCTATTTTCCTAGAGTTACTTAGTTTTCTATGAATGTATGCCTGTTTCCTCTAAAACACTTTCCCCTTTGCTGTGAGGAATTCTTGCTAAGGTTGACAGCTGAGCCACTCAGCAGTGCTTGTTGTTACTCTGTGCTACTGTCCTGAGATCATTCTTCTTCTATCCCATGTGAGCCGTTGCTTTCCTGGCCAAGTGCACAACTGATATTTGACTTCTGTTCACAGTCCTCTCAGCCTCTCATTTTAGAATCTGCTTCCAGCAACCTTACTAGTTCTGGTTTTCATAATCTTCTTTGTGTTTTCCAATAGTATAGTTTTTCAGTACAACTTAAAGATCATATAGCTGACTATATGATATATCGAAGACTAATGGATCCTTCCTCAAGTGATAGCTTAGCTAGATATAGAAGTCATGATGTCTAAATGTATTATTATTATTATTATTATTATTATTATTATTATTATTATTATTATCATCATCATCATCATCATCCAGAATGGCCCTCAAACTTGCCTGGCGGCTATTTAGATCTGTTTGGTGGTTATTTAGCCATGTACCATTCTGATTCCTGGTTCCTTGTATGCTTGTATGGGATCTATATATTATCTTTTCCATTAGGAAAGATTTTAGCAATTATTTTTCTAATTGGTGATTTGAAATTTGCTTCCATATATACAGTATTTTGGTATAAGATTTTAAATGTAAATGTATTGCTTAAGTATATATTTTTAATAATTCAATTTGTTCATTTTATGGATATGGGTGTTTTGCCTATGCATGTTTATGTACCACATTCCTACAAAGGTAAGAAAAGGACATCAGATACCCTAGAACTGCAGTGGTGAATGGTTGAGAGCCACAGTGTGGATACAGGAAATTCAACTTGGGTCCTCTGCAAGAGCAACAAATGCTCTTAACAAGGCCATCTCTCCAGCCCCTTTTTCTTCTTACTTGAATTTCATTACATTTTGGAAAATGTGTCATTTGCTCTTTTTTTGTTAATTCTATCCTTTTTCTCATTCTCTCTTTTCATTTTGGAAAAAGAAAAATTAAGTGGATGCCATATTTTCATATTATTTCTCATTTCTATTTGCTGCTGTTGTATGTTTCTGGGATAGTTCTTAATTTTATCATCCTATAGCTAAAATGAAAATTTGTTGATGTTCTCAAGTACTCTTGCTTCCAATTTCCAGAGTCCTTCACCATTCTCTGATTGTTTGTTGTTTTGCTTGAGAGGACGGCATTGGAAAGCCCCTGAGAAGCATCACAAATGAGCTTGGTGACTGGAGGGAGTTACTGAAAGCTGGATGGGTAGCCCTCAAATGTCACCGACTTTGTTGTTGTTGACTACTTTTTGTTTGTTTGTTTGCTTGCTTGTTTGTTCAATTTTTGAGAAAGGATCTTACCATGTAGCCCTGGCTGGCCTAGAACTCACTATGGAAACTGTAGGCAGCCGCGGCTCTCGGTGAAGCCTCGGCTCTTGGTGAAGCCTCAGCTCTCCGTGAAGCCTCGGCTCTCCGTGAGATGTAGGCGGCCATGGCTCCCTGCCATTACAAGATGGCGGGGGACCGGCTGGCTGTCAGGGAAGAGAGCCTAGTGCACATGCGCACTAGGCTGTCAAGGAAGAGAGCCTAGTGCACATGCGCAGCTCTCTTCAGGCTCTTCTCAGGCAATAGCCCCTCCCAAATATGCTAATGAGGTGAGGCTTTTGGCACCAATGAACGGGCCATATGCTAATAAGCTGTAGCTTGGTGCACCAATCCGCAACCACTATGACACCCTTCCCCCTTCCCTGGGAGAGTATAAAAGCAGCAGCTCTGCTGCTGTCCAGGGTCCTGGGAATCTACTACCAAGGTGCTCTGGAATAAAGCTGACTGAGAAGATCCCGGTGGTGGTGTGACTATCTTCTGATCGAGGGAGGCGCATCGCAGGAAACCAAGTTGGTCTTTGAAGCCAACAAATGTTATCTATTCTTGTGCCTACCTTTATATAGAGAAAACTCCTGTACAACTCAACCTGGGTCCAACTCAGTTTTACCTTGCCCACAATTGCACTTACACTAAAACACACACCATTGTTTCATGGATGGAAGGGGGCTTGAGAAGCCAATATCATGTAGACTTCCTATTGAACTTGCAATTCTCATGTTTCTCAGTGATGTGTTTGCTAGTTCAGAGACCACATTTTTTTCTGTCATCATTCTAGAAAATAAGCTTCCTGTGTTTTTCCAGCACAACAGTCTGGTTCCAACACAGGGGAGAGACAAATAGAATATTTCCACATGAATGTTTTCTACAGTCTTTTTTTTCTTTTTTACTCTGCTTTCCCTTGGCCTCCACAGAAACACAGCAAGGCTTGAGTCTGTCAATGGTTTTAGGTTTCAGGTAAAATTGGGTGTTTCCATGGACACTCATGCTTGGGGATCTACTATTTCTGTTTTATGGATTGTTATGGGCTGTTCATCCATTCCTGACTTATAATTCTGCCAACTTGTTTTATCTAGTGAAGTTTTCTCTCATTTTGTCTATATTATTTTTATCTTTGTTGTTATTTTAAAGGGATCTTGGGAAAACTTGCCAATGGACACATCCTTAAGGCCATGATGAGACATATCTGGAATTATTCTGTCCACAAATATTTGTCTGTCCTTGTGAAAGTACAATGTGTTTCTCTGACCATGTCCTCAGAATCAGCTAGATTGTTGTCCCAGCCTGAGGCCCATAAACCCTGGAGATACCATTATCCTAATCATACATAGCACTCTCCCTTTCTCCTTTTTTCCCCCCACTGAGGAAGCAATTCTCCATAGAACTAAGATCCCAACCACCAGAAAGGAAAAAAAAGGCAATTTGACATTTTCTTGACTGGAAATTTTTCTAGTAAAAGAAGCTGTTTATCCTCCACTCTGGTTCTTATTGAATTAAGGCAGGGCAGAAGAAATCAATTCACTCTCCATATGCTGCATGGTAAAAAACACTACTCACTAAACACTATGGAATATGTAGGGAAGGCGAAAAAAAAGATAAATCCATCAACTAACAAGATAAGTGCCTTGTTCTTCCATCTGTTACTGCTGTGTCCTTATCTGGGATTGGAGCATGGCAGCCATGATATATCTTGTGTCAGGTATTATATTCCAAACTCATATGAATGAATTTTCATGCTAGTAACCATCCATGATATAGCCCAGCCACAGCTAAATTTGTCCTAAGGCACCGACTGTCTGTTTGCATTTGGAAGTCCATTGAATTCACAGGCAGGAATGGGGCTGGCTGGCTGCTGCTGGGTGATGCTATCTGTCTCTCAGCCTTTCCCACATGGCTCTCTCTGCTATGCTAGGGCTGGTGGAAATGACATAGTAGATTCACTTCTGAGGAGGTGACAGTACCCTTTCAGGACAAAAGAGAAGATATATCTGGAGGGCTTGTGTCCGGTCCATCTACAATGGATGAAGTCATTGATTAGATGACAGACTAGATGTAGAAGCTGCTTCTTAGATCTCACAGGGAAGCTTCAGAAGGGAGTTCAGTTAGAATGACATCCCATGCTCCTCAGCAGCTCCAATTATCCCATGATGATTTCCTCATTCACAAACAGAGTTTATTTTGAGGATGAGCCTTAACTGAGCATCCAGGTGCAGATGCAGAGATGATGACATGTGGCATTGGAACCCGAGATTTTTGGCATCTCTGACAAGGCCTGAAATGCTCAGGAGATGCCGAAAACTTGTTTGCATCCATGATGGAGAATGCACCTTGCATATGGTTATGAGGTTGTGAAACCCATCCACATTGGCGTCACTGTCACCCTGTCATCCTTATTGCCAGCACGGGGAGGGGTGCGGGGAAGGGGACCTTGCCTGTGTCCGCCTGCAGCCTTGACACTTCAGCTTTAGTCAGTTCCATGCCCTGTGTCTGCTGGGTACTGGGCATGGTGCTGTGGATTTGATGTTGTGGCTCAGGAAAGACACCATCAACAACTCAATTTTGTAAGTAGCAGAAAGGAAAATGGGTAGTTATTTAATAATACAATTCAGAAAGGAAAACCGATTGTGTTGTAACAGAATAAAAGAGGTTTAATAAAATGCATTTTCTCAGTTTCCAGTTACGATGTCTGGGTTTGTGCTCATACCATATTTAGAGAATAGGAAGAAATAGGTCATATTTGAAGAAACTGGGATTCTTTTTCTTGAAATGCATAAGATACAGATACCTGTCCTGCAAGTATGGAGTATATTAGAATTGAAGGAAGGTGTGAGGGTTGCCGACATTTGCCTGGGAGCCAGCAATTGGGCTGGCAGTGTACTGGGTGGACGGACTTTCATGTACTTGACAGGGATTCCCGTCTTGTGGTTTTCATGACCTGTGTAATCTTCTCACACATGACTGGATTTACTGACTCACTTTTGATGATTAGGCTTCAGCAGAAGCAATAAGAACCCACTTGCGACATTATGACAGTACTGTGATTTCCATCGTAGCCGCTCTATTAATTGGTCTCTTTTGGATCATTCACCTTAGAGGAAGTCAGTTTCCATGATATGAGGCATCCTTGCAGAAAGATCCAGCTGGCAACAAAATAAGATCTGCAAGAGCCGTTTGAATAAACTTCAAAGAGAAACTACTCAACCCCCATTTGTGTTTTCATATGAAACTGGAATTCTGTGTGACAGCTTGGGCATAACCACTTGATGTATAGAGCCAGAAGCACGCTGGAAGACTACTTTCTGCATCTTGGTCCATAGAACTGTGAGATGGAAAATGTGTATGGTCTTGAACTGTTGTTAACTTTAGGGAAATTTTGTTATATAGCAGCAAATAATGAATATAGCTAACTAAAACAATAATTAAGTTCAGCTAGGAGTTTGTGTAGAGAAAGTGAAGTAGAAGCCAGTTGCTTATCTGTGACTAAAAAATAGGACACCCCCCCCCCATTCTCCAAATACAAGAAGACAGTATGGGGCTAGATAAATGATTCTATAGTTAAGAGCACTTGGTCTTCCAGAGGACCAAGGTTCAATTCCAAGCATGCATGTGGCAGCTCATGACTGGCTATAATTCCAATTCCAGGAGATCTGTCACCCCCAAACAAACAAACATACAGGAGAAACACCAATCATTGTTCTAAAATTAAATAAATTATGTTTTTATTGCATATTTTCTTTATTTACATTTCAAATGTTATCCACTTTCCTGATTTCCCCTCCAAAACCCACCCTAAATCCTCACCCCTCCACCTGCTCAACCATCCACCCATTCCTGCTTCTTGGTCCTGGCATTCCCCTATACTGGGGCCTAGAGCCGTCACAGGACCAAGGGCCTCTCCTCCCATTGATGACCAACTAGACCATACTCTGCTACATATGTAGCTACAGCCATGAGTCCCACCATGCTTTTTGTTTGTTTGTTTGTTTGTTTGTTTTTGGTGGTGGTGGTAGTTTAGTCCCAGGGAGCTCTGGGGGCACTGTTTAGTTCATACTGTTGTTCCTCCTAAAGGACTGCAAACCCCTTCAGCTCCTTGGGTACTTTTTCTACCTCCTTCATTGGGAACCCTGTGCACCGTCCAATGGATGGCTGTGACCATCCACTTCTGTATTTGTCAGGCACAGGTAGAGCCTCTCAGGAGACAGATATATCAGGCTCCTGTCAGCAAGCACTTGTTGGCATCCACAATAGTGTCTGGGTTTGGTGGTTGTATATGAGATGGATCCCCAGATGGAGCAGTCTCAGGATGGTCATTCCTTCAGTCTCTTTCCACACTCTGTCTCTGTAACTCCTTCCATGGGTATTTTGTTCCCCCTTCTAAGAAGAATCAAAGTATCCACACTTTGGTCTTCCTTCTTCTTCTTGAGTTTCATGTGTTTTGCAAATTATATCTTGGATATTCCAAGCTTCTGGGCTAATATCCACTTATCAGTGAGTGCATATCATGTGTGTTCTTTTGTGATTGGGTTACCTCACTCAGGATGATATCCTCCAGATACATCCATTTGCCTATGAATTTCATAAATTCATTGTTTTTAATAGCTGAGTAGTGCTCCATTGTGTAAGTGTACCACATTTTCTGTATCCATTCCTCTGTTGAGGGACATCTGGGTTCTTTCCAGCTTCTGGCTATTAAAATAAGGCTTCTATGAACATAGTGGAGCATGTGTCCTTGTTACATGTTGGAGAACCTTCTGGGTATATGCCCAGGAGTGGTATTGCTGGGTTCTCTGGTAGTACTATGTCCAATTTTCTGAGGAACCACCAAATTGATTTCCAGGGTGTTTGTACCAGCTTGCAATCCCACCAGCAATGGAGGAGTGTTTCTCTTTCTCCACATCCTTGCCAGCATCTGCTGTCACCTGAGTTTTTGATCTTAGCCATTTTGACTGGTGTGAGGTGGAATCTCAGGGTTGTTTTGATTTGCAATTCAAAAGGAGACAATATGGGAACTGAAAGAAGAAATAATAATAAAATGTAAATAAGAAAAGAATCAGAAAAATTCAAGTTGAAGGAATGTGTTTGAGAGAGAGAGAGAGAGAGAGAGAGAGAGAGAGAGAGAGAATCTACCATCCCAGTGATGTTAGTAGTTCCAGTAATAGAGATTTGGAATAACCTGAGGGCCCAGGAACAAGAGTGAGTTGGGTGATCTCAATGGAGACAATTTCAATAAAATGATAAAGACAAAAGGGACTGGCCCTGAATTGAAAGATAGAAAAGATATGGGGTCTCATGCTCTGGGGAAAAACTAATTGAGGAGAAGGAGTAAGAAAATTGGATGGCAAAAGGGATATATTGTAAAATGAGCAGTTTTCATGGAAGGTTCTTGAATGTGTCAATGAGCACATTTAAGCCGGAAGAAAAGAGAAAGTGGAAATTCATGATGGACATGGATGACAAAATAAGATGGCTGCAGAAAAGGAGAGGGGTTGAGGTTACGTGTGCCGGTAGGGCATTTTCTTAAAGAGGCCTTTCCACCCCCTAAAGTGGGTGCCATAGGAGACAATTACAGGTGTGCATGCATATGTGCCTGGGAGGAGAATGAGAAACATGGTTTCAATGATTTTGTTCTTTCCTCCAAAATTAGGAAAGTATCCATCTCAAAAATTTCCATCTAGCACTCCTGAGAGAGAAGCAGAAATGCATATTCCCATTAATCTGAAATCATAGTAGAGTGTGGTCATAATTATGATCATAAATTTAAATCAATTATTCATATGTACTATTTATATTGACATTCTTATTTTGGACATATTTTAATATAACATCACTTGAATTACTTATAATATTTAAGTTCCCTCTAAAGTTATTCAAATAAAATGTATGCTGCTGAGGCTGTATTGTGTTTATCCTGTGGTATGTTTATTTTATCACAGTGTCTGTAACCCTCAAGGTATGTGTAGAGCAGTCAGAGAGTCTGAGAATTAATCATCAGTACCTACTTACACATCCACCCATTCATGTTTTGAGGCTGTCTTGGCTGCTGTGTCTGCGTGGAGCATTTTGTAAAAGGATGAAGGTGAGAAAAATACATTTTCTTTCATGTCAAGGATAAGAAAAAGAAAGTGGAATGAGGAAGATCACAAACCTGGAATGTCCTTATCCAGACTGGGTAAGTCTTTTTGGTTTCCCCAAGGTAGCACTGGAGCATTGTGGGTGTGATGGAGAGGCACATTCTCTGCATGTCCGCACCAGCATGGCATATGGTAAGCAGTCACTGAGTGTGGGAGTGGGAGAAAAAGATGTAGAAGCTGTTGAGAGATATAATAATGTAAATGACAAGGAAATATTTGATTTGCTCATTTTTCTAAATGATGGACCTGGCAGATTCTAAAAATTCTTGCAAGATGAGATTTATATATACTATCCAACCATATTGACTTTTTGAAAACATCATATAAATTATTATGGGCACAATTATTATTATTATTTTCTTTCAGAGTTAGCAAATGCAAGTCAAATGTGGCTCTCTCTTCTTTTCATAAAGTTTCCTTTCCCTGCCTACTCATTAGCCTTCTGTCTGTGACTGACTATTCCTTACAAGGACAGAAGGAAGTAACCGTGAAGATGTTACAAGACTGGAGAGATAGCTTGTTGGATAAATGCATGAAGTACAAGCCTGATGGCTTGAGTTCAGATCCCTAGAAGCTAAATAAAAGCTCGGTGCAATAGTTCATGTGCCTGTACTCTTAGCTTGCTCTAGTGGGAAGGCAGAATGGGGGAGTGGAGGAAATCATAGGTGAATATTTAGGAAGTGGATGATTTCTGTGTGAGTGGACGCTGTGGACATGAGCACACCCATGTGTAGGATCCCATTGCCTCAGACCCATGGGAAGCTTCAAAACTTTCCTTAGGTTTGAGTACAAATGCTAACTGTGTGAATCCATTGATTCTATCAACCAGTTTTCTCTTCCTGGCTGACTACATCTGAGACTGCTCAACAGAGACCTCTTACAGAGACTGGTTAAGCCTGTTTCCTCATTTGGGTATATACAATAAGCCTATGTCCTTGAATCAGATGTATAAAATAAATGCATTTATTTTCTAGGTTGCAGATGTTGGTGGTGTCTCCAGCAGAGTGCATGGGACAGCCATTACAGCTTCTCTGGGCATGTGTCTATTCTTTCTCTATTCCTTCTTACACTAGGACCAAACTATACAGGATGCAGTGATTGGAAACAAAGACAGGAGAATCCCTAAATGCTTTGCACCAGCTAGCCTAGTGTACAATGAACTAAACAACAATTCTTGTCTCAAACGAGGTGGAAGGCAAAAGGACCAACTCCCAGAGTTGTCCTCTAACTTCAGCACATGTTCCTAAATGTGTGTACATGCATGTATATACAGACAGATAGACAAACACAGAGACAGACAGGCAGACAGACAGACAGAGACTGTATAGTCCACAATGCTGAAATGGTTACCACTTGATTCTTCTTCTAGATCTCATAATCTAAAACTTTTAAGCCATTATTGTAGTGCACCACTGCTTTTCAATAACTCCAAATTATGAAACACTCCCCCTAAATCATCATAGTCCTTGGCCCAGTTCCTCAACGCTTATGGACAGAGAACTATCTACATTCTATAGATTCTGTAGAATAATGTTATACCTCATTTGAACAGTGTGTCTATTATGGGCTAGGTCCTAGATTCTATCAACAGAATCATAAAAAGGAGAAGAACATTGAAGAGACTATCTTCAACCCATTTCCTCAAGTCTGGGGGTGAGCCTGTTAGATTTAGCTGTGTGTGGAAGCAGTTTGCCTGCTGACCGAACTGTCTCATTCAGCTTGACCTTTTAATCATCTCTCAAATTCTAGGTTCACAGAATTTCTATTGGGAAGCAGCTTCTACATTTACATTATTCATCTCTCCTAACAGTTCACCTTCTTCTAAAATCTCTATGTCTTCTTTTCTCAAACTTTCTATCTCTCATTTTAAGAGCTATTTGAATTTTGTTTAGGATAATGTATTTTGATCATATTCCCTCATCCACCAACTCCTGCCAGATCCACCCAGTCAACATAGCGTTCCAAAACAAACAAACAAACAAACAAACAACCCCACTAAATATAGAACAGCAAGTGCTTGATTCATAAAGTTTGGAGAAATCATGTTTGTGTTCACCTAAAAGCATCATTCATACTGGCTAGCTTCTCATAGTGCTAAAAGGTGGTATCTACACTACCAGCAGAATCAAGTACTTATCAGTTTATACCCTGTGTAACCTGCAAGCTACAATAATGACCAGCTCATCAAGACATGCCCGCTAGAGCAATAGTGGCAGAGATGTCATGAGAGTAACCAACCACATTCTAATTGGAGTGAAGCCCTGATCCAAAAGTTGAAACCCATACTTGGTACCATTATCAACCCCAGAATCCTAGGTCTAATCAGATCATAGTCTCTACGGAAGCACTTACAACTATTACCCAGCTAAATAGGCACAGCAGTCAGAACTCTTAATGACTTATTGCTACACTCATAGATTAGTGTATCATATCTCTCAGCCCTATCAGAGAAGTTTCTATTCCCAGTAGATGGCAAGTAACACAGAAAGTCACAACTGGTTAAGGTATAGACAAAAAGAGACTAGAATGCTCAGCTTCAAATGGACATCTATATCATAGTCCTCCTCCTAAGGCTCAGGAATCGTTGTAGAAGGAAGAACAGAAAGGCTGTCTGTAATGGGCAGAGGAGGGAGACAGCAAGGAAACAATGTTTTCCAGGCGCAGCAGGACAGCTACCCTCCAAAGCTCACCCAGAGCCCTCCTGCTGCCCTAAGCAATCTTGTGATTCAGGGTTTGGTTTCAGCTCAGCTCTAGGTACTGTGTGTACACATAGCCAGTTCCAGTGACTTGCATCTTAACAAAATTAACAAAGATTGGAAATCCAAAGGATTTAATCTCAAAGGTCAAAACACTCTTAGGACTCTATTCTGTCTTCTAGCGTGTTCCCAGGAAGCATATCGTGATTTGCATAGGCCCCAGTTGCTGTAGGAATCCAAGCTGAAAGTCACTTCATAGTTAACAGTCTAATTGTATTCAAAGACATGTTGCAAACTCAGACTTTATCATGGATGAGTAAAAAATAAATATTGAAGTCCAATTCAATGGTGAGAGTCAGCAACAGAGGTTCATGGAGATCTGTTGTGGTTCCTGGGAATTTATTTTACAGCAGAGCTCTAAACACGGCTCTTCAGCTTCTAGACTAGCCAATCAGATTCGGGTTAGGGCAGAGCTCTAACACCTGCTGGGACAGAGTGCAAATGAGTATAACCATGCAATCTACGTTATCATGGAGGAGTTTGAAGAAGGCATGATGTGTCGAGTGACGTGAATTTACAGTGCTCTCGATAGGTGCCTTACCTAACCCCATCGCAGTATCCATTAAGCCCCACCCACTCCTACTGTACTTCCTGCCTTGGAGCAGAGATGTGGATAGTAGAGACCAGATTCAAATTGACATGGGGCAACTTATTTTGGCCTTATCCTGTGTTGTACCTACCAGGTGTAGAGTAGAGTGGAGGAAATTATTATGTCAAGTTCTTTGCTTCCATTAGCTACTAGAAAGCAGGAGGGGAATATTGTTGCCAGAGATGGAGCTGCACAGACCTTGGCCAGAAAACAACAACAACAACAACAACAACAACAAAAACAAAACAAACAAAACAAAACAAAACAAAACAAAATAGTCTTAGGCACCTCAGCCTACCTTCAGAGATAAATACACAGGCAAAAGCGCCAAGTAGCAGTCTGCTTGGTAGGAGTGTTGGTAAAATACTTCATAGTTCAGAAGCCACAGGAGGGTGTGGGGTGCCACAGTTATGAAACTTTTGAAGGAAGTGATAGGATATCTAGTAAGAGTGTCCAAGTCAGTGTCATCCACTCTGTTATTAAAGGTGCAGCCTCCTGCTACCCCCTTTAGTACCTCTATGTCCTTTTTCTGTACCTAGTTGAGATGCAATCTGCAGACAACTGCATCTATTGAATCCCTGCCTTATGCCAAATACTGTTCCATGTGATGTTTTGTGTGTTCAGAAAAGCCCTCTGCAGTGACTAATGTTGGCATAGACATCCTCAGAGAAGTTGAGTTGATCATCAAAAATAACACAGACATAAGGATAGGAACAGATTTCCAACAGGCCTCACTCCTGACCACACCCACACAAAGCTGGAACCTCCCTGACAGGGATTGTCACCACCTATGAATAGGGCTACATGTAGAGAGGCTGAGAGTATTCAGGCATGCGAGTGGTTTATAATGCTTTTTAAAACCAAAAACCAGTTATTTTTGCTTTAAGTACTTGGCACTTTGGTCTGATCTAAGCTAAACTTACACTCACTAGCATGGACAACAAGCTGCTCCATTATAGTTGACTACAGACTCTGATTTAGAGGTCCTCCAGGCTATAAGGACTCCTAGGTGAGACTGGCACAGTTTGGTTTGTAGTGGTACAGAAGGAAGGATGGGGATCCCCTGGAGAGTTGCTTATAAATGAAGACAAAGGATGGGGAGATACCCCAGGGTTTGAATCTCATTGTACCTTTCAGGCTTCCCACCTTCCATGGAGAGAGAGAGAGAGAGAGAGAGAGAGAGAGAGAGAGAGAGAGAGAGAGAGAGAGAGAGAGAGAGAGAGAGATCCCTTCCCTTTGCTTCCCACTTGGACCCTGATGGATTTGAGTTGTCTCTTCAGAGGCTCCCAAATCCCGGCTCTAATTTCAATTAGAGTCCTCTCTGTGGCAGAGCAGAAGCGGGCTGGGGCTGCAGAATCAATTCCTAATCCCCACATTAGCGCTGATTCATCTCTTTCCTGAGCTCCACCATCAGCAGCTCTTTGGGGAAGGCGGGGGTTGGGGGGTGGGGGATTGAGCTATCTTTCAGAAGAATAAATATAGTTTGTTTGTATTTGTATTTGCTTCCATGCTGAATTCTGATTGCATCCCGCACCGTGACACCACAATTATTATTAATTTCCCCCGTCTGCTCTTTCGATTCTGGCTGCCACAAAGATGAGATGATGGATAATGTTAGATGTGGTAATTGGATGAGTTGGGGGAAAGAGAAGAGAGGAGAGACAGATGTTTCATTATGAGATTGCTCATCTCCGTTTGGGCCCCTGGAGCAGAGGCCTCAAATGCTCAGCCTTCCGACCATGCACCTAGGATATGGAGCGATCCCAGCAGGCGCTCCACCGGCCTGTCCTACTTCCAAAGCTTTGTTCCAATTATTGTCCTTGTACTTCTGTGTCTGATGCAGCTGAGTTCTGCACTTATCTCTGGTGAATGCAGATGAGATAGAACTCAGGTAGCAAAACAGTCCCGATTCTCACTTGTGTGGAGACCTACCCAACTCTGCCCATGGTGAGCCCCCTGCCTCGCGGAACACCTACACTGTCTATATAGTGCTTGAGAACTGGAGCCTATACAGGAGGATATAGCAGTCCTACTGGGGCCCAGATCTCGGTGATAAAGAGACTTCTTTGCTCTGGGGAGCTGAAAGGTCCATTTTCTCTGTACCCTCCCCAGACATGGACTGCCCTCGCCCTTGTCTTGTCCCATCTGTCGTCAGAGACAATTCACGGATGTATCAGTTTCTCCTGTGACTCATGTCCATGTCTGCATTCTGATCTATCGTCACCATCAGTAACACTATTGTCCAATGGCCCATCCTTAGCCAGTTGCTGCCAGCCACAATCAGATCGAAGAAGAATGGCACAGGGAAGCCATGTTTCATGACTAGATCTCCAGGCACAAGATGAGGCCCTTCCTAGGGCCAAAACATGTCATTCGCCCAGGAAAGACTGTTAGCTCAGAAAGGAAGCAGATGTTTTCCTTCTTTGTGGAACCAGAAGGATTTACTGTGCTGTGAACAGAACTCTCATTCATAAGGGAAAGTGGGATTGCTACTCTTCTGACACCCTTCTCCCTATCTAGACCACAGTCAATGGGTACAGGACATATGGAAGAAGAAGGGTTACTGTGGGCCAGAAACAGATACCTTGTTCTGATGTTGTCCCTCTGGGTGTAACAATAAAATAACCTTGGACTTCAGACTTGACACAGAGTGAAGGCTTTCTGCTAACAGGCTAGTGATGTTGATGACCCAGAACACACAAGACAGCGTACTGTAGTAAGCAGGAAGCATCTGGAAAACAAAGGACTGTGGGTACTGAGGGAGTGGCTGGGGCGAGACTTCCTCTAGGGACCCTGAGCTATAAATTGGCACAGTCAGATTAGGTGCTTACATTTATTTTTTTTTCTCATCAGCACGGTTGCTGTTGCTGGTAATGGAGCTGCCGTGCAGTAACTCATGCATGAGATTAGCTACAGTGAAAGGCCAGCCAGCAAGCCACTGGTGGCTGAGAGCACAGGTCAGAGAGACCTGAGGGCAGCCAGGTGTGATGCCTCCCAACTTGTATGGGATTCAGTAGGGATAAGGAGACAGGACTTAGATTCTGAATTTATAGTCGGGGAAATGGTCCTAGGGTAACCACAGTCCAGCTTCCTCATTCTAAAAAATTGTGGGGCTGAGATCCAAAGTGATGAGGGGACTTGCCTGAAGACACATGGCAAGCAGACAGCAGAGCTAGGCCCAGTGGTAGCCCCTGTTTGTCTCACCTGCAGGTGGGCCCTAGGGGCCAGGGTTGTAAGTGCATACTGGCTGCAGAGCAAAATGATGGGGTCCTGTATCACTCAGATCAGCGTCTCTGTCATCTTTCCCATCAAACCCTCTCTTCTAATTAACTCTCTCTCTCTCTCTCTCTCTCTCTCTCTCTCTCTCTGTGTGTGTGTGTGTGTGTGTGTGTGTGTGTGTGTGCTGGATGATCATGTCTTCCCCACAAGGGACCTCAATGTCCTTCGAAGCCTGCATTGTGTTATTTGTGTACTCTGCATGTGGAAAAGCTTGTCAGGACAACTGAACCACTGGCAGTTCACTTTTATGTTCAGTTAGTCTGAGTGAGCCTTAAAGGATTCTTCTGCCTCCTGCCTCTATTCTCTATCCCTTACCCTATCCCCAATAAGGACTGCATTTGAAGACCTGGCATCTGAGGTTTCCAGGCAAGCTTTAGCCAAGTTAAGGACCCAAAGGAACTGTTGCTGTCAGTCTCAAACTGTATTACAACTTCCTTTCTCCCTTTCCTGCCTGTACCTGGGGAGAGCACCTCATTATGTCTTTCAAGCTGGATCATTTACATGGTCTCCTGGAACAGTTCCTCAGGTTCTCAGCTACCATATATGCTAGTATGTTCTCCCTGTGCGTGTAAACGCTTCTCCCCAGCTTGCTTTCCGTTTATCCATCCAGTAATGAGGAAGAAAAACAAGGTTCACCAGCAGGCCTAGAGTTGAGGGATTTGTAGTGAGAATTGTGTTACTTTGAAAAACACAGAGATATTATTGGAATGTGTTTTCATTTTCTTCCCAGGTGTGGGGTGTGGGGCTGCTTCAGACTGTCCACAGCAGCTATGATGCACCTCATGCTCTAGAAGGGGTGTAATTGTGCCAGATGTAGATAGTTTCTGCAATTGTGTGATGTTTGAAATTCTGGGGCCTTTTCAAAGAGTATAAAACTGCTAGGTCCCCAAGAAGTAAGGCAGGTTGTTGTGTGGTTGTTGGTTGGTTGCTGTTGGTTAATGTTTGTTAAGTGATCACGTGCAAAGAAGAAGAAAAAAGAAATTAGATATCTGTACTGGCTAGGTTTGTGTCAACTTGACACAGCTGGAATTATCACAGAAAAAGGAGTTTCAGTTGGGGAAATGCCTCCATGAGATCTAGCTGTGAGGCATTTTCTCAATTAGTGATCAAGGGCCCCTTGTGGGTGGGACCATCTCTGGGCTGGCAGTCTTGGGTTCTATAAGAGAGCAGGCTGAGCAAGCNCAGGAGAAGCAAGCCAGTAAAGAACATCCCTCCATGGCCTCTGCATCAGCTCCTGCTTTCTGACCTGCTTGAGTTCCAGTCCTGACTTCCTTTGGTGATGAACAGCGATGTGGAAGTGTAAGCCAAATAAACCCTTTCCTCCCCAACTTGCTTCTTGGTCATGGTGTTTGTGCAGGAATAGAAACCCTGACTAAGACAATATCCTAATGGTGAAGATTAAGCTTGCCACAAGGACCTTGATGCCCATATCATCAGGAGGTAGTCAAAAGATAACATCATTGTGTCCTTTCCCCTCTATCCCTTTTTTTATGCCCAGCTAGTGTTAAGCGATTGAAAAAGTGGAAGAAAAGGGGTAGAGAAGGGTGAAAGAAAGAAGAACCCACAGAGTAGGCCATGTTGGCTATAGGAATTCTCACTTGGTTCTTGGGTCCACTCATGTGCTCCTGGACAGAGCTCATCTGAGAAGAACAGCTGCGTTTGACAATGCCCAGCTGCCCCTCCCCTCATTCTGGGCCAGTTCTCCAGAACGGCCCCTCCCTTTTTTATTTGACTAATTTATTTTAATGGTGCCTGTTCTAGGTGGCCCAGGTTTGGGCATGACTTTTAGGCAGCCTCCCTAGGTATATCCACACTGACTAGTGCCTCCGATATTGGCATGAGCTGTGTGCTATTGACTATGTCCCTTGTTAGGAGGGAAGGGATATTTCAGGTTTTAACGTCAGCCTTGACAACAAATGAATCCTGGATCTAATGGTTTTGTTTGTTTGGTTGGTTTTGGTTTTGTTTTTTTTGTTTTTTTTTTGTTTTGTTTTGTTTTGTTTTGTTTTTTGTTTGGTTTTGGTTTTTCGAGACAGGATTTCTCTGTATAGCCCTGGCTGTCCTGGAACTCATTTTGTAGACCAGGCTGGCCTCGAACTCTGATATCTGCCTGCCTCTGCCTCCCAAGTGCTGGGATTAAAGGCATGCGCCACCATGCCTTGCTAAGAGAAGGGTTAAGGTTTTTTTTTGAGGGGGGGTGTCTAATGGTTTTAAATAAAATTTGTAACTTAAAATCACTTGGGGGTGGGGGTTGGGGATGGGAGGTGGAGAGAGAACTCAGAAGTTAGAAACACTTACAGATCTGACAAAGGACCTGATTTCAGTTCCTAATATCCACATCGAGGGCTTCACAATTGCCTGGAACTTCAACTCCTGACGATCTAAACTATTTTCTGGACTCCAAGGGTACCTGCATTCGTGTGTGTGTGTGTGTGTGTGTGTGTGTGTGTGTGTGTGTGTGTGTGTGTGTGTACGCGCGTGCACTTATCTGCCTAGGCCCTACTTCCAGTTAAGTATTGAGATATCTGAGGAGTCTAGCTACTTTTTCCAAATGTGGAATGTGGATTTAGGGCTGAGGACTATTGCAATAGATGCCTTTTCTCAGTAGCTGGGGAGGTGATTTTTCTGGAAGAATGAGAACTTGTGTTTGAATTCTAGTATCGACTTAAAAAGTTGGCTATGGTAATGAATGCCTATAACTCCAGTGCTATGTGGGGGAGAGAAGATAACTGGGTCTTGCTGGCTACCATCCAGTCTCTAAGTTCACTGAGAAACTCTATCCCTAAGAAAAGAGACAGAGAGACAGAGAGGATATCCAGCAACCTCCTCTGGCCTTTGCAATATGTGCACTATGCACATACTATATAGTCACTTATAATATACACACACATGCACACACACAGAGATCTAAAAATTGCCAGAAATGTTTACTGAATGAATGAAACTTTATCACTAGAATTTCATGGTAGGGAAATGGAGAAGTAGGTGGGCTCTGGCAATTCTTAAAAAATGCTCCACAGAGCCTGTGCTCATTTCATATGATCTCCATACCTGGCTCTCCATCTGTATCATTTGTTTATGGAAGGAATTCAAACTTCCTTATTCTAAACTAAGAGAAAAAGCCACTACTTCTATGTCTTGAATTAGCAAAACATAAGTAAGAGTATCCATGTCTAGAAAGACCAGGTCTTTATTAAGTATTTCCTCAGCAGCACCAAGTGCCAACTAAATAAATACCTAGACTCCAGTGTGACTGGGTCTGACATTTGAAGGGTAAACACTTGGCTTTTCGGTCTGAATAGGCAAACCAAACAGATGCACGAGGTAGAGATTTATAGATGAGTATTTTCTCTGAGTGTTTTTAAGGTGTACATTACATGGTTCAGATAATTAGAGAAGACAGCATAACATCAGGTGCTAATTATGCAGTGCAAAGAGTAATGTTCAAGGAGAGGAGAAAGAAAAGTCACCATGAGCTGAAGGGATCGCAAGAAAACTCTATAGATGAAGGGGATGAAGATGGGCCCAAAGGGGACTCTTCTGTAGACACAGGGAAGTCTGGCCAAGGCTCAAGTGTGCAGTCTATAAGTGGGCATATGTACCCAGACAATCATAAAGATAAGCCTAGTTGGGGTAGTAGGCACTCAGAGGAAGAAATACAAAGTTCATGTTACAGATGGAGGATGGCTAAGTTACAAAGGATTCTGGGGAAGTGGCCCAGGAGGTGGCTAGAAGCTGGAATGTGATGCCGGGATCCTGGGATAAGCATAGGTTATAGAAGTGATTCTGACAACA
This sequence comes from Mus minutoides, assembly GCA_902729485.2. NCBI lineage: Eukaryota > Metazoa > Chordata > Mammalia > Rodentia > Muridae > Mus > Mus minutoides. Next base: position 2,425,281 of record LR749514.1, read on the forward strand.
GTATGCGTGAAAGATGACCAGAGAAGTGGCTGGCAGCCCCTTATGAGGAATGTCTGGGTCATTTAAGCATTAATTCACTGGGATCTGGCCCTTAGAAGTCATGAAGGAGGAATATAGTGCTGACTTAAAAGGCAGCATTTCCAGGAGAGGACCCAGGGAAGCTTGCGACATCTATCTGCCTCTCCTTCACTTCTGCTCACCTGTGCTGTGGGCCACCATGTTTCCTCCCTTCCTCATAGGAGGGACTTTGAACTCTTGAGTTGGTACCTTGGCTAGTGCCTCCTTTAGAAGGGGTGGGAGGTATGGGGAGCTTGATTCTATTTTATCACTGTCAAGTCTTGTGAACGTTTGGTGTTTTCTGGGTTTAATGGGCTGAGAAATGGAAACACAGTAGGTGGCTGTGGCTGGACTCCCAGTTTGCTGCCTTGCTTCCTGAGTGCCTGAACAGCATCTGTGACTCCCTGGTCTCTCCTGTGGCCCACTTGCATTTCTTGCTAGATCTTTCCATTGATGTTCTGAGGTGTGGGAGGTTGGAGTGGTATCTTAGAAGCCTTCCCCAATCCTAGGAACTTAGCAGATGGCTGCTTGTTTCTGGTGCATGTCTACCTTGAACAAACTGGGAGGAGGCTTTCTGGTCCAGGTAGCATGTTCACATATGAAGAGAGGGGTAGCCAGTATCTTTTGAAATCTTGGAAAGACAAGAGATGGTACATGAAAACCTCTGTTGCATACATAATACATGCTTCATGAAAAGTCAGTATGAACACAGGCAGTCACTCACAGCCTTAGGAAGATCCTGTGGTCAGAAGGGCCTTTTAGCTTTGTCAATGCCTCTTGGCCGATTAAAGACTTCATTATGAGCTCAGCTCCCTTGAGTTTTCTCAGCTATCTGCCTAGATTATCAAAAGCTCCTATGCCCTCCACTTGGTGCCTAGACAATGGCACACAGGCAAGTTCCCAAAATGTCCGTGTGGAGTTTTTATCGTCTGAATGATGGACGATGCAACTAAATTCAATAAGCTTCAAGAGGCAGAGGAATGACCAGCTCCCTGGCAAAGCAACCCTTCGGGGCTGTGTAATTGTCAGAATCCTCAGAGATGAAGGCACGTGGGACTTTGTTAGGATGCATTTCCACTGTCTACAACTCAGTGATACTGACTCTCCAATAGGAAAGTCCTATTTGGGGACTGGTGGTGTTTCTGAATCTCTGAGATTCCCTTCCTGCTTACAACACCCTCCTGTGATTTTTGATCGGGATTTGAAGCCAGGCCACCAGCTCTTAGATGCCCTAGGAGAGGAACATCCCCTCCACTTGGGGTGGCCACAGGAAGCATAATGTGTTTGGAAGACTAGAAAATAAGAAAAGAGAGGAGAAACCCTATTTTAGCACCTGCCTTCTACATATCTTATAAGGAGAAAAGCTACTACAGTGATAAATGATGCTGAGAGACCTGCAGTACCCTGCAGGTTAGGAGCTCATAGGCAGTTATTGTTGGGTACTACAATCCAACTATGAGCTGGTCGTTAATATTATATCCTGCAGAAAGAACAGAGGCTCTTTTTCTCTAAAAGTAGAAAAAGAAAGTCAAAGGAACAGACAGAAGAGAAAGGAAACCTTATTCTTTATTCAACCAGGTAAGTGACCAAAGAGAAAAGTGGTTCCTCAGATATTCACACGCCCACAAAACATCAGAGAATGCCCACTCATTTTGGTTCACTGGCTGTTGGCATTGTATCTTAGAATGTTGGCTGTTTACAGAGATGTCTTAGACTAGGAAAGCCACAAACCCCAGAAATTCATCTCTAATGGTTCAGGAGGTGGAGAAGTCCAAGATGCCTGAATTTTACATATCCTCTCTCTCTCTCTCTCTCTCTCTCTCTCTCTCTCTTTCTCTCTCTCTTTCTTTCACACACACACACACACATACACACACACACAATCTTTCCTTCTGAAACAGGTGAAACAGGTTCCATTATATAGCACAAGTTGGTAACAAAATTACCATCCCCCTGCCTCGGTTTTCTGAGTAGCACAAATTATGAACACTCATTATCATTTACTATTCTCACCTTCAATATACATTTTATTTATTTACTTTCTTTTTTGTGATGCTATAAATCAACTTCAGAGCCTTACCTATGATGACAGCAAGTACCCTGACTCTTAGATGTACTCCAGATCCTTTATAGGAGCCTCATTTGTAAGGAAAGAATGACTTAGTCATTTCTCAGAGGTTTCACCTCCTAATATTACAGTTTCCAGCCTATACATTTGGGACAAATGCCAAGAAATGCTTGAGTACATGCTCAAAGTGACAGAAGTGTCTCAGGCTTTATAACAGTGGCTTCTATATCCATTTTGAGAGCTTGAAGCATGTTCAGTCACTAAGGCTTCCCGGCTTCTTCTCCAGTACTTTGAAGAGCAGTGTGATGGTGCTGATGTCCACCTCATTTTACCTCACCAGGGTACAGTGTGGCCCTACTCTGTGCAAAGAAGAACTGGATGACTACGCTGAGAGTAGCCCACAATGTTTAAGCTGTGTGCACTAGGCTGAGCTGAGGAGCGCATCTCTCCTCTCCATTCTTCTTTTTCTTCCTCAGCCTTCTCTGGGGTTACCTGCTCCTTACATCTATGCTTTTTCCCCATTGCAGACAGTCTCCATGTTTAGAAATATTTCCCCCCTTTGGGTTTTTCCTGGGCAGACATCCTTAGCTTACCTGCAATATATGGTTTTTCTCCTTTCCTCTCTTAGAGAAATCTTTTCTTTCTTCCCTCCTCTGTCTCTGAAAGGCCATGACAATCATCCTCTCACCCACCATCCTCTTGAGTCCGGACACAAGCCCCACCACCCTTTGCTTGCTTTCTGAATTAGAGCCGTGGCTGGGGAGTCTGTTGGCTGAGGTGAGGGAGGTAGAGAGTTTATATCTATCTAAGCAAGCACACTGTTTGCAGATGCAATAAATTTGAGGAAGTTGTCTCTGTAGGCACAGTGTATGCAAGGAGTGGAGAGGAGAGGATGCAGAGCTGAAGCTGCAAAGAATGAGGCAGGTCTCAGGAATTAATCCATCCCAAGCAAGCTTCCATCTGCCTCCTCATTTGGTATGAGGCTGGGGCCACAGAGAGGAGTAAAAAAATCACCTGCATACTCATCCTGTATTTGGCATAGTTTAAATAATTTTAAATGAAACTGTCAGCCTTAAGCTCTGAAATGTGCCTCCAGCAAAAGATAAACACAGAGAGGAGACAGGGCTGCTGAAGGGAGGGGTGGGGGGGGGAGACATCACAACCTTTAATATTTTTAATCAGCCTGTCTTCCTCAAACAGGAAACCTTGTTGCAGATACCCTTGCAGACTATAAATTTTCTGATTTTTGTGTGTGCACTATTCAATGCTAGTGCGATAGCTCCATTTCAGAGGCTCAGCAAGACTGAAAAATCTCTGCTTGGCATCTGCTGGGCCAGTCAAAGCATCAGGTGCTGTCAGTGGATGGCTCAGTAATGGACCTAAAATCTACAAATGTAAAGCAGCAGCTGCGGCCAGCCTGGTGGGTATGCATGACTTGGCCTCATACTGAGAGTCAGGGAGGTGCTGCAGACAGGCGGCTTCACGGGAGGTACACAGGCTGCACACATAGCGATCTGTGATGGGGCTGCTTTAGAATTTTTGCTCTCAGAGACTAGCCACAGCAATGAAGCTCAGCTCACAAATGTTAACGTGTCTTCTAGAGCATGACCACACAGGATTAACACTAGGCATCACTTTAGGGTCTAGAATATTGCTGTAGAACTTGTTCCACAGGCGGACACTGAGCCCCTCAGTTGGCTGAAAAGGCCACAAAGAAGAGAGAGAGGGAGAGAGAAAAATTCAAAACTGCTTAGGAAAGGAAGGTGTACAAGTGTGGCTTCAAGTCAAAGAGGACTTTGTTGAAGGTCGGGATCACATGGAGGACTGAACCCCATGGCTGATGGAGCAGCAGTAAGAAGGGTCTGAATTTCATGCATCTGAGTTCTAAAGCCAACAGCACAGTGTAGAATAAAGAATCCTTAGTCAGACAGAGGAGTGAGTGTTGCATTGGTCACCTTTTCATTGCTATAATGATATACATGGTGCAATCAACTTATTAGTAAAAAAGATTTTAGTTCATAGGTGACTGGCTCCATTCCTTGGGTACACCTGCACTGGGTGTGACACTGGCAAGGAGAGGTTCTCTTGAACAAAACATTAGGTGTGCCTCGATATGGCGCACCACCTTCTCTGATATGGAAGCTGGGTCCTCCTCCCCACCCTCCTCATTCAAAGCTTGTAGAGTTACAACAAGTATCCTGGTGTAAAGACAAAATGGCTATTTCCTCCTGGAATCAGTGCCACGGGGCAGGTGGCTTGAAGAACGTTAAATCTGTCTCAGCTTTAAGGGAAATCATACTATGAAGAAAAGGGAGGCCCCAAAGCAAGCCCAATACCAGCTTAACATTATCTTGGAATCACAGACTGTGTTTGCCTATAGGGAATAGCCTATCTACTTGTAAGGTCTTTGGGGTGATTACATTTTGAATTGGGACTACAGTCAATGACCCTTGTCGATGCCTCTGAGGCTTATTACTCTTTCTTTTTGTTCCTTCTTAAATAGGCCTCTGTTTCTGCTAAACCTAATAGGATTTACTGGGTCTTGGATGGATTCCTCTGCTTTTCTGTCTCTGTGATTGTGTTCAGACTTGTCTCAATTCATTCAGTGCAACATGCCAGGCGCTGTGTTGGACAATGGAGGCCCAAGCACTGCCTAAGGTGCTTCATTCATAGTTAAAAAGGCAATATTCATTTTAAGAGAATCAATATACAACTTATTGCTAATCAAAAGTTGAATGAATATTTACTGAGCCTTATCTCCATTAATGGGCTTAGTCTGGTGAGAGAATATAGTGGTAAACGCCCCTACCAGAAAAGGGAGGGAAACCCAAATATGTAACCATAAATACGAAAATAAAGAAACCTTGGTCGGGAGGAGGGGGGAACTGTATTAGTCAGCTTTTCATTACTATACTGAAATGCATGATACAAGCAAACTTGCTTGGGGGTCAATTATGATGCAATAGAATAGATGTGTATGGCAGAAATGGCTGCTTATCTCCTGGAAGCCGTGAAGCAAAGGAGAAAGAAAGGGGAGGAGTACTAGACTTTGCTTTAAGGCTCTACCCTAGTCACCTAACTTCCTCCTACTAGTCCCCATGCCCCACACCTTGAAATAAGAATGAATTTTAGATAAAATAACAGTCAAATAGAGACGTAAAAAAGGCATAGGAGGGCCTTAGTGAGGTGCCTAGTTCAAGGAGGAGGAGTGTGTATAGGTGGCGATAGGGCTCTTACAAAAGAGATTCCAGGGAGCTTCCATGTTTAAACATGGAAGGATGGACTGAGAAGGTACCCCTCTGCAGCACTGACAAGAGCCCTCCCCAGCACCCACAGATGTAACATCATGTTATCTAACTTCCAGCCTCCTGGAGAGTGAATAGTGCTTCTCTTGTTTATCAGCCACACAGTCAGTGGAGTTTAGAGGTAGCAGCAGGAAAGGCCTGAGTGAGAACTCACTGGCCTAGATCACCATGGGAATGAGAGGAGCTAGAATGGGGTTTGGGAAGGGAAGAGCTGCTGAGGTAGGAAAATAGAGAGGAGCGAGGGAGTTCTTGGCCACCAGGTGGGTGCCTTTAGGCGGGCAGACTGGTTGATTGTCTTTACAGGCAGACAGCTAGCTGGAAAATCTGAAAAGGCCATTGAATGGCTGTGTCAGTATCTCAGAGAGCCAGCGAGGGTCTCATCACTTGCTGGTGTGGATATCTGGAAGCTTAGAGGGCTTCCCCATTTAAGAAGCATTTATAAGGTACCCTGGAGAGTGTGGAGAGCACCCTCCCCAATCTTCCCACTAAAATTTCAGCCGTCCCCCAAATCCATTAGCCCTGTGAATCTGCCCTCACTCTTGAACATACTGTGATTTTTTTTATGACAATAAGTCACAACCCACCGCTGTTTGTACCTGCAGACACTGCAGTCACTCTAAGGGCAGGGCTCAGCTAATGTGCTCCTTGCGTCTAGATCACTTTCTGGATGTCAAATGTTAGAACAATGCTTCTCAAAGTCTAAGGAGCATCAGACCTGAAGGGCTACCTAAAACAATGGTGCTGAACCCTATCCCAAAGTTGCAAAATAAGTCGATCTGTGGTGGCCAAAGAATTTGTATTTCTAACTAGGCTCCCAGTTGGTGCTTAGGCTTCGAGATCAGGAATCACACTTTGAGATTTCTCTCAAGTGTGTCCATTACTTGGCTCCCTAGAGAGGCTGGCTCCCACTTCTCTGTGTATAAAGGCAGGCTGCATGCGCAAATGCAAACGCCACTTCTCCATGCTGTTAAAATGCCAGCATGGGACCACACATAAGCCTCTGTCATAGAACAGGGGCAGACATCTGCAGTGCCATCAGGGGAGTGGCCAACAACTGTCATTCTGGTCATGCTGTGTCAAGGGCCTTGGGTGCTGTGCAGTCACCAGCAAGGTGCCAGATAACTAAGGGTGGATTCCCTCACCTTCTTCTCTGCAGTCTTAACAGCCCTGTCCTAATGAGTCTGGATGGCTTCCAGGGATGTTTTTAAACTGTCTCATGGATAAATTCATCATGAGACATCTGACTGAAGCCTGACCATTCTGTCCACAGAGAATGAAACTGAGAATGGGAGATGTTCAAAATTTGTTCTGAACCTTAAGAACTTTAGCTGAGTTACAGTGCTTGTTTTCTTTCTAAGAAAGTCTAGATTATTAAAAGCTTTTGAAAGAGAAGCCTGAGCTCATTGGTAACCAACTGCAATTCTCTGTCTAGGTCCTATTAGCCACATTTCCTTTCCATTGAATACCTAGTTGCTTAGAGAGAAATTTGATAAAGAACACTTTTTTTTTTTTTTAGATTTAGAAAGAGTTCTTGAGTGATAGAGGAATTTGGGGCCCAATTGAAGGGCCACGCCTATAGAGTTCTGAGTCACAGGCTTATGTGGGTCTGGATCAAGACTTGGTCTTCAACCCCCTACTATTAAACATTTTTATGAACACAAGACTGAGATATTGAAGGCTCGCTGGTCTCATTTTGATTCAAAGCTTCGAACGATGGTTAATAGCACAACAGAACTGAGTTCCAAGGGATTTTGAAAAATTCATAGAATGGGCTGGCATTTAATTTTTTTATGTAAAGCAATCTTTTTAAAGCAATAAAAGAAAACTGGGCTTAGTAGCTGAAGTTTAAAAAAGATATTTAGGAATATTATTTTCTAGAAAGCACCGTGCATTGTTTGTGCATTTTACCTTCCCCCCTGAAGTTGACAGACAAGGCTGCAGTAATAGACCAACATGTCTACAATACACTCCATCTGCAGCGTTTTAAGCAGTTGGGGATTCACCGGCAAACAGAGATACGTCCTGAGTGTCTCTGGCAATGAACAGACTGAATAATGTGTCTTCTTATGAGAAATGCGAGGCAAGAACAAGGCAACGAGGAATGTTAGCTGTCAGCACAGAGAGGGAAACAATAGCGATCGCCCATATTTTGAAAAGACTCTTGTGATTCCCTCTTCCAATGGCCCCAAAGGCCAAATACAAAATCAATGAATGAAGTTAGAATTTCAAATTCCAACTTACTATAAAGATAAAAGTTTCCCATTTTAGAATCATCTGTAGAGGAAACAATGAAGGCGGAGGGCAGAAGAGGAAGAAGAGAGTGTGGGGGCTGTCACAGGTTATACATTTCTTCAGACACCTCTCATTCACAGCACATCCATGCTTCACCTTTCTTATCAGCACAGTGCATTGGAAAACCTTTGGGACATCCTCTCAGTGGCTAAGTAGGGCCTCCGTGGAGGTTCGACTTAAACACAGGAGGGTGAACAATTGGACCCTCTGTGATCACACTAGTGTGAATCTTGAACTTTCCAAAGCCTCTGTATAGAAAGAGTTGTCAAGACCAAACATTTTTAATCCTTCAGATACCTTAAAAGTATTTCTCTGAATGCTTTTAAGCATCAGTGAACATTTTAACGTGAGATTACTAGTTGCAAAATATGTCCTTGCCATGCACCTGAGTGAGGGGTTACATATGAGGCAGATTCTCTGGGTGTGACATCAGGTGATCAGTATCATTTCTGTGCTTACAAACACTTTGCAGGTTGTTTGTAGCAGATTTACCCCAATAACGATCTGGGTGGGCGGTGCTATGGGCCAGCTCCTTCACTGTGATGAGACAACTTGTCGAATCCTCTATCAACTGTTGCATCCCAGGTTTCAGGATCTCATGACTGTACAATGTCTGGCACTTACCTGCAGTCAACAACATTTGATTTCAGAAATAAGAAGAGAGGAAAATTGCTGCAGAACTCACCGAAAGGCATGCGAGAGACATAATTATATGTGCCATCTAATTCAGACAAAAAGAGAACACAAGTTGTGAGAGCTTGGGGGCTGGGAAAAATGTAGAGTTCTTAGTTAGAATATGAGAGAGTGACTACAAAGTCAACAAGTTCCGAAGCTCAGCAGAGTGACTAAGGTCATTTTATCAGTGGAGTATATTCCTTTTTTTCATTTTTATTTTATGTGTCCAAATGCTTCATATGTATGTATGTATGTATGTATGTATGTATGTATGTATGTTTGTATGTTTGGTCACCATGAGCATACCTGGTGCCTACCAAATCCAGAAGAGCATACTGTTGGCTTCCCTGGAACTGGAGTTTTAGTTGTGATCTGGCTTGTAGGTGCTAGCAATGAAACCTGGGTCATCTGGGAGGGCAGCCAGTGTCTTTAATGCTGTGTTCTTTCTCTAGTCCTCCTAATATACTCTTAAAATATGGCAACAGTATAAATCTTAAAAACATGCCCCCCATATTAGAGGTAATGAGTATGTTAGCAAATTTCACTATAATTCAGAGTATGTATTACATCAGCACATTATACGATCCACTTTGAATATACAGTTTTTAGTAACATTTATAATAAAACTGACTCAAAAAAAGAGATATGAGAAGTGATAAAATGGGATATTTAAGTTAAAATGGATACATATGCATGTGTGTGTATGTGTGTGCATATGTGTGTGTGCATGTGTGTAAACAAATGCAACATAAACTGTTAGATCACCCAAAACCTGCATACAAACATTTGTAGCAAATCTATTTGTAATTTCAAAGAGGGTGATTGTAGATAGGATGATTCATATGAACTTCAGTTGGCTCATAGATAAAAGAAAGAGACCTGTCTTACACCAGAATTTCACACACTCATGTAAAAGAAGAAGCTATTGAAACCACAGCATGGTTTTACTTCTGATATGCTCAGAAAGCTGAATTCTATATGATTCCCTGCTTAGAACATCCTGGAAGAGGGCAAAATATACTGACAGAAAACAGCTAGGAGGCTGCAAATGAATACTAGGGGACTTTGGAAATTCCCTATATTTTCATTGTGTAGGGAATTGCTTGATTGTGTGTGTGTGTGTGTGTGTGTGTGTGTGTGTGTTCAGATGTGTATGGCTACATTAACTTGTAACCATATTCCCTCTACTTCATTTACTTCAGACAGAGTCTTTCACTGATTGAGAAATTCACTATTTTCAATAAGCCAATAAGCTCCCAGATTCCCCCATCTCCATGTCCCAGTGATGTTGTTATAGGCCTATCTGACGAGGCACAGCTTCTATACGGGTGCTGGGGATTCACACCCAGGTCCCCACACTTTCACAAATGTTCTTATCTGCTGAAACATCTCTGCAGTACAACAATGGTTTGTTTTAAAACACACACACAGAGACACAGAATATAGAGTAAATTTTTAATAGATGTAAACCACACTTCATTTTCAAAAAGAATAGTGAGAATAGTGGGAGATGGGATAGCCTTACCAGGAAGCAGGAGACAAATCTGGCTTTCAAGCTGAAAATTAGGTTCAGTCAAGAAGAGGGATTAGATATTGTCTTCTGAACATTGTTTTCTTTATTGTGTATTCCCTCTTCTTGGATCTGTGTTGCTACCACTGGAGGTGAAGCATGCTCTCCTATCCCAGTGCTGCTCACTTTTCCTGTATCGAATGCAAGTGCCAAGAAAACCCTCTTTTCTCTCCAGCTTCCTCAAAGGGCCATAGGAAAGCCCCGCACCCCAGAGAAGGCCTGCCTCTAAGTCCCAGCCTTTATGTGTCTCTCATGACAGTGATGATACGGGAGATTGACCTTAAGTTCCCATGGCTATATCTCTGCCCATAAAAGGAAAAGGGCATGGCTATGAAGACACTAGTTATTGTTGAGGTTCAGATACAACTGTTCTTCATCCTCTTTATGTGCAGTAGAGAAATGACCTCCCAAGAGAGAGGAAACTGTGCTCAGATTTCAGGCTTGCCTTGGGGTCATTGACTTCACATTCCACCAGCAGCCTTCTATTTCAGAAGGAGTCTACAAGATACCCAAGCTCCACCCCAGGATAGCACAAGAATATATATATATATATATATATATATATATATATATATATATATCCATTATTCATGGGCTTCCCCTAAATTATGTCACTAGGTACATATGCCAGGACCCCTAAACAGAAACATATACATCACCAGGAGGTCACATCCAGCAGTTCTGAGTCACGGAGTCATCAGGGTTGTGTGATCTTGAGCTGGACATTTGATGGCAATTTCATAGGGCATAGTCTGGGCCTGGCTGAGTAACTGCCAGGAATAAACACTGGAGAGGACTGTATTAGCCAGGCTCCTGTCAAGCATTTAGTCAGTGACAGCTGCTAATACTATCATTGAATGTCCATGTATAAAATATTTTATTATCTATTTATTAAATGAATGCATTAATAATACAGTGATTGAACATAATTGCTATTTATTGCCAGTAATGTATCTATGCATTATGCTACCTTTATCACTGTGACCTTTACAGCAACACCCTCTCCCCTATCCCCTTCCTCAGTGCTGAAACTGACAGGCAAAACCCACACTGGGAGCATCACTCTGATTCCGGCCTCCCAGAGCTGACATAAAGTCTGGATCCTGGAGGTGCCAGGCTACATATCAAGCAGGCTCTGGTTCCCAGAGAACTGAGCTCACAGAAGGGATATGAAGGCCTGACATGGTAGTAGTGGGACCCAGCCATGTCTGCCTCCCAGAGACTGATTTATCTCCAGATTCCTAATGAACCTGTGAAAAGCGAGGCTGGTAGCAAAGCAGAGCCAGCCATAATTAAAGCAGCAGCCCTTGTTTTTCTAGGTGCTATTTACATGGTGTCTGGCTTTCTAGGCAATTCCTACATCTCCTCTACTTTCGGACAAGCTGTTTCCTCTCCCCCTCTAGAAGTTGTTTCTGGGGGTGCTGCTGAGAATGAGAGAGTGCCCAGAGAGCTTTGGGGAAAGGGAGAGGCTAGCTGTGAGCGGGAGGAAGCCAGTCCTTTGGTTCTTGATGGTAGTGTCAGAGAAAAGCTGGTCCTTGGAGACCCAACACCTCATAGAATTGCTCAGAGTAAGGAAGGGTAGTTATACACATGGCAGACACTTGAAACTTATGAGGCCAAGAAACTACCATCACAAGAACAGCCAAAATGTTTTACTTTTAATTAGAATGTCTTTATTAGAGGTGTGTGTGTGTGTGTGTGTGTGTGTGTGTGTGTGTGTGCGCACATGTGTGTGTTTGTTGCACATATATAACCCTGAACCTTGTCACAACTCATAAGTTAGTGGCCACAGACTAGACTATGCCTCTCTCAGTGTCCCCACATCTTTCCCATTTCCTTCTGTCCCCTGTCTCCTTTTTCAGTTTCACCCTAATTTTCAATTCTGCTCCTCTTCCCCAGCAATTTGTCAAATTACTTACAGACTCAGACATTATAACACCCCCCCCCCAAACAAGCTCACAAATCAGAGATGTCCTTTGCCTGAGCCCTGGGAGCCAGCATGGCCTCCAAGGGGTAAGGTGTCCTTCTGCCAGCTGCACAGCATATTTTCTTGAAGCCTGTGGCGGCATTCCATCCATCAATGTCCAAACAGTGCTATAAATGGTCAAAGGTGACAATAAGTAATGCTTTAAATGTTAGGGAAATAATGCAATGGCTTTTCCTAAAATCCCAACCCCCAAACATGCCAGGCTAGGGTAGGTCTTCTTCTGAATTAGATCTCCAATTTTTGTTTTTAAATGTGGTATCTCTAGAACCTAGATTACGATGGAGATAGATAAAAGCTACAGTGTGTGTGTGTGTGTGTGTGTGTGTGTGTGTGTGTGTGTTTGTGTGTGTGTGTGTGTGTGCCTGTGTGTGTGCCAGTATGCATACATGCATGTACATGTGTTATACTGAGTGTAGCTGCCCTCCACTTCTCCCCAGTGGTAGATCAATCCCAAGAATGGCTGACCCCCCGAATGATTTACATTTGGCTTCTGTGCATGTTGAACAATTAATGCATAGTGGCATTGCCTTCCTAATTGGGCTTTGCGTGGCTGACAAATGAGTTTGTGTTCCTTGAATACACACCAGCAGGGTGGGGAGCAGCTTGTGGCGGAGTGCACACTGATAACCCTAGGAGTGGGCGACCTGCTGCATCATCGGTTCCCAGGGACCATAGCTCCTGTACACAGAGCATGGCCCAACCTTTCTCTACAGTCTAGACTGCAACAGGGAGCTGTAAACCCAGAATCAGACTGAGATCTGAGAAAAAAATTCATAGCCTTTTTCCTTATCTGGAGATAACAGAGCCTCTGGAGCTGGAGGCTTTGACAGAGGCAACGGCCTCCTACAACAGAGCCATTTCTACAATTTGCCCAGGCTGCAAGCTTCCTATATCTTGTCCCACACAAAATTAAAGTCCTTGACACGGTGGGACTCTCTTTCCCCAGGTTCTCAGGATTAAGCCCTCAGGACCAGCACACTAATCTGAGGTTTCTTGGGAGCGGTGATTTTTGCAGAGCAGAGCACAAACCCCAATTGAAAGTCAATGAAGTATTGAATTCAGAGTACACACTGTCTCTCCCTTTCTCAGAATTCCAAACCAGGCTATCATTAACACAGACAGTCTGGAGGGGAGTCTCCCTAAGAATGAGCCACAGCAATTCCCAAAGCAGAGTTGGGTTGTGCTGGGCCTTGTGGTAAGCATTGACCTAGGCATTAAAAAAAAAAAAAAAAAAAAGTCTATGGCCTTTCCCTGGCTATTCTGGGAACTATGGAGCCCTTGCTTCTGTCCTCAGAAACCCCAGTGGGGAGCCTGGATGGTTGCTTAAAACCACCAGATGGCTGATGACCACCAGGGGGCCTGGTCCTTTGAGCTGCCCCTCAGGGGAGGGGCTCACCCAGCAGGGACTGGAAGCAGAATGCCTGTGCAGAGGGCTCTCAGGGCTCTTGCCCATCCAATTTTAGAACACTCAGCCAAGCCTGCTTCCAAACACCTATAATTCCAGATGCCTGCTCCATCCTCCCCCCACCCCCACCCCAGGATTATGCCCATGTAGGGAGGCCTGAGGAGAGAGCAAAGCATAGAGAAGAAAGGGAAATGGAAGGAGAAGGCACCAAAAAAAAAAAAATGTGAGCATAGCTATGTGGGGAAAGTCCAAAAAAGCCCAGACAGGACATACTGCAAGAATCAAGTCTATGCAGTGTGTGTGTATGTGTGTGTGTGTGTGTGTGTGTGTGTGTGTGTGTGTGTGTGATTTAGTTCTTGCTATCATCTCAAGACAGAGCTGTCCTTCTTATCACCATCTTTAGCTTAAAAAAACCTCACAATCTCTATGTTTAGGTGACCTCCCCGGGAATATGTAAGCTTGTAGCAAGTTTCACCGGTTTGGGAAGAGTTACCACTGTGCCCAAATGCCAGCTCCTTGGAAGGAAACCTTTCCTAGAGTGTAGATTGTGTGAGCCCTGCCTCAGTTCCTCCTTAAGAAGAGAACCATTGCACTGGAACCCTGTGATTCACCGTAGTTACATTGGTTACATCCACAGACCTCCCGACTTGGGTTCACACACGCTAACTGTTCGAGGCTTCACAAACACCCTCTTTCTCAACGAGGCTTCACTGGTAAAGCAACAGAATCAAATGCTTAGAAAGGACGCAAACTCTTGGAAAGAAAAAAGGCAATGTGAATTTTCTCTGTGTATTTTTTCTAAGATGTATTTATTTTATGTATACGAGTATTTTGCCTGTGTGCATCTATATGTACACCACACACACGCCTGGTGTCATAGATTTCCTGGAACTGGAGTTACAGACAGTTGTGGCCTATCATGTGGGTGTAGGTCCTCTAGAGGAGCAGCCAGTGCTCCTAACCATTTTCCAGCTCACCTCTTTATTTTTTCCATTTTCCAGCTCACCTCTTTATTTTCTTTGTGTTGGGGATTCACAAGCTTATTCTTCTTCAATGCCTTGTTCTCACAACCCTTTATAGAGAAGAAATGGAATCATTTGCTTGTCCTACATTTCACTACACACACACACACACACACACACACACACAGAGAGAGAGAGAGAGAGAGAGAGAGAGAGAGAGAGAGAGAGAAACGCCAGTGCATACATCACACAAGGCCCTTGATGCAATCTGTATTTATTTATTTATTTATTTATTTATTTATTTATTTATTTATTGGCCAAAAGCAACTTTGAAGAATAGTTTCAGCAGATTGTGCATAATGAATGCTGAGATGGCTGGAAATATATTTATCATTGATTGGTAAAGGAAAGACGAAAAGAGAAATAGAGGGAGAAAGAGACATAAGTGAAAAAAAGAGGAACCAAGGCAGAGAGAGGGAGAGAGAGATGGAAAAACAGAGGAAGAAAAGGAGAGAGATGAAAGATGGCTGAGAGTCATGTCTCCCAGAAGGCAGGGGGTCTCCATCTCACAGGGGAGATTCTGATACATCTCTTATTCAGAGTGCAGAGGGTAGCAGCTGGAGAATTCAGCACCCTCTGGAGGTGCTCAGGACTTCATTAACCCAGCCTTCCTGCCTCCAGGTATCAAATCTACAGGAGCTAAACAACTCACCTAGTCCTCAGATCCCTGTTATCGGACCAAGTTTAGAAATAGCTGTTGTTCAGTCTTCCCCGGGGTGGGGGGGGGGGGGGGCGTTCTTACCTTCTCAAGGCAGAAGCGTGACTTGGTACTAGGTCTGCTGTGATATCTAAAATCAAACTAAGTCAATATTACCTGATCTGCAAGTAACAGACCATTATAAGTTATTAAACCACAAATGATATTCACTTGTGGTTCTTGACAAATGAAATGGAATTGCTGAATCTCGTGACATATTAAGGACATGGTGACATACTATGTTTTGGATCTACAGGAATGCAGTATGCATTTGTATGCAGTGTTGGGATGTAAAATGATTCCTTCGTGTCACCATCTATGTAACGTTCCCCAACAAATCTGCTTCATTTACTACTTCTATTTCAAAACCGCTAGCCCTCCTCTGTTTCCTGTATCTATGGGGCATTGTGGGTATTCAAAACTTTAGAGATACTGCTTGAGTCAGTGCTTGGGAATACTCAGTTGAAGGCAGCTGGGGAGAAGGTGAGGAAGGTTCAATTCAAGCTGATCCAACAAGAAAGACAGCGCAGCGGTTTCTGCCACAGAAGCCCTTACTTTCCTGATAGTACACTACCTCCCGGCCTGTATTTTGCCCAGGGTGGTACACTACTTACCCACCTGCCCACAGCTCCTTCCTGCTCAGTCTAGTCACTTCTGATTGACTGGCTGACTCAGGCAGCCCCCCGAGAGAGGTAGCACTCCATCTGATGGAGCCTGTGCTGTGTAATGGGTTGATTGACATCCCCAGGATCTGACTCCCTGCGTAGCCCTACTTGCAGATAATGTTAATGGTTGAGGAATTAAAATGTTGCTCGCTGTCTAATGAATGCAGCATGTGCTCAGATTAACACATGCCAGCTGCATCTCTGCAAACCAGGAAGCAGCAACAATTTCTAAATTATTTATCAGTTCCCTTATCTCCACCCCAAAAGAGCGTTAGCTTATGCATTTATTTATTTCATGGACCAATATGCAGAGTAATTGCTTTGGAGGGGGGTGTGATTTTTCTTTCCTATGGATTTTCTTTTCTTGCTTCAACAGCAAGGGAAAAAAGAGAAAATATCATGTCAATGTCATTTGAATCATAATAGGTACAAATTCACTCCCCTGAATAAATAGAGAAGCTTATTTATCAAACATAGACAAGATGTCTGTCGAGTCGTTAACAGAGGGACAGAGATGTGAGTGGGCAGAAGCAATTGGAAAAGTTTGCATATCTTCAGAACTCCCTTGGGAGGAACAGACATCTCTTTCTGTGGCTGGAAAGTCTGTGCCTTGGGCTGCTGATTGGCCAGTCAGCTGTGACTGCCACAAGGGGAAAAACAGATGATTCAGGACTCAGGTTCCTCTACCTGAGGGATGAGGAAGGGCTTGTTCCCAATCAGCCACTCATCAATCTGTGATGGATGAAACCAAGGTGAGTGAGGGGACAAGGGTCCCCTAAAATCATTGGAAAACACAGATGTACATAAGGATTCAAAACAATGGCAAAACAAAGTAGAAAGAAAAAATAATGTTATGGGTGTGGGGGATTCACCACCACATGAAGAACTGTATTAAAGGACTGAAGTATTAGGGAGGCTGAAAATAATTGCTTTAAGGACTTTGGTTTAGAAATCTTATGAATATGCTCTGTGTTCAAACTTTCTTATATTTCTGGGGCCCTTAATGGTATTAGGCTGAGATGAACATAGTTATAGCTAAAAAATAAAATGGCAAGTAGTGTAAGTTGCATACATGTTAGATCTCTTTGATGTGGGCAAAAGCATTCTCTTGGCTATGTCCTTCAATGTAATCCCATGTCGCTCATGCTATCCTTGTGGATAGAATGGGGGTTAACTTGCTCTATCTTAATGAATTGTTCAGTGAGTAGCCCAATGTTAGAACATCGAGGGGAGGCTTTGATCTATATTCACTGCTTCTAAGAGAGTTCTCATTTATCTACAAAACAAAGATTTGAGGCTCTGTGTTAAACTCCAAGTAAGGAGAGGCCATAGAAAGCAGGCTTTTGTGTGATTGTATTAGACATAATTCTCACTCCAAAATTAGACTGAACACAGCTAGGTGGCTTGTTTCACCAGCTCATCTTCCACCTCTAAGCATCAAAATGTACTGTTTCCATTTTCTGATGAGAAAACAGTTCACCTTGCCTCCTGTAACTATCCATGCTGGCATACATCATTGCTATCTTGAAAGAAGAGACTTATTGGGAAGAGGAGATGTGAAATAGCCCAAGGAAAGAAGGGGTTGTGAAAGCTCACAGCCTGACCTCTGGGATCCAGTTAAGCTATCCCCAGAGGCGTCGCTCATTACCTAAGGAGTCACATGTACACCTGTCCACATTGCTCTTGATTTGAACATACTTAAAGTCAGAACAAAGGTCCTGTGGAGATGGGAAAGGCTGGAAACCTATGAACTTAAAAGAAGATATATCCAATGTCCCTGTAGCTTTTTTTCTAAGTAATAAGTAGAGAAATAAGCTTAATACTGCTTGCAGTCCCAGGCCCCTGGAACCTTTATTATATCGCTAGTGTACTTCTGATTAAGACACGGGTTCCTGAATAGAAATACCACCTCCCTAGGGATATCATAAACTCAGAGTTGATAGGAAGCCAGCCATGGAATTTTACAATGTGTCTCAACATAATGCTGGAAGCATTCTAGGTGTGGAATGAATTCCTGGAAGCCAAATGGAATTGACCAAACAGGGTCCTACAGATATATAATATCTATAAAAGCACTGTCAAAAAAAATAAGATAAAATAAAAAAAGCACTGTCAACTCTTCCGTGCTCTTGCTGGGCAGCCTAATTTTGACTCAGATGCCCTAAGGGGGGTGTTTGTCTATGAGACAACTTGGTTTATGGCTTCTCGAGACACAAAGCCAGTGTCGATTTGCTTTCCCAAATAAATTCTTCCTTGACTCCTTCATCGCTTAAATGACTAGTATTTATGGAATTTACCCTATGCTTGCCAATGTAATACCCATCTAGGTAAATGAAGATATCCGAGTCTTTGTCCTCCTAAGATTCATCACATAAGGAGTGGTAAAGGTGGATGCCCTGCCACCATCACACAAGCTGCCCAGTTACAGTGATTCACTCTATTAATGAGGGTTCGTAAATGTGTAGCTACTTTTGTTTAATTATGACCAAATGCCCAACAGAAGCAACTTAATTGCGCAAAGATTTATTTTGGTTCATAATATCAAATATCTCAGTCCAAAATCTTTGGCTTCAGTGACTCTAAACTCACAATGAAGCAGGTTATCATGGAGGCAAGAGTGTGGGAAAGAAGTTGCTCACTGCATAATGGAAAGAACCAGAGTGGAGCCACAACAGGAAAGAGTCGGAATAAGATATAGCCCTAAAGGCACACCCCAGTGACCTGCTCCCTCCAACTGGGCCATACTTTCCAGGTTCTACTGCCTTTCTATAGTCTCCTGAGAGAATTCATCCATGAATTGAATTGTTCGTTAGGGCCAGCCTCTATTTACCTTCTCCAGAAGAGTCCTCACAGACACACCTAGAACCGAGCTTTCCTAAAGCCATAGGCACTTCTCAAGCCAATAAAGACGACAATGAAGATGAATCACCCTGTGACGGTTGGATAGAATGGAAATAAGGTATGCAGCCTTATACTCTAGAGGGCAGCATGGCGGTGGGGGGCAGCTTTCTGAGGCTTTGTTATTTATGTCAAGACTTAGGAAGTGATTGTGAGAATTGGAAACTTGGATGTGGCCACCAGGCTGAGGTGATGCTGTTAAGGTAACTGCCTTTCTCTACTGTGAGCATAGCTGGTAGAGAGGCAGGAGCCAACAAAATAACTCCATCCCAAAAGGCAAATGCTGGTCAAAGTCCTGACAGTAGCCTGCTAAATTGTGAGAATTTATGCAGAGCACTTGGTGCTTGTCTTCCTACCGGGCATCTTCTGTAGACTCCATATGGGACAAGCTCTTCCCAGCAATGACTCAAAAGGGGGAGACTTAATATTTGCATATGGAGGAATTCCAGAGGGAACATGGGTACACTGAGCAGTGTTGCAGTGGCTTTCAACCAGCTTCCTGAGACCCAGGCATTTGAATTAACAGGCCGGATTTCAGTCCTGACCACCTCTCATTCCCAATTTTTCTGGCCTGGATGCCATGTTATAAACAACAACAACAACAACAACAACAACAACAACAACAACAACAAAAAGTGCTGCAGGACTCTAACTGGGCTTCTTCTTTCTACTGCCACTAGGGGTTTCCTGAGTGACTTGTTCTATGACTGGTTGATTATGGGATTCATGGAAGGTGCCAGCCTGCTGTACTTAATTGCTTTCAGTGTCGCTTCTTGGTATCACCAACCAGCTCTAGAGAGGTTCTTGGACATACCTCTAGTCCCAAGGAACTAGTGCAGAGATGACGAGAAAGGATGGGTCAAAGGGAAATGCCCAAGCATCCAAGAAGGAGAGGGAATTTGGGTTTGTAAGAGCCTGAGCGCTTAGTCACCGTTGCCCTAATTTATAAATTTAACTAGTCTAGCACCTCACTCTCTCTCACCCATCTCCAGCCCCATGCCACCTACCCTCACTCGTGTGTGTTTGTGTGTGTTTCTGAGACAGAGAGAGAGAGAGAGAGAGAGAGAGAGAGAGAGAGAGAGAGTAATGAAAGAGGCAGTAGATCAATAAACAACATATAAAGGCACCAAATATAAGCTAGCAAGTGTCAGGTGTCATAGGAAAGATATAGTCATTTTTCAAACAAGTTCAGCATGACTTTCTCATACTGAGAAGAAAATGGGAGTATGAATGAGATAAAAAGTATTTAACATTTTTTATCCTTAAATGTATGTCTATTTGGCCATGAATGTATGAAATTTTAACTCCTTAAAATGAGCCCTCTGAGTTGGACCGAATGAGAGGCCTGTCTAGCAGACTAAGAAATTAAGGTTCAAGAAACAATATAAAGATTGGAAATGCTAATGTCTGTCTGACTCCAAGTCCCCTACTAATTTACCATATCCGAGGAACATCACCACCCCTCAACCCTTCTTCAAGCTGCTTCTGGTCCCAATCTATTAGTTGCTCTGAAAACTACAGAGCTTGTGAGGAAATCTGAAGAATAGTATTAATAATATTATTAATACTAATAACTAACATTTACATAGTGATTATTTTTTCCTATATTTTGCTCATTACATTTGACAAGTGTTGGCCCATTTAGTGAGATACTCACATCTGAAGAACTGACCACCAAACAGACCATAACTCTGACCTTGAGCAGGGAATTCCTCACTAACCACAAACAGCTGGTGAAAAGCAAAAGTAGAGGGCAAGCTAAAACCCAGGCTAGAGCCAAGGCAGGCAGTGCTACCTTGGGCTGTGTCTATAGCAGCTTATTACCACAATGGGGATTTTGCACATTCTGACTTTTGCCCTCTATAGGGAACCCTGAGGAAAACATGTGGACCATGGAGGAAACAGGAGGCCTTTGAGTCAGGTGTTGAGGTTGTGGTCTCCAGACACACCAACCTTTTCTCTCTTATTCTATATGATAAGGGCACAGGCTTGCTCTTGCAGCTTGGAAATGGCAGCAATGAACATGTTCTTTAGTTTTGCAAGTCTTAAGGATGGCATGGGTAGAATTTCAATTATCAAGCAAACTAGAGGTGACTTGTTGCCTACAGTTTCCTAGCCAGCGCAAGGTTTTTGAGACACGTTGGAAGCAGAACTGAGAAGGAAATTCAGGGCAGACATCATCCAGTAGCTGCTGTCATTTAGCTCAGCAGTTTAATGAAGTGAGGTAGGCTTCCACTCCCTTCCCTCCATGGTGATCCCAAACGAAACCATAGAGCTACGAACCATCATGGACAGCTGGGAAGCATCCTCTGCTTCTCATTTCTGAGGAAGAGATCTCTGCTTCCTCTCTAGGAGAAGACCCCATCTCTTCAGCCACCCCTTCTCTCTCCCATTTTTCTTTGCTTTTCAGCATCTTTAATCTCTCCCTCTCTTTGGAAATGTTTTCTCAATCTACCCTTTATTTCAACCTACTAATTTTCTTTTTGACACGAAGAGCTAGAGTAACCTTAAACTTAGTTATCATCTAGTGATGGCCCACCCCATCCCATTCCTATTCAAACTTAGTCATCATCTAGTGATGGCCCACCATCCCGTTCCTATTCAAACTTAGTCATCATCTAGTGATGGCCCACCATCCCATTCCTATTCAAACTTAGTCATCATCTAGTGATGGCCCACCATCCCGTTCGTATTCAAACTCTTAAAGGGGAGTCCATTCAACCTCACTAACTTGACTTTTTAAATACATCTTCCATGTTCACCCATCAATCTGCTCTAATCTGGCCACTAAAATTACTCTGTTTAAAATTCAGATTAATGGGTCCTGGAATGACTCTGTGCACTTTTAGAACTTCAGTGATAGATACCATTGTTTTTAACCTGTACAAGTATCACATCTCTGTGACAAGTGACAGGTGACAGGAGAGTCTGGCCATCTTTCCATTCTGAAATGCTTTTGCCTGAGTTTTTGTGGTGACTTCGTCTCTTTCCCTGACTAACTCCAAATGTGGTTGATGGATTGGGTCCTATACTTAGTACCTGTCTATTACATCCTGCCCTTATCACATACCTCAGTATTCTGAGTCCTATCCTCAGTCCATGTGTTCTGCTGGGGAATTTCACTTATATCCATTGGTGCAACCCACTTCAATGGTACAAATTTTAACTCCAGCCCAAGAGCTCTATGCCTATATAGCCCACTGTGGTGAGCTATCACCTAGATGCCTCTGAGGTACCATATGTTTCATGCTTTTAACTGCCAGCATTGAATTTATCTTCTTTATCTCCCTTTCTGCTTCCTTATGATTTCTCCTTTTTTGTAGTTCCCCCATCTGCTAACTTGCCCAGCACGGAACCTGGACTTCTCAATATTCATCTTTCCCCAGTGATGCATTTAGAACCAGTCACCAGTTCTGGAATTTTATTTCCAATGTATCCATTTTGGTCATCCTGATACCATTCTCTGTGAAGCTTCTCATTATATCCTTTTGGGACTATTTCATAACTCTGCCTGTCCGGGATTCAGTAGGACCCTAGCTCGTCGCTCACAGGAACCCTGTGACAGTGTTCAGAGTTAAAAGTGTTTGTCTAGTCCCTGTGTTGGGCCACCCATCTCTTGCTCACTCAGGAGGGAAGAATGAGGTAGACTGGCTATGGCTGGTCCAGCCTTAGTCCTTTATCAGTCTCTTGTTATTTACAGGCTCCAGAGCAATGAAAAGAGGCACATGCTTAAAGCTAGTAATCAAAAGGGTTTATGTGTATTCTGGGCTAGTTTGTAAGACAGCTGTCCCAATAAAGGATTTATCAAGACAATAAAAGGGAAAGAAGGGAGCACAGGGACCCTCTAGTGAAAATAGCTTTTAGATTATGAGAGGGTAAGAGGGAGTACTTTTACAATGTTCCCATTACTTATCCTTACCAAGTCTAAACTGGAGCAGAACCATACTTCATCTTCATCTTAAGGTATGACTTCCAATGGCATTTGATATTTTCTCTTTCTTATGACCTTCCTGCGTATCAGAAGATTATTTTTCCTACATTAGGTAGGACTTCCCTATTCATAGCATTCTTGGACATGAAGATGGTCCTTTGTGGACTCTGGATATGACTTCCCTATACCCAACAGACATGGCTGCTCTATCTGTCTCTCTGGCCTGCTTTCCATCTACTCACCCCCCCACACACACACACATTGGGACCTGCAGTATCTGTACTTCTATGTTTAATGGTTGATCTTCATCATTCATGTGTTTAGATTACATTTGTCTGGGAGCCTCACCTCTGAACATGTCTACAAGGGTTTTTCCAGGAACGTTTAACTAAGGAGAGCAAAACCCACCCTAAGTAGGAGGGGACAATGTCCCTTGGGCTAGGGTCCCAGAGTGAGAGGATAAAAGAGAAAGCGAACTGAACACCAACCTTTTTCCTCTGGTCTATGAGTGCAGACACAATGGGCCAGCTGCCTCATGACCTGGCCTCAACATCTCTTCCACTATAATGACTGCCACGAGCCAGAAAAGTCTCCCTTCCCCAGAGTTGTTTCTTTTCTTGTATTTGGTTGCAGCAATAAGAAAAATAGCTAATGTATTCCTGGTTTTATTTTTTGCCTTCTCCCTGACTTGGTAAAACCATTTGCTAATGAGTCCCAAATTGCTGTTGCCAACATAGATACTATTTCTGGATATCTCTTCCTAGACATATCAGAAGTCCCTGCAATGCAAGTGATAAAAGCTGTGCTCTCTTTCTCAGCTCTCGGCTTCTTCCTGCTTCTCCTCCATCAGAAGTCCAATTTTGTCATCTGTAGATAATTCTAGTTCCTCTCTCACTTTTATCCACAACTTTTAGCTCTCCACACAAGTTCTGACAATTTTATTTAAGACCAGTGGAGTCTGCTTGGTTTGGATAACTGTTGCCTTAGGTAACACACACGACTTTCTGGTTTACACCACAGCAGGGTTCTAAACTGAACTTATTGCCTCCGGACTTTATCCCTCTTGTGTATCCTCTTACCACCTTCAGAATAATTCTTCAAGAAAAAAAATTCTATTTAGATCATATCAGTCTTCTTTGAAAATCACCAAATGTCCCCCAAACTCTGACATAAACCCCTTCACACATTCCAGACTTTTTTTTTAATGATCCAATAATTCCTCAACATTCAAGCTGCATCTCTTTCTTCACCTTGATTCCCTTCACCACGTCTCCATATCCAAAATCTTCTTTCTCTTACCTTGATGACTCGTTCTTTGTCTTTTCTTTCTGGCAGCAGGAGTCAGTTCCTCTGACACGTATTTCTGGACTTTGTATGTAAGACTTAGAGATTGCATTCTGGTGTCTCTGAACACCCATAAATATTTTTTAACATACTGGTTATCCCATAAAAGAGCAAGCCTATATTCGTTGTGCTTGTCTGTTTCCTTTACAAGGTCCTTGTTTTCCATATCTTGCATTGTATTGTCTTTCAAAGTGTCCCCCACAGTGGGTGTTGAGCAACACTATTGCTAGGTAAATGAACGGATGCTCAAAGGGAAACTAAGCTGATGTTATCCCAGGCACTCTTAGAATCATGCTCATCACTCTGGTTATTGTTATGAAAAATAACCACATTCTTTATTTTATAGCAGTCCAGATTGAAAATAACCAGTAATTCTGAGGTTCCTACCAGAGATGGTTAAAGATAGGTACTTCTATCCAATAAAACATTTTTTAAAAGTTAAAACTGATCATCTGAACTCTGTGGAAGACATGGGTATGTCTCTGCATAACCCACACTCCACAGCCTCCATTTCTGTTTATTTGAGCTCTTTATATTGGGTCTACTCTATTGCACTCATGAGTTGACAGGAACAGTAAAGGACATGTTTCAGGGAGTGATAGTGTTCACCATGAACATGACACA
Organism: Mus minutoides; assembly: GCA_902729485.2. Taxonomy (NCBI): domain Eukaryota; kingdom Metazoa; phylum Chordata; class Mammalia; order Rodentia; family Muridae; genus Mus; species Mus minutoides. Next base: position 2,449,821 of record LR749514.1, read on the forward strand.
CTAAGGGCGACACTCATTGTGAGTACCCTGCATGCAACCTTGCAAAACCAGAAGCTCGCTAAAGCCCGGTTTATACACATCGCTCCATGGTGATTCAATTATCCAGTTATTCATAATTCATTTATAGAACCACAAAACTTGCTTTGAACACCTGCTATATGTCTTCAATATAGAGATGAATTAGAGACAGCCGCTCTGTCCTTGTGAAGCATTTCAGAGCTTAGTGGAGTAGAAAAAGGCACAAACAGACAATTATAATGCAATGGGAAAGGATACACTAATAGACGTCTACACAAAGGGCAAGTTTCCTAGACAGAAAGAAGAGACGGGCAATCTAGGCAGAGTCAGCAGCAATCATTGAATTTGAGAAGAATAGAAGGCAGCATGAGAGACCCACAGTGACAGAAAGCAGGAGCAATGCGTCAGAAAATGAGTGCCCGTGCCCGGGGCTTACTTGGGGAGTCTGCAAAAGGGAATATTGAGAAAGGCTCCTGCAGAATCCAACTAAGAGTTGCCTGAGGCAAAGGAAGAAGAAAGAAGGGGTTAGGCCTTGGATCTTTTTTGCCCCTCCATCAGCTTGGTCCCTAGACTGGTAGTTCTGGAAAGTGGAGTGAAACCTTTAAGAAATGAGTTCTAATAAGTGGCCCTTAGGTGTGAGGGAAGCTGCCCTGGGAAGAAGTTAAAGCATCCTCACGGGATCCTGGAGAGCTCCTGCAGGGACCCTCCTTTGAACAGCAAGCTTGAATCTGAAAAGATTAGCTGGCATCCTGTAGTCTGATGTGTTTCTTCTACCATATACATTCTAGTTGTATGGAAGCCATGAGGTTCTCACCAAAGGTGGGGGCTGGGGGATCCCCTTTCTGTTTCACATATTGGGCAAAACATAACCCTTGTATCTGTAAAATTAGCCTCTCTCAGGTATTTTGTTATGGTGATCAAAAATGAACTAAACAGAAGAAGGCAAAGGTTTGAACTCCTTATCTTAAACACTAAAGAACTACATAGGCCTTCTAAGGAGGAAAAAAGAAGCCTGTAATATTTTGAGGGGTGAGTCTGGAAATTACATGTTAAACAGAGAAATCTTGAGATTGCACAAGAATGAAATGGTGAAGAAGCAAACAGGGCCCAGGGCAGCAGGGAGCAAGGCAGAGGAGAAGACTCTGACAAGTGATTATGCTGAGCAGACCAGGGAGGGGCTAGCACATAGGCCAGGCAAGCACTGTATACAGGAAACCGACACAGGTGCCAAAGCTCAGCCGTAACACTAAAAACTATTTAATTAAATGTCTTTTATCAAAGTCAATATTTTTAAAAATTAACAAAATATCAAAAGTTCATATAGAGACAGTTTCAGTATTACTGATTTTTGTTTGTGCCTCTAGCTCTAATATGACCTGGTAATAGTCTCATTGTAGCTTTATATAAACAATGTATGTATTGTTCATATCACTGTTTATACACTGATTCTTTTTTATCTTAACAGTCACAGATGAGAGAGGAGGATCATTGGGCTGTGCCCCTCTCCATGGAGTTACAAGTGTTGGGGCCAGGAAATTAGTAGTACATCTATATAGCCACTCCGGAGCTGTGAGTTCCCTAGTGGATAGCTTTATATGCAATACTCCTGTGGGCAACCCTTGCTGCTACATTCAGCAAGCACAAAGCAAAAAGATCTAAGAGTGGAAGGGGAAATTTGGCAGAGGAAGAAGGGGATCAGCAGGAGTTGAGAGGTAGATAAGAGAGTTGGGGAAGGTGTGTGGAATCAGATTGCCTTCTATATAGATGTGAAATTGTCGAAGAATTTTAATGTAAAAATAATGGAGGGGGGAGAAGATATACCAGTTGGCTTTTCAGGAAATAATTCTAACTTAAATTTATTCAAGTATTTATTTATTTTTTTAGTAACAGCAAAAATTGTTGATTCCAATTATGATTTATTTTTCCCTGATAGTTTCTTACATTTTGTAGCATACCCATGGCCCCAGAACAGAGTAAAGGCCAGAAAGGTAGATCAGACTAGAATAGCAGTGTCAAATGAGATGTGTTAGCAGATGACAACAGTACTTTGCTCAGCCTTCAGTACACACTGGCCCCCTTTGCTCTATCCTTCGAGGTCTGACTGCTCTCCTGGTTCTTTCCAGCAAATATGATATCATGCAGATACCACCCATTTTCTTCCTTGGAGCAATCCCAGCTTGGGTCTCCAAGGATGAAACTTCCATGCGGTATGTGTACAAGTTGCCTAAACATCACACATACTTTAGAAAAAGGATGGAAATTGGTCTCTAAACTCCAGCAGTTTCTAAAATAGGGGTGATTTAAAATAAAGCTGTATGATATGAGGAATTCCTATAGAGCAGATTGTGGAAAGCAACAGAGAGCCTCTGAATCAGAATGCCTGGACACAGAGTGTTAAAGAGCATCTTATCCCCAGTGGTGTGGGAGTGCAATGTAGCCTGCCTGGAAGGCTATGACCATGTCCACAGCATGGGAGAAACCCACTTCCCTTCCATCCCTGAAGGTTCCTTTGGCTTTATAACCTTGCTGATGAGGAGGTAACATATGCTGGAAGTTGTTTCATTTGTGTGAGCATCATGGTAGATGGCATCTGGAATGGAAGAGGTAACACAACAGGGCTCTGCCATGGTCAGGGTGGGAGGGGAGAGAGGAGGTATTTGGAGGGGGGTTAGTTAAGTAGGAATGGGTATTGCTCTAGAGTCTTGAGAGTGATGGAGAGTGGACGGAAACGTGTGTAAAGAATGCCAAGTAGCCTCTTTTTCTAGAGAAGTTGGTGAGTAGATTTCCTCCCAGGAGTATGGGTCAGGTAGGGACTTAACAAGGTATTAGCATTGCACTAAATGGATATAGACTTGCCCATAGCTAATTAATGAATTTGGAAGCAAGCCCGTGTGTTTTATGATCCTGCAGCCTGTGAACCAGTCTTCACAATCTATAGCAATGCAGTGTTTCTCTCTAGCTATGATCAACACAGCAGGGGTTGGAGAAGGTAGGAGGTGGGAAAAGGGCTGTCTCGGAAATGAGGGGATTTTAGAAATGTAAGGGACAATGGCTGGTGAGACTAGAGGTGAGAGATGAATGATACCGAAGAGCATTCGCTTCCTGTGTTATGCAGTGTCTTCATGAGCTAGAAACAGCCAAGGGATCTTCATGATTACTTCATCCTTTCACAGTAGAATCAGCCCCAGGCCACCATAGGCAGCCACACAGCTAGCACTTTCTAATAAATGGAGCAAATGGAGACTTGGTATTTGTTTTTTGTTGTTACTGTTGTTAATCTTGGCATCCCCTTCAATCATCCCGAGCTCGGCGTCATTAACAGCAGTGCCTCTGCTTTCAAAACGCAGCCATGCAGCTCCCTCTTAGGCTAAAGAATATGTTGCATCTGCCTCTTGAAAATGGGGCTCAGGAGCAGAGGTGGTAAATAAAATATATAGCCTTAGTACAAAGATTTCGCGGAGATATTCAGCTCCCCTCCCCCAACTCACACCTACTTATATAACTGAAATCCTGGAGTCAAGGATGAAGGCGTCATTCCCAGGTTGATGGTGATGGCCGATACCTCTAGCATTTACCATACTGAATACAGCTGTCATGGCAGAAGAAGTCTGAGAAGGCGGTATGTAATTAACCTACTTGGAATTGAGCCAGGGGAACCTAAGGTTAATGGCCCTGGGAACAGGAGCATTAATGCCCACTAATGGTCAGGCCCCCTTTCATGTCTTACTCATTAGAGCTACCTTTTATATTCTTTTATATTCTATAAGATCGTGGCCTTTGGTCCTGGGTCCAAGGGTAATGGAGAGTTGCCACACCCCCAAGACAATGTGTTATGCATTCTGACAGTTCCTGTCTGGAGCTTGATCCTCCCCATCATAATATTCAGGTAGAGCACTGAGCGGATCTCAACACATTCCAGCCATCTGCTGAGCATTGCCGCTGATAGCTAAGATGGGCATGATGCATATTCATGGGCAAAATCATCTCAGGTTTTCTTCCAGCAGACTGACAAAAATGTGGCATCCTCTTGCTCTCACCTGTTTGAGCTCCCCTTTTGCGACACTCCCTGGGTGAGCTAGAAAAGGCTTCAGTCTCTCTGCAACATGTCCTCAGTCATATTTGATGCCGCAGCAGAAGCCTTCGCGTGTGAATTTTGACTGTCCTCTGCCCTTCCCTGATTGACTAAGAGGAGGCTATTTTTGTCTTTCCTTTTCTGTTTCCCCTTATTCCCTTTAACCTCTTCAAGAAAATCCTACCTTTGCCATAAGCTAATCTTCTGTGATCAGCTTTTGTAATGCAAATTGGGGACAGTGGCTAGAGGAAGACAGACCTGGGAGAGGGAGATACAGATTCTGTGGGGAGAAGAATAGAGCACAAAAAGTGAGTGAGGACCAGGCAGTGGGTGTTTGTGCAGGGAAATATAATTTCAACACTGGGGTGGTGAAGGGAAGAGGATCAGAGTTCGAGGCCAGCATGAGCTATTTAGAGAGATTCCATATCCAAAAGAAGGAAGGCAGGGAGGGAGATTCGGAAAGAAGAATCAAGTTCAGTCTAGGGTGAGAGGTGAATGTGGGGCTTGGCGAGCATAAAGGTTCAGGCAGCCTTCTTGTGTGAGAGAGGAACATAGAGGTAAGCAGGGGGAAGTAAAGGAGAGGGAAGCGAAGTTTAAGAAGTCTGTTTTATAGCCATCAATCCAATCATGTCATATTCCTAGTGATCCACATCAAACTTGCTGTAGCTTCGATTCTGCTTGATTGTTTTCCTTCTTTGCACCGGGAGACCCTACCAACTTGGGCTCAAATGAGGCTCTCTGAATTTGCATGAAAGGTCTTCTTGGAGCCTAGAAGATAGTGGTGGGGGATGGGCTGGAAATCACTAAATTCAAGACACTTTATGCTTCCTGTCCTGAGATTAGCTTACAGGAGCTTTTCTGGTTGTACAACAGCCTCATTCACATTCTCATTTAACCCTGCCATAGACTCTGGAGCTGGAGTAACACCCCACTTACAAACTTGCAAAGCGAGTCCCAGAGCCATAGACCACTAACTTGTTCATGGTCACACAACACCATCAACTCAGTGCATAACAGACATTTGAGATTTCTTTGTTTGTTTATGAAAGAGAAGATAGAAAAGAGGAGAGTTGTTAGGATCAGACATTGAGTTCTTATATAGGAGTGACAATTCAAGGGAAGCTATGGGGCTCTTCTCCGGGCTCCCTGCAAAAGACTCGTTTTCCATGAGCCCTTCCTGGGAATAGATGAGCAAACCTGCCAAGGAACCATCTCTCTTCTTATTGTCCTTCCTCCTGCAGAGCGGCTTCTGTGGCTGTGAGGCTCCTCCATTTCTCTGGACTTCTTTGTGGACCCAAGAAAAGGGCGGTGGGGGGGGGAAGCAGAACCCATCTTCTACCTTTGGCAATTAAGGAACAGCAAGGGGTAGAACGGGAGCTCTCTTAGTGCTGCCAGCTTTGGCATTTCCTGCAAGAGCCCGAATGATAATTCATGCCATTAAAGCATCTAAAATCAGATGCAGTGGCAATCATTCTTCTGCGTGAACATCCCACTGACTGAACAGAGCATCTCAATAGCTGTGGTGTCCTAATTTTCCTAGCCAGAGACAGCAAAACCCCAGGTAATGAGCAGGAGGAGGGACCGAGTCCCAGGGGCACACTCACTGGGGGAGTCTCTTGGGCTTAGATACATGTAAAGCAGACCCAGAAGAAAGCAATGATTACAGGCTAATTTTCTGCCTGCATTATGTTAAGTGTCCCAGCATCTATACAAATAACAATTGCTTTGTGCCAGAAATCTATTTACTGAATTGCTTTTATTGGTAAATTTTATATTGGAAGAAAAGGGAGTCTAGAGGAAGGTTTCTCAATTTAAAGGTGAGGGTATCAGGATACCAGTAAAAGGGGTAAAGCTGCCATATACTCACAAGTCTATTTCCCTTTTTAAATGTAAATATGAAGAAGGAAAATTATCTTGTCTATTACCTGGTGAGGATCTGGAGGGACAGAGCTTTTGAATGGAAGATACAGCTCTGCCTGGAGTATAGTTAATTTTCAGGAAAGGAAGCAGATGGGGTGAGGAGAGGAACACCAATGAGGAGATGGTGCTGATGATAAACTGGGCCATCTCTAAGATATCACAAATGGCCATTCCAAGAGAGGTAGGGGGATGCTTGAAACTTTCTTCCAGACTTGGATACCATTCTTCCCCAGGAGCAGAGCCAGACACTTCAGTGACTTGGTTGATGCTCTCCATGTTTGTCTTCCAGTTTGAGCTTCAAGTCAGAAAGGCATTGTGTGAGATTCATTCATTCCCTCCCATTCATTGTATAAGCATTTATTACATGCGGTTACATCCAGTAGTCCACATACTAGGGAATAAAAAGTACCATTATGAAGATGAACTAGGAGTGTGCTGGCTGATAGGAAATGTGATAGACATAGGTCTGAAGGGAAAATGCCCCTGGTCCTCTTTTCCTTAAACACAGAAGATCACACACTTGTAAAATGGGGGAGTGTTGATACTGGAAAGGACTAAATAATAAAATCTAAATCAGTGGGCATAGAGCCTGTGTCGAATCTTTGCTCAATACCTGTGCGTTGCTTTCATCCTTCTAACTCTTCACTGGGACTTGAGGGGTTTCCTCCTCCACTCCGCAACCTCCAACCAGGGCTCAATCTACAGCCATAAGATATCTGTCTCCACAATTCACCAGCAAAATGCCTCTTACTTGGTTTCATTAAGATCTTAATCTAGTGCTGGACAGATGATGCAGGGATTACATATATTGGGTGCTGTTTCTGAAGACCCAACACAATTCTCAACACATATATGGCAATTCACAGCTGTCTGTAACTCTAGTGCCTGGGGTCTGACTCCCTCTTCTGTAGTCTGAGGGCACCGGGCATGCACATAGTGCACAGAAACATGAGTAGGCAAAGCACTCGCATACATTATAATAAGAAAGATCAAGGGCTAGAGAGAGGGCTCCATGGTTAGGAGCACAGACTGCTCTTCCAGAGGACCAGAGTTCAATTCCCAGGATCATATGACAGTTATGACAGTGGATATGTAAGTCTAGTTTCAGAGGATCTGGTACCCTCACACAGACATGCAGGCAGAATCCCAATACACATAAAAATAAATATTAGTAAAGAAAGAAAGATCTAAATCTACACGGGCTAAGAATGCAGCTCAATGGGAAGAACACCAGCTTGGATTAAGACCTTGAGTTCCGTGCCCAGCATCATAAAATATGCCATAGAAAAGCCAACAACAACAAACTTGAAAGGCTGTCATGGCAGAACACTCTAGTTACCCCAGCACTTAGGAGGCTAAGGCTGTGTCATGAGTTTGAAGATAGTTTGGGCTATGTAGTCAGACCCCGTCTCAACAAACACCCTAGTCTATGATGCTCTTGATCTAGAAAGCCTGGCATAAAAGATAAGGGAAAGGAGAGGAGATTTAAGGAAATTCCAAGAGAAAGTATGAAGAAATGGTAAGAGAACCTTCTGTGTTGCGTACCACATTAGGCATTTTGTGGAGAATATTGTCAGATGCCTGTGTAGATGTAGTTTCAGGCAACTGGGAACATTGGGGTCAGTAGGATAATACAACAATTACATTGTCTCCATCCTCCAGAGAAGGAAAAGCCTTCTGAGCCCAAGCCTGTGTCCATGAATAGGATGCGCTAGAGTGCAGCAGTGGCATCAATTCCCAAAGCAATGAGGATTTGTGCTGTGGCTAAAAGTTAGTTGTCAATTAGGTGGTAGAGTTTTATCCGCTATTCCTTCCAGACATGGTTTAATACCAGAGAAGATGAGTTTATTCACCCATCATCCCAAAGGTGAACCTGGCACTTACTAAATCTGAAGTTGTCTCTTTGTCATGTGCCAATGTGGAAGTGGATATGTTTCTGATCCCTCTGTCTCTGTGCTCATAGGGTTGGGTAATTTCTCTAGGGCATGACTATGAGGGATAGAAGGAGAATATCTCTCTTACTCTTTGTTTCTCTGTCTCTCTGTCTCTCTGTTTCTCTGCCTCTCTCTCTCTCTCTTTATCTTTCTCTCTCTCTCCCCTCTCTCAGATCTTCCACATGGGTTATAACCCCTCACTCTATGATGAGCTATGTGACCTGAGGCAAATTACTTTATTTTTCTAAGCATGTTATATCCTCAGTAAAATGGGGATTGTAACATCTGACAGTGTGGTTGTGAAGCTTAATTTAGATAAAACAATTTAAATACCAAGAAGATCGGGCCCCCATTTAACTGGAGGCTTCATTAATATTAGTTCCCTAACACAGAATGCAAAATGAAGGACACTTGGCATAGATTTAGTGTTGTTGATGGTGGTGATCATAATGATAATGATTATGAGAGAAACAGTGTGAATGTGCTGGGTGGAAGACAGACATGGAACTCGGTTGCCTCCAGAGTATGGCTCTATGTGGAGCATAGGAGTGCAAACGGGGTTGGGCAGAGTTTTACTCATTCATCCTGCTAAACAGGCTCAAGCCCTAGCTCTGGGCACAGCCAACCAGAGCGGGCAGGCCACAGGGAAGCAGAGTCACTCAGCTCTCTGTTTTCTCGGCTCTGTATTCTCCATTTGAGTTTCACAAGCCCAACAACCAAGTCATCTCTTCTCCCATGGCAACAGTGCTCTCCGGATGTGCTAACATTTGTCCCTGAGTAACTGTGCTGAGAAATGGATTTCCCAGATAGGGATTCACTGGTCAGCAACTGTCTCCTCCATCCTGAGCTGCTGAAACTTGGAGGCAGTTTCATAGGATACTGAGTTCTCTTCAGGTCAAATAGAATGGACTGACTACCCAGGACATATTGCTACTGACTTTTCTCCTATTTCTTTATATCTGCATATTTCCCCAACATTTCTTTCTCCCCATCCTCTCATTTCCATCTCATTTAGACTTGTTCAAAAGTGCTGTGTCAAAGATTCCTTTTCCTGCCTCCCTTCTCAGAAAGCAAATAGTGAAATGCCTGCATTGGATGGGCCATAAATAATGCATATTGCACAGAAGCAGCCAGAGTGGCCTTCTGATTACAAAGAGAAGATCTTTTTGCTAGCCTGGTTTCTGTTTGTTTCTTCACAATACCACCAGCTCATCACTGGGCACATGTGCACACCTCCTTGTGCATCGCTCTGAATCCCCAGCAAAGGGCTCAAGTTTTCTGGCTGAATGGCACAAGAGGGGGTCTACTGGCCGATTGCATTCTGATATTAGTTCCATTCCCGGGGTCACTGGAAACCACCATCATTGTAGCCAAACTAATTTCAATAAAAGGCTCATGTTTCTTTACGTTAAACTCTCATTATAGCCTTCATATCTTATTCTGAAAAAGATGAAAGCTCCCAGCTCAGCTTTCTGAGGTATTTAATCATCGTGCCTAAAAGGTTCCATATTCAGGACTCAGGTCCTGGTGAATACTAGATGTCCCAAATATAACCCTGTGAAATAGATCATTATTCATTCCAGTTTCAACTGAAGACATTATGATTCAAACGAGTTAATTGATTAGTTCAAGGTTACTGAGCTACGAAATTATATACTGAAGATTGAAATCTAGTATCTTTGACTTCCTATTCCATAGGCATTTTAACTCTGTGTTGAGTAGGATTCAGAATTTTGGGACAAGCCTAGAAAACTGTACCAGTCAAAGTAACAGTGAAAAAGATAGAATTGTATTTGTTTCAAGTAAAGATACAAAAATAAAATGAAATAAAATAAAATAAAATAAAATAAAGGAGAATTTGTAGGCAAGGAATCTCAAAGGGATGATGGAGTGTCCTCCATCCAGGAAGTTGTTGATTCCCAATCAATGGAAGTATTTAACACCTAGATTCGAAAAGGGAAGTTGGGGAAGGAAGGGTAGAATGTATTAGACCCAAGTTAAAAAGTGCATCTGGCAGGAGGAGCTGTGTGCTGTGTTCCCTGGAAGGTCTAGCTACTGCCAGCCAGTCCTGAAGCAAAAAAGGATAGTGGACTTAATTGATGTCTCTGTGAGACCTTTGTCAAACTCAGGGAGACAAGATTGCAAGGCAGAAAGTGATTCAGCTATAGCAGTCAGACAGAGCTGAGGGGGGAAGAGATGGACTGAGAGGGGTGGGACAAGGGAGAACAGCCCACATGCAGAGCTGCTGTGTAGTTCTTCCTCATGAGGCTGCATGTGGAAGTGTCAACTCACATCCTCAGGATCCATGTCCAGAGATAGAATCACCATGATGCTGAACAATTTTGTACGTTAAGGTCTTTTCGTTGATGCTTAAGAATTACTGCATCAAAATCTCGAAGGCTTAAAATTCGTTATTTCTTCCATTTCTATGCTTGCCCATGAGGTATTTCTCATCCTCATTCTCTCGGCTGACTAGTTGGGAGCCATTCCGTGTCTGAAACGTACAAGACAACTGCAGTCTCATGCCTAGGCTCCTCACTTCCACTGTATACAATATTGGTCTTTCCACAGTGTGTCATCATTGAGTGGTCTATCTTTCTTTTTCATGACCAGTTTACAGAAGGTTAAATGCTATCAGGCTTAATAGGACTGAGGTCAGTAAAGAGGTACTGCCTCACTCTGCCTCATTCTGTTGATTACAGAGAAGGGCAGGTTTTCTAGGTACAGGAGAAGGCAACAGAGAATTGATAACTTGAAGAAGGAGCAGCATGCACAGGAGGGGCTCTTGGAGCATCATTTTATTTTACCTATCACAAAATACTTCTGGGGTCCTGCAGTTCACACCTTCCTTAATATGGAAAGGACTTCCCTTCTTCCTAAGACATTTGAGGGTGAGAGAGATGGCATAGGAGTTAAGAGCACTTACTGCTCGTCCGGAGATCCTGAGTTCAGTTCCCAGCAACCACATGGTGGCTCACAGCCATCTCTAATGGGATCTGATGCCTTCTTCTGGTGTGTCTGAAGACGATGTACTCCTATACAGAAAATAAATAAATACATCATTTTTTAAAAAAAGACATTTGAAACTTTAATTGCATATGGCATCAAGCTGAGGTACCTCATACCTTGTATAAGATCAAGATTTGATGTGATTCCTTTTGGGATAAAGGACCAGGAACTAAAAATGCAAGTTAAATATCCACATGCAACTTGTCATCTAATATGAACCCCAGAATGACCACCCCTCAAAGAGAACATAGGAATGCCACAGCTCCTGGTTCACAAGACTCCTCAGATCCTGCAAGACATCTGTTGTTCATAAAGCATTCCTTGGGGGAGGGCAAATGATATTTTTCGATGAGTATTAAGTCCTATTATCTTGACCTCTGGGTTCCTTCCTCTGGATCCTTTCCTCAATGCCCTGCTCCCAAGATACCCCCCTCTCTCCCTCTCTCTCTCTCTCTCTCTCTCTCTCTCTCTCACACACACACACACACACACACACACACACACACACACAAATGCACACACACTCTTAATCATTCAAATTGACATAGTAATTTTATTATAATTAACAATGTATATAACATAAAGTTATCTCTTAAAGTTCTATAGTCTATGGGGAAATAGCACAATTATGCTAAGATATTCTATATCTTTGGCAGAGGCGTCTGCAATAAAAAGAAATCCTTTCACCTTACTTAACCTGTTTTATACTTTTCTGTCTTAACGTAGTAGTGATAAAGTAAGTGTTGGGCTTTTATCAATAAATCAAGCTTGCTTAAAATATGATCCATTCTAGATATTTACTCATGTTTTAATGTAAATATCAAAGCAGAATATATTCCACAGTTAAATTTTGGGGCAGGACTCAAAGCTTAGAGTGATGTGCTTTTAGGTCGGAAGTTTTGCCCATTTCTCCATCTCCCCTCTCAGTTATTCTTGATGGAGCTTACTTGTCCCATGCGGCTGTCCAGAGGTATGTGACAGAGGACACTACTGAATACAGGTTCAAGCCAACAGAAAGTGTTTATTAGACTGTAGTCCCAAGCCTTTCTTGGGGTGAGCTTTTAAGCACACACACACACACACACACACACACACACACACACACACTCTCTCTCTCTCTCTCTCTCTCTCTCTCTCTCACACACACACACACACACACACACACACACACACACACACATACACACACACATCAAAAACACATATTGGGCTGGCACACCTCAGTTAGTAAGAACAACTAGCCAGAAGCAGGACTACAGAAGCCAAAATACAAGGTTAGCGCATTTAGAACGTTCCAGAACTATGGCCTTTGTGGAGTAGGTCGTTATTCTCCTCTTGGCAGGTGTTGCAGCCTATGTGCTGGGTTCCCAAGATGTGAATGGTACCTCCATTGTGGAGTCAGTTGCTCTAAGGTCTTGGGGGCTATTCAGGTCTGGGAACCTGTAACCCAACTAACCCTGTCTTCCTTGGTTGTGGTAAGCTACTAGATGACAGTGTTCATATATTTCCTAGGAGTGCTTTAGCCTGGACCAAAAAGTACTGGCTTGAACCTTCCAGACATTGTAACCAATTCTCCTCCAGTCACAGCCTTGATCTGATCTTTCCTCTCTTGCTTCCCCTTTTACTCTTCTGTCACTTGCAGACACTCTCCTGGGTTCTTCTATCTCATCTAAGATCTATTAGAAAGCAATCATTTCTCCTTTCCTGCCTGCCTCCCTTTTGCAATGCCATAAGATGCAGTGCTAAAAGAAGCCACCTTTCTCGTCTTTTGACACAACTGGAACTGGCCTTAGCCTGGCACACAAGGTGCTCACCCCCCTGCTGTCCATGTCTCTCTGGCCTCTCCTCTCCAGCCCTTCAGACAGCCTTCCATAAAATCCCATCTTAAGTTTTATTCTGGCCATCTCACTCTCCAGGTAATCTTTAACTGCCTGCTGCTATTTTCCTTAACTGAGCTGGGGTGTGGCTCAGGATCTAATGCTGACCTGTCACACACGAGGTCCCCAGCAGTTCCCATGGTAAAACCAGAAATGCAAAAGGAACAAGTAAAAGCCCACAACACAAAAGGCACTGTCTATTTCTTAATAAGAAACCTTCCCAAAGCTTAGGGACTTACATCAACATATCACATGTGCCTGCTCGGGATTTTGCCATTTGCAGAGGCTCAGTAGAGACAACCCAATCCTGGCTCCCCCAGTGATGACTGAGCTCTACCTTTGGTACATTCAGCTGTGGGTCTCTCTGACGCTTGAGTGTCTGAGGAAGCCTTTGCCCATTATGTTTTGGGGACATTTATTAGTAGTAAGTAGCAGGGGAAAATACTTTTTATGTGTAATGACCTTAGGAAGAAGCACTTAGGTAATAGTCCCCTGGTCATATTTTATTGACTGTATTCAAAGAAGATGGTTCAAGAAGCAATAAATCAAGGTTTTTCTTGCATCTAGTCTGATGTATTTTGCTTTGTTTGGCATTTGAATGACCACAAACACTTTAGAGACTTCCCTAGGAGTGTTTTAGCTGGGGATTCGTTGAATATGGGTTTCTTCAGATGTACCTTCTTGACTTGATGTCACATCTACACACATTAAACTCTGGCCAGTTCTTCTGCTGTAGAGTTGACTTCTAGAAAGGTGATAACTGGCTCTCCTTCTGTCTGTACTGCACCAGTGTCTCCAATAAGTCACACTGTAATGCAAAAATGTCCCTTAGGCCCAGCACTGTCTGTATATGGAGAGTGAAGGAACGATAAGGTTTGAAATAGGAAGAGCTAGAAGCTAATCTGTGAGAATGCCTTGTAAACACCCTAGCATATACATGAAGAGTCTCAATGGATGTTTTTCCAGAGCGAAATCCTAACAATTTCCATGGCATTACCAGTCATGATTTGGGAAGCTGAAAGAAACTGTCTGGAGCTATCAATTTAAAAAATCAATCAGCCGTGCTGGAGTAGCTACTGAATCGTTTTTCTGCTCTTGCTGTAGGAAATGCTAATATAAAATGTTGGCATGTGAAGAAAGGATATGTTGCACGTAGCTAAGAAATAGGAATATGCACTGGGGAACCATTCATAACACAATGTCATTATGCTGGAATTTCCATTAGTTGTGGCTATTCTGCTTTTAATATTTTTTCTAAGTAAATATCTACATTTTATATTCATACTTCGTCTTACTATTGTGTGTGGTAGTGATGGTGTATGAGTGTGTGGTATGTGAATGGTACATGCATGTGGCATGTGCTTATGTGGATGTGTGTGTGTGTGTGTGTGTGTGTGTGTGTGTGTGTGTGTGTGTAGGAAGGATAGAAGTTGACATCAGCTCTCTTCCTTCATAGTTCTCCACCTTATGTTTCTCTTAATAAATCTGGAAATGCATGGAAGCCAGTGAGCTCCATTCTCCCTATCCCACAACCATCCCACCCCCTCCCCCCCACACACACACACACATGGTGCTGGTGTTGCAGAAGCTTGCTGGTCCACTTGACTTTTCTGTTGGTGTTGGGTAGCTGAATTCCCATCCTCACACTGTCTGGCATTTACATTACAGACAGTTGACTCCCTAGCTCCTAAACATTCCTTTGTTAAAGATAACCCTGAAACAGCTGGAGAATGAGACCCTAACATATCTGGAATATGTTGTTGTTGTTGTTGTTTTTTTTTTCTGTGTAAGAAACATCACTCCCAAAAGCAATGTAAAAATCTTAACTAATAGAATTCTGGAGTTGGTGCTCTCTCTAGTATGAAGGAGTTATGCTCAGTATAAAATGACCTATTTCGGTTGTATTTTTAGGGAAAATACAGAAACAGAGCATACTGGACTGAGATAAGAGGAGATGAAGGATAAGAAAAGAAACAACAACAACAACAATAAATGCCAGCTTATCCAGTGCCATAAAGGCAGTGATGGTAACATTACCTTTTAGGCTATTGAACATAGTCATATCTGGTCAAGCTCTGGGAATAAAGGAAGAGCATCAACACTGCTTAGCCTAACTTGAACAATGATAGCCTAACTAACTTGTGTAGTTGTCATAGCAGACACTATCTGGCCTGTCTACCAACCCCATGGTATGGTTTTCTTGGTCGCATCTATTTAGTAAACATAGGAAACAGGTACCAAATAGGACAGACACTTTCTGTGGGCCACTTGCCCTGCAGCTAGTGGGTTTCTTTGAGCTCATTTACAATCCTGAGGCTGCCCACTTCACTCCAGACACCTTTGGATTCCTTTACCGCTGTGCAGCTTGTCAGGCAATTTTGCATACAGCGTCTCACTGCCCATCCTTATAGCCCCGAGAAATTGGCAGGACAGCTGCTGTGCCTCTCATGTGATGCGTGATTAATTGAAATCTAAAATTGCAAAGTGACTTATTCATGATCACCCAGCTAGTAAGTGGTGCTATTAGAATGAAAAGCCAACTCATGTATGCTTTTCATTACACCACAGTGTGGATTAATAAATTTCAGGATTTTTTGGTTTCCAAAATGTGTTTATATGTAATGTTAACACCGTTCTTCCTACAGCTCTCTAAACATTGGTTATTATTATTCCAGTGTGACCACGGGGATATATGTGGCTCTTGGAGAAAAGTGGGCAGGTTTCATTGGAGCTCCAGAGTTCTTGACTCCAGATTCGCAAACAGCACTAATTTTCACACAAGCTAATGTGTCCTCAGCCTACTTGCCCAGTCTGAATACAACATGCCCCTTGAGGTGTGAGGGAGACTAAAGATGGGCCAACATCTTAACACTTGAATGTGTATGATGGTGAGCCAAGGGAACATTAAATATATCCATGCGAATAAAGCCTGAAATGACTGAGCATCAAACTAGAGAACAAAGAGTCCAGATGGTGGGGTTTTGAACACTATGGTATAAATCTTATTTTGGAAGGAGCTAGCACCCAGTAAATACAGTTTCTTTCTTAAATATTTATAATAGATTATATTTATTCTTTGACAATTTCATACATGTCTACAGTATATCATAATCATATTCACCCACAACTCTGCCTTGACACAGGGTGAAAAAAAATAAGTGCCATCTTTAGACACAGATGTTTGGCATTTGGTCTAGGGGAAAGTCGTATGTATAACAGAAAAAAGAAAAGGATTTCTATGTATTCAAGAATAACTAACAACTATGGTGTGCTCACAATATTTTAAATTAACAGGCGCACATGGGGAAAGGGGCTCAATGGCTCGGGTCCAGCTTCTTCAGAATATGTAAGTTGGAGAATTAGCTTTCCCTGAAGTTCATTAAGTTAATTTTCCTTGAGCTGCTGAGTGGAGCCACAAGGACACGGGGAAAGAGAGGGAGGAGGCTGAACAGGTAATTGATCACATAATCAAGTATGGAAAGAAGCCATTACAGAGTGTGGAGACTTCAGTTTCAATATAGTAGGTTTTCCAGTTAAGGTTCCAGCTGATGTTCAGTAAGTATGCTATCTTATCCCAGGATTGTATTGTCATGTTAAGCTAAATAACTCTCAGGGTGACTCATCTCTATGTTGACCAATCCTTTCCCTTTGTTGGGACGTTCAGAGATGAACACCAGGCTAGGGTTATGCTGCTTAACTAGAGTGTTTGAGACCACAGATTAGATTCCCAGAAATGTCAATCACAACAGCAGCAGATGGGAAGCTCTTGAGCTAACCAGATGATCTATCGCTCTACTACACTCTCAAAGGCTGGACGTGTGAGTCTGAGAAGAGATTTTATGATAAATGAGTAGATGGCACAATTAAACATGAAATAAAGGATATTTTACCAATCAACCTCCTTTCACATGTTTACAAAGTAGAACTGGCCTGACTCTATGCAGCTTCATAGTTAGTTCTGTCCACTCAGAATGTTCATTTCAGGTTTGTGTGCGTGGCAGGAACAATGAAGAAGATGAAGCTGTCACCAGAAGCTGGGTCAAGACAGCTCTGGAAATGGCTTTCTCTCTCCCCCTCTCCCTCTCCCTCCCAAGCCTGTGTGCCTCATTAAAGTATGTATGACAACATTTCTTCTCATTTTATTGTATTACACCATCCTTAATTGCATAATTCAACATTTTCAAGGGTATTTGGAGGAAATTTGGATGGTTCATTGACTGGTATTTGAAGGAAGCTGGGAATTAAATTAAAAAACATGAGGGAAAATTAGTATTAAAAGAGACTGATTGAAGGGCCGATGTTGGCCTCTGCTGGGCTTCTGGGCTCTGCCCCTGTTTCTACTTCCTTCCTTGGGTTGTTGGGTCTTTGGCCGCATAACCCCTGCTCCAGGTTGGTGTCAGAGACAGCCTGCCTGTCTGAAAGCAGAATGGATTCTTTCTCTTACATTCTCACTCTGCCACTCCCCTGTTGTTGTTGTTGTTGTTGTTGTTGATTTTGACATGCATTTTGTAGATTGCATGGTTTTTGCCTGCTCTGTTGAATGCAGGAGGCTTGGAGCTGATTGCAATCACACTGATTGGGAGATGTTGCCAGTGCTCTGGGCTCACAGGTCGGGTGCTTCAGAGCTCCATGTTCTGTACTTCCTCTTCCCCAGAGTGTTTCCGTGAACTGTCTCCCACAAGGCCCCTCTGGGCCTCAGTGGTGCGGATTTGGGAATGCATTTACCTCCTTTTTCTTGGCTCAGGCGCTGGGATCATGCGCTGCAGCCTGGGAGCACAGCCAGAAAAGGCTGGCATTGGAAGGAGGCTGGCAAGGGTTGGAGGTGCCCTGGGACCAGCCCCCTGCGGCCCAGGGCAAGCATTCCAGCCCTGAAGCGCTGGTTCAGCCTTGGGAGCAGGCTCTTCTCCAGGCTCAGTGAAGGCCCTAGGATAGAGTGAGCAGTCAGTCTTTCCAAGCTCCTCCTTCCCCATCAACAAAGTGCTTCAGCAATGGCACACAAAGATGCTTTTTGACTTCACTCCTAGGACAGTCAGTATTCTAGCATAATAAAATGCTGGAGGGCAAGAGAGGCATTGGTTTGTCAAAAAGAGTTGCTAAGAATTTGAGCACATATTGCAGGATATCTGAATTTTCTTCCAGGGGGAGGTTAGGCTGCACTCACTCGCTGTGACTGACACACCATAGAATGTGGTGGACAGGGATGACTCAGCTACCAGTCTTTCAGTCCTGCCCAGACGATGGTGATGGGGTGAAGTCACCTGAGTAGGGACTGGGGAGGGTAAAGCTTTGGGAGTCTGTTTGGAGGTTAAGGTCGCTAGGTAAAATAACTCTCTTGAGGATGATGCTTGAGGGAACCCGGCTGGGTCCTGGTGATATTTTGATGCAAATTATACATTGCCTGTCTTTCATGCAATGTTGTCCAGTTTTTTTTGTTTGTTTGTTTGTTTTTTTTTTTTAAATTCGATTCCCTTAGATAGCACTCAGAGTCCCTACGGTAGGCAACTGAAGGAGGCAAACCACAGCCAGGCCAGAGCCCCTCAGGAAGGCTAAGGTTAAAATGCCACCAATCCTCTATTCCCCTCTCACTCCTTAGAGGCTCCCGGGAGCCTGGTACCCAGTAAGTAAAGAGAAGTCAAACCATCTTCACTGTGAGCCTGGTGTTGACCAGCATCGTTATCAGCTTATTTGAGAGCATTTAGTTTGTTTCAGTTCAATAATGCATTCAATAAAACTATTAGTGCCTGACACGACACCCAAATGGGTATGCGGCTGCAGGGCAGGTGCAGGCATGCTGGCTGTCCCACCTAATGGGACAGAGCTCCCCACCCCCACCCTGCAAATGAAAACCAGATGATGTCCGCATGATTAACCAGGATACTGGAACAAGAACAGCGACCTGGGGACAAGCCCGGGAGGGTTTCTGAAGCTTCAACAGCCAGCCAGGCAGCCAGGCAGCCTGTACTCCTGCAAGGAGTTCAGGTCTGCTCCTATCACAGACCTCCCCCTGCTGCATCCCTTGGGGGTCTGGATAGGCTTCGAACCCTCTGGGTTCTCTCCAGCAGGAATGCAAGCCTGAGAGCTCTGGACTGAGAGGTGCTTCTTTACACTGAGCCTGGTACAATCTGGTGAGGGAAGCACGTGCTGCTCCAGGGGATGCTCTAGCAAGCAGCACGTCCACTGTCAGCCCACCTATGCTTCACACTACAGATCACTGTTTACAAGAGGATCTTGCCAGGGGCCTGGGTGGTGCCTGCATAGGTGATACAGCTGTAAGAGAATGTCCCTGGATCCAAAGATAGCTTTGTGCGTAGGTCAGGCATGTGGGGCTCTGACTTCAGATAGACCCCATACACAGACTGGGTCTCCTCTGCAATGGCGGGGTGACTCCAGACACAACCGGGAACCAGCTTCCTCCCGGTGTAAAATGGGAGGAATGCTACCCAGCACCTTGTGGAGTGGTTGGGGTTTGTAAAATAATCCTGAATAGTTTGTTTCACAACTTTATTACTTGTCTTCGATTTTATTAAGATGATTTGTAAGTTTCTTCTGGGTCCGCACAGGCCTCTGACCTCCACGTAAAGGCCTGTGACCTTTCCCGCATTTTTCTCCAAGAACTCCAAAGCAAGTTATTGCCCATTACATCTGCTCTTTCTCTGTGGTCTTGTTTCATTAAAAATGCTAATTTCCCCAGCCTGTTTTCCCATCCTAGCATTTGAATATACATGAGCCCTCATTCCTATTCTGGAGTTGTGGCCTCTAGGCTGAGCTGAGCCTGAAAGGAAACTCTGTTGGAAAGGACTGGGGGTTGGGGGCAGTCAGGGCCTGGCCTGCACAGTGGGGGCTGGGGGCAGTCAGGGCCTGGCCTGCACAGTGGGGGCTGGGGGCAGTCAGGGCCTGGCCTGCACAGTGGGGGCTGGCCAGCCGTTCACTGGGTTCCATTTCATCTGCGTTGGGCTCCCTCACCCTGTTGGAGGCACCTGCTGGTTAGGTGGAGGATCCAAGCTCACACCACTGAGATTTCTGCATTGTCTCACCTACCCTTGCCCGGAGTCAGCTCCAGGCAGGAGATCTGCTCCAGGCAGGAGATCTGACCTAGGCACAGGAAAGAGAGCAGGAAGCCCACATCACTACTTATGTTTGGAGAGCCAAGCACTGTTTGTTCAAGGTTCCCTTCAGTACAGTTCAGTCAACTAGCCCCAAGGAGACACAATGTTGATTTCCCTTCATGTGGTGTGGAGTAGTGTGACAATAAGGAGGTGTCCACATTGCCACGGGAAATTAGGAAGAGGGGACAGAGGCTTGATGCATCTACACATTATTCCTGGAGCAAGTGGGGTTAGAGATAGATGTTCTCGGGAGGTCCAGAGATACAGACTAATGTACTGTTGCCAGGTAACAACCAGGTATCTGGCACTCATCTACCCAGAGGACCAGTTTCCTCATCTTTAGCATGGATGTCTTGGACCAAGAGGATCTGCTCACACAGGCGCCTGCTGTCTGTCTCCAGTCATCTCTGAGCTGCTGCAGCCGCTTCTTCCAGAACAACCCCCATGCAGCATTGTTGTATCCTCTGGAACTGTCATCCACACCACATCACACCACACCACACCACACCACACCACACCACACCACACCACACCACACCACACCACATAGCAATATCCTCTCTTCCATTGACTGTGCCGGGCAATGACAGGTGCAGTGGAAAAGCCACAGGGCTATGGGTGGCTCCTGTGTACCCTACCCTACCCATTCTGGAGAGGTGTCATCTCGAGCTTTAGGTACTGGCACAGCTTTAGGCTTGAAACTGGCTTCTTGTTTGTTTGTTTGTTGTTTTGACAGAAATTTAGAAACTATATCTTTCTTTTACATCTCCTCTAGTCCCATCACACACACACACACACACACACACACACACACACACACACACCCTCTTCGGCCAGCAATCCATCAGCCCCACCAGCCTTCCCTACCGCTCTATTATGTTATAGTTTTTTGTATCAGGTGTGTCTTAAGCCTCGCATCCAGACGGAATCCCCCCCACTTTCATGTGTACCACCCATTCTGTGGTCACGTGTCTCCTAATGCACAGCACTGAATCAACTTTACATGTATTTCTATTGCGCAGCGTCTTTAATTATTTCGTGAATCATTAGGCGTATTTGAGAAGCTGCATCGCTGCAAATGAAGCCCCTGGATAGTGTGGGCTCCACCATAAGTCAGGGGGCAGAAATGACTATGCCGGGCAATGACAGGTGCAGTGGAAAAGCCACAGGGCTATGGGTGGCTCCTGTGTACCCTACCCTACCCATTCTGGAGAGGTGTCATCTCAAGCCTCAGGTACTGGCACAGCATACTTTCTTATCCTAGCACAGCAGTTATGGCCATGGATGCCAAGTTCCTCCATTCCTGTACAGCTTAGTTCATTTTGGCAGCTGGATGCTTTTCTTAATGCTGTGTAGTTGGGAGGGAGCACAAACTCTCACAAACTTCAACTACACAGGTTCCCACCCAGAGCTCTCTGCACATTTTAATTTTTTTTCACAGGTTGTATATTTTGTTGCCACTAATAAGGACTTTATCCCTAGAACCGTTAGGGCCTAATATTTACTGAGTAAATACTGTTTATGAAACGCTGGTCCTTGAGTTTTGTTATTGTCATCTTTGAGTCTCACAACACTACCCAGTAGGAATTATCCTTATTATTATGCTCACTGTCTTGCTATGAAGTAGTTGAGGCACAGAAATGGAAGGAACCCACTGCCTAACACCCTCCTATCATAGGTGGTGGAACTCCACGTGGAATTCAAGCTGTCTGACTTTCGTGGCCTGCTTTGTGTAACTGTGACCAAATCTGTTACCTCAACAGGGAGTAGAAAGTGTGGTGTAGATGCTAAAGGCTGGAAGGGGATTCGGGTGACTGAAGGCAGAGGTGCTAACTGTTGGTTGACTGATCCATGAAGGCCTTTCTAGGGAAATAACTTCTAGACAGATGGAAAGGAGATGGTTGGATAGCTCCATGGAGAAGGTCTCAGGCTAAGGAAAGGATGAATCACACATCTGGAGACTGCACTGGAGCTGGAGCAGAGGAGGGGGAGGAGGGAGGAGGAGGAGAAAGAGGAGGAGAAATGTTTGAAAGTTGCTGTTGTTTTTAAAATTTTTCAGTCTTTCGGATGAATGAGAAGCTAATGCCTGAGAGGAAGGAGCAGAGGGAGGGAAGGAGGAAAGAAAGAAGGAAGAGAGGGAAAGAGAGGAAGGAAAGAAGAAATGAAGGAAGGAAGGAAGAGAGGAAGGAAGGGAGGATGACAGGCAAAGAGGAAAGGAAGGAGGGATGGGGGAGGGAAAGAGGGAAGAAGGGAGAAAGAAAGGGAGAGAGAAAGCCCTATACTCCTAGGAGGAAGGAAGGAGAGTAGAAGCCAGCAGGGAAGAAAGAACAAACAGGACAGTGTGCTGCTGTGAAAGCAAGGCAGAGAGAATGACAACTGAGTCAGTGGTCAGAGGGATCACTGTTGCTCATGGCCTGGCTGTCCTTCACCTACTCCACTGCTCTCTTCATTTCCACGTCACTGTCACCTGCCCTTATGCTTCTAGTATTTTCTGGCTGTGTTGCCCGTCTTCACACCGGAATGCAGCTCCACGGGGCACACAGCTCTACAGGGCAAGGATGTGGACTCTATCGTGCAGTTATTATGCATCTGGGGCACTCAGGGCAGGCCCCTGCGTAGCAGAGGTGCTTACCAACACGCTTGCCAACTGCAGGGATTCCGGAGGACTTCAAATTGACCCCAGATCTTATCAGGGTCAATGTTTCATATTCCTGGTGAGAAATATCCATCCTGTTCTGGCTTCCTTTGTCTACTTCTGACATCAGCATGCAGATTATATGGGCTCAAGTGCCTCAAGCAAATATGAATACCCTCTTTCCCAACAAGATGCCCTTCATTTGGATGGTTCTTGGCTGCCTCCATTTGCCATAAACCAGCAGGACCTGAGGCCTATCACATCACTCCTAAACCCCTCATGCTTGGGAAGAATGGCTTTTCCAGATGATTCCCTTAGTAGAGACCCAGGAGAGATTGAAAAGAGCAGAACCCCACTATACCACTCATTTCACAAGGCACCAGGTTCTCTCACTCACGAACAATCTTGCCAGATCATATGTGCTCGTCTCTGTCTCTGGGCTTGTCTGTTGCGACCCAGATTGATCACTTTTCCCAGCTTCCCCTGTGATGCTCACTCCTGACCATCTGGGTGTCGGCACACCCACACACGTCTGTCAGCTGTCAAACTCCCTGGATCTCCATCTATTTATTGATCTGTAAATTTCCTGTCACTGTGCATCCATCAGCCATCCTCCTGTCACAATACAGCCTCCAGAGCCCCCTCTCCTGCATAAGGTGGCCTTCTTTCCTCTTTTGGCAGAAGACAGTCACCTGTCAGCATTCCCAGTCCACCTCTGGTCTCCAATATCAATTGCTGGAGAGCAGGCAAGGGAGAAGACTTGAAGACAGGACGCAGCTCTAACTTTTGTGCAGTGAAAGGAAGACCTCTTGAGGTCCTTGCCCTGGGCTCCAGTTTAACCATAGTGAAGTCACTAATTTCTCTGGTTCTTGTTCTCTTTCACAGACAAAGAACAGGAATCTCTTCACTTGTGCCACAGCTGTGGCCTGAGGTTCAGATGGCAAGAAGGTCTGCTTACCTGGCTTGGTTCCCAGCATGCAGTAGGTCATTAGGGATGCCTTGAGTCTGTAGGATCCAGGCCCCATCTCAACATGTGATGCTAACAACCATTGTTTATCAAATAACTGCCCTTCCTGTGCCAAGAACTGTGCATGTTTCATCGTCTTTAATTTTTACATGACTTAAGTACCTTGATCAGCCAAGTGTGGTCCCCAGATATCAGCATCCGTGTCACATGCAGCTTGTTAAAAATTCTGACTCTCGGTCTTCCACTTTCACCTCCTTGGCATCAGAACTTGTGTTTAGCAAGATCCCCAAGACACTACAAGTGGCGTACGTCTACTACTGACCCTCATTTACAGATTAAGAAACTGATATTAAAGCCATTAAATACCTTTCACTTGTTTTAGACCACAGGTCTAGCATATGGCAGTGCCTGAGCTTTCAGCCTGGGACTCTTTCTGTGTCTTCCTTGTACACAGATGAATGGCTGCTGGAGGCCCTCAGGACCACAGCCTCAGGAGGGCCCTCAGTTTAAAATGTCAAAGCAAGCTGAGGCTCTTTCCCTTCGCCAGAAGGGAGTGCGGTGGCAAAAATGTTAGACCAGAAAGGAGGAGATTTATTTTTAATTCCTGTGTGATCTTGTACAAGTTACTTCACCTCTCTGAGCCTCTGCTTCTTCTTTCAGGAAGTGAAATGATCTGGCTGGGTTTCTGTCTTAGTTGATCTTCTGGTCCATGACCAACTTGGATAAGAAATTGTTTATCTGACTTACACATTCCAGTCAGAGTTCATCACTGAGGGAGGTCAGGAAGGAACTCAGGGCAGGAACCTGAGGCAGAAGCTAAAATACAGGCCATGGAGGAAGACTGCTTGCGGGCTTTTACTCAGCTCCCTTCCTCACGGAATCCAGAACCACCTGCCCAGAGATGGAACCATCCGCTGCTGGCTGGCTGGACTCTGCCACACCAGTCATTAATTAAGTAAATGCCCGTCCACCACCTGTAGACTTGTCTACGGTCAAATCAGTTGGAAGCATTTTCTGCATTGAGGTTCCCTCTTCCCATATGACCCTAGTGTGTGTCAAGTGGAAACACCCCAACCAGAGCAGTATTGTAAGAGTTCCTTTGGTTTTCAGCTGACTGTGTTTTGACAATCACATGCATGTTGTGTTTGTAGCGCTGCTGACTGATGTCAGTTAGAACTCAGACAATAATGATGTTAGAATGGGAGATGGGGAAAGGGGGCACAATCGGTTGTCAGTCTTGGGATTAAACCTGCTTTTTCCCTAAAATGCTTCATTCTCTGAAAGAGGTAAACCAGAGAAGTATTTCAGTGCCTGCTGCTCAGTGATTACTCTAGAGATGCTTGTGGCACTAAAGACCCTCCCATACATCATTCCCAGGCCTCTCTCAGGGGGTTTATGGACCAAGGACATCTGGTCCTGCAGCTTTCTATCTGCTGGTGTGAGCCACCAAACTGGGGAGAGGCCGATAACACTCCAAATGCTGGTGCCCGCATAGTTTTAATTCCTTCTGAAGGGTCGGGGTTATTTCTCCATTGGGAGTGCTAATGGGATTCTAATACCCTGGCAAATGGGATTTTTTACAACTGCCATTCTGCAGTTACTGAGATGGCGTGTCGCTGGGACAGCCCTATAAATCCTGCCAACTGACTCTGAGGAGGAGGAGGAGGGGGAGGGGGAGGGGGAGGGGGGAGGAAATAGGAGAAGACCACAAGGAGATTCTGGTTCCAGCATGGGCCACCGGTGGATTGTCAAAGGGGCTGCTGGGATCTAGTTCTCTAGATGAGTTACTGACTCAGCCTGAGAGCCAAACTATGTCATAGAAACATGGAAGAGTCCATGGGCCTTGGACTAATAGAAACCAGGTGGAATATGTTGAAAATGAGATGGAGGGGATGTGGGAGATACATTCTACTCCTTCTCTCTTTACCTTTGCAGTTTGATATTGTGAGGTCTATTTCTGAAAACTTATGAGCAGGACCTATTTAGCTAGAAACCAATACCTCTGTTCTTGTAAACCTAGTGGGACAGGATCCAGAGAACTCAAGACCCAGTTACTGTTGGCTCAGGAGAGATCATATTCTTTAGAGCTTGTCTTGATATTGGGCTTAAGATTGGATGCCTCAGAATGGGATAACTGGTTAAAAAGATAGAGTTGGGAGTGTATTTGGTGTTTAAATGAATTATTCCTAAGCTTGAGTTCTTTGTGAAACTGGATATCCTCTGTCAGTACACTGTGCACAGACAACCTTTGGTTTGACAGCCAGGGTTTCTGCGAGAAAGTATCACAGCAGGTATGACAAAATGAAGCCAGGAATGTGGCTTGATGCAGAACACATGACTTTCAAGTTGACTCAAATCTGTGACATTGAACTGTGACATTTTACCTCCCCCACGAGCTGTGTGCATCTTTTAGGAGGATGTCAGGGGACACACTTCCTCCTCAGGTCTGGCTGTCTCAGAAGGAAAGCTGTACTCCAGGGTGACCTTAATGTGGGCATTGGTTTGTTTAAGATTGAAAGTTTGTCCAGGGACCAGAATGCAGACGGCCCATCTTTGGCTCACTCTAAATACTCCATTTTGCCTCTCCCCATTCTGTTCTTGAATATGTATAGCTTCTCAGAATTCTCTGAATGGCTGCCTGTGGCCTGCTCTCCCAGGCACCAAGATGGAATGTGTGATCATTGAGGGTATCACATGGCACAGCCATGCTTTCCTTCTTACCAAGATAGACAAGAAGTGTCGCCGGGGCCAGTTTCTCATACACACTTACAAGTAAAGGCTGTTCACATAACTAGACCCCAGCAGACAAAAGGAAGGACTGGATCTTGTTTTCAAGAAATTGACACATTTCCCAGGGAGGCAGGATATATCTACAAGCCAAACCTAAGTAATGTCAGCATTGCAAAGTTCTTTATCAGCAGCAGTGTCATGGCAACGGTGGGGTGTCAGTGTGTGTGGTGTGTGTAGGGGAGGGGTCCAGGTTGGAGATGTTTGCTTTGCTTGTTGGTTTTGTTTTGTTCTGAAGTACTGTAAATCTCGTTCGGGCCTTTTATGTGCTAGGGAAGCATTCTAATTCTTTCCATAGAGATGAGGAAAGAGAGGCTCAGAGGTACTTAAAAGGAGACTCACCCAAATTCATGAATCTAGAAAGGTGCTGGCCTGACGTATAACTTCCACCTTTTGGGGCAAGTAGTATGAAGTATGTGGGATCAGGTGATGCGAATCTGTAGAACATAAACCCAAATCTAACAAAGGGCACCACAGTGGCAAGAATACAAAGGAGATGACATGTACAGATCTGGCAGGTCCCCATGGAACCAAAATCCACAAGTTACAAGAACTATTTCATCCGTTTCCACTCCAGGAAGCAACACGTACTTTCAGCTGTGGGGTGGGATCCAGCCTCATCCTCTGCCAATCTCCTCCAGCTAATCCCAAACCTCTAATCCCAAACCTCTCACTTGCTTCAGGCTCTCTTGTCTCCATGGCAACCTGGTTCCTACCTGCTTCCTGCTGCTCATGTTGCTACCTTGCTATCCTGTCCTCCTTTATGCTGTAGGACAAAGTGAAACCTGCCCTTGACCTAGCAAAGCAGCTCTGCTTGTGTCATTCTTTGGCTGTGGTTGGGGACATACAGACACTTATCTCTACTGTCTTCCTGTCCCATGCCATCAGTGAACGGCTTGGGAATTGGATGGAGCCTGATTGAAATCCAGTTCAACTCACAGTGATTTGCAAGACAGCAGTGCTCACTAACTTCCATGTACTTGGCTTTCTTTTTACCCAATCTGTATAACCCACTATGTCACGGTTGTTCTCATTTGATGATTAGCGCCTTGTTTTATGTCCCTAGACCTTTATAACAGCTCTTGTGTTAAACTATGAACAATAAGTTTCTGAGAAATGATTGACCCTAAATAGGGTGTGTTCGTTAGCCCCTCTCAGGCTCATAGAATGGTAGAAAGGACAGAAAGAATGTGCAAGGCAGATGCTGAGGAAGGAGAGTTAGTCAAAACAATGTCTTCTAGACATAGCATGACTGTCCTTAGCAGCTCACAATAGCTGTGGTGACTTGCCTAAAACCTGAACAAGATAGGCCTACACCATCTCATGATGTATGGGAGAGGGGCTTACGAGTCCCTCACTGAGGGATTGCGGCCATTTAATAGGTATTATGATGGAGATGGTTATTTTTTTCCAGTGGTATAATTTTTCCATGTGTCACTAATTCTTCCCCATTCTCATGTTTACAAAAAAATATAATGTCAAAAAAAAAAAAGATATCAAAGCAGAACGGGGCTTGTTGGGGAAAGAAACTTTCAATATACATATCATGTAAGCATGCATGTATGTGTTCATGCAACTGTCAAAAAAAGAAATTTAATCAATTAATACATCTGTTTCAAGTTCCAAGAGCTCTGCAATTTCAGAAAGTAATATTCAGCTGGTTGTCACCTGTCTCTCAAGCTCACCCACACATCTGGATTTGCAAGAATGTTTGGAATGCAGTTGGAATCCACTGGGAACTATGGGGATGGTTGGTGCTTCGGGTGGGGGGGACAGGGGTGACCATCCACAAAGCTGTGAGAACTCCCTCCAGGGTTCTGTGCCTTCTGGCTTTCTGAAAGAAGCTAGGAGCCATCGACACAGAAGGGAAGTGCCATGATTTGTCCTACCTAGCTGTATCTCTTCTCATGTACCAAAACAGTATTGGAAGTCATTTTATGTCCCAGTTGCATTGGTTCTCCATGGGGACCTCCCCAGGGCTATTGGTAAGATCAGGGAAAAGGTGCCCTGGGAAAATGTGCCATTCTGAGTTCTAAGCCACAGGATCTTACACAGTATCTTCAGGGGCTTGGGAGACATTCCTCTGAGATGTACTTTACACAGTCATGTGCCCAAGCAGGGAAGCAGGTGGTTAGAGAACACAGGTTCCCAGACCAGAAGCTGAGGAGGAGCCAAGCCATCACAGAGGGCTTGAGCGAGGCATTGAGCCCAGCAGGTAAGGCCAGAATGACAGCCGGTGGAGAGAGCTGAGCAATGTGGTGCCCTAATTAAATCAGGGTGAGATGAGTCTGTCTGGCTGCCAGTGACCCTCATTCCTGGTCTGTAGTGAGTCAGGGTTCTATGAATAGTTGTCTATAACCCTGGAAGCTCTAGCACACCTTCACTTACTTTTGTGTTTCAAGATTATTTGAATACAGCCATGTGCATGTGTGCAGTCTTCATGCAAAGACCAGGGTCTTTGCCAAGCTTAACTTCAAAAGCAGTCTCAACAAAAACCCACAGAAACTTTGAGATTATGTGTACTGCATGGCTGAGTCCAGTCTCTGTTTCAGATTGATTCTTCTCTATTCTCAATTGCAGGAAGCCAGAGAGATGAGTTTATTGTCTTGGGCAATCATACTCTGGCACCTGGCAGCTGTGTCCTCTACCTCCTCCCGGCGCTTTCTACACAGGCTGCAGTGTCGCGTTCCATTTGGTTCCCTGGGTCTTGTATCACAGTGAAAGTACTTGTTGTGCCCATTATAACTGAAAACAATATGCTATGCCAATCTGTGTGTCACAGGATGACCTGTCAAAGTGTGAGTGCAGGAAGAGCCTAACCTTACCTAGGATTATTGGAGTAGGACCCATACCTTGGTATAGTCCAGGACTTCCAGTCATAGTGATGTCATAGTCACCTGCAACTTAGTTAGATCACTGCAACTTAGACAGATCACTGATGCTGGAGGAAAATGATAGGCTTTATAGGGCACACAAAGATCACCATCCATATAAGGATCTCAGTTCACAAGCTCCATGTTGCCCAGCCCACTTGCTAATCCCAGACATGTTAACCCAACCTCTCATTAAGAGTTGCATGGCGTTTTCTCAGAAAATTGGACATAGTACTACCGGAGGATCCAGCAATACCTCTCTTGGGTATATACCCTAAGATGTTCCAACTGGTAAAAAGGACAAATGCTCCACAATGTTCATAGCAGCCTTATTTATAATAGCCAGAAGCTGGAAAGAACCCAGATGTCCCTCAACAGAGGAATGGATACAAAAAATATGGTACATTTACACAATGGAGTACTATTCTGATATTTAAAAAAATGAATTTATGAAATTCTTGGGCAAATGGATGTATCTGGAGGATATAATCCTTAGTGAGGTAACCCAATCACAAAAGAAGTCATTGGATATGCGCTCACTGATAAATGGATATTAGCCCAGCAACTTAGAATACCCAAGATACAATTTGCAAAACACAAGAAAATCAAGAAGGAAGACCTCATTCCTCCTTTGAATAGGAAACAAAATACCCATGAAAGGAGTTACAGGGACAAAGTTAAAGCTAAGATGAAAGGATGGACCATACAGAGACTACCCCACCAGGGGATCTATCCCATAATCAGTCACTAAACTCAGACACTATTGCATAGGACAGCAAGTGTTTACTGAAGGGACCCTGATATAGCTGTCTCGTACAGAAGTGGATACTCACAGTTATCTATATGACGGAACACAGGGCCCACAATGGAGAAGCTAGAGATAGAACCCCAGGAGCTGAAGGGGTCTGCAACCCTAAAAAAGGAACAACAATATGAACTAACCAGAACCCCCAGAACTCGTGTCTCTAGCTCCATATGTAGCAGAAGATGGCCTAGTCGGCCATCATTGGGAGGAGAGGCCACTTGGTATTGCAATCTTTATATGCCCCAATACAGGGGAATGCCAGGGCCAAGAAGTGGGAGTGGGTGGGCAGGGGAGCAGGGCGGGGGGAAGGGGGGAACTTTGGGGATAGCATTTGAAATGTAAATTAAGAAAATATCTAATAAAAAAATTGAAAAAAAAAAAAGAGTTGCATGAGACAGGCCATGAGACTAAGAAACACTCATGGATCATAACATGAACTTTCAGTTTTGCTAGAGTATCAGGAGCACACTGGTGCATGTACTGCCACTGACTGTAAAAACAGCTTACTATGTGTTTCTTCATTTGTCTTGTGTTTGCTCACTTTCTCAATCTATTTAAAGTCTCTGAGTCCTTGTTGCCAGCGCCTACATCAGAATCTTAGTAAGTCAGTCTGCGGCACCTACTCTTTACTCTAGATTATACTAGCTTCAGCCGACCTAAGCATCGGCTTTCCTTAAACACAGAGCCTAGAGGAGACAAACCATCTCACCTGGAAAGTGCAGTGGCCAGCTCTTGTGGCCAGGCACATCCTTGGAGATCCCACATGTCTAGACTCTAAGGTCTTAGAATATTAATGTGAAGTGCCCAGAATTTACCTCTACTTTGTACTCCTGAAACTAGGACCTTTTTCAAAGCCTCTCTAAAGGCAACTGCTGGGACCTACTCTTGGTCTTCCTAGCCTGCACTCTACATATGTTTTCAATTCCTTGTTCTATC
Source organism: Mus minutoides (assembly GCA_902729485.2). Classification (NCBI taxonomy): domain Eukaryota; kingdom Metazoa; phylum Chordata; class Mammalia; order Rodentia; family Muridae; genus Mus; species Mus minutoides. The sequence goes on from LR749514.1 coordinate 2,480,760, forward strand.
TGATGACTGCCACTTCTGTCATGATGCAGTATTCTCCTTGTGTTCTCTGGACAGTTCTCCTGTCTCCTTCCTCTCTAAACATCAAAATCTATACTCTTTTAAATACTCAAGTGGAGTCGCTTCCACTGCTGAGAGTGTGTTAATATGCTCAGTGAAGTCAAGGCTTTGCACCTGCATCCCATTCATTCTTGGAGAGAAAGAAAGAAAGAAAGAAAGAAAGAAAGAAAGAAAGAAAGAAAGAAAGAAAGAAAGAAAGAAAGAAAGAAAGAAACTTGACTTATCATGGCACTGCCAGAAGGATTCCATTATCCCACATGCTGGAGGAGACATTGTGGAGATGGCCTTTTCATGGAGGAGGACCTGTGTGCTCTGCGTTTAGCCTCTGGTGTTTTCCATGGAAGACAACGACAATACCCACAATTCAGAAGTAGCCAAGCCTGTCCAAACAGCAATCACCCCTCCACCCCCCAAAAATCCTCTGATCAAAGTCAAGGTCATCTCCTCATGGACCTCTGACTTGAGGCAAAGGAGCAGAAATTTCAAGAATGTGGGAGACAGGATTAAGGAATGAAAGCTGCTTCCCCCCAAAGTCCTCTTCCACCTTCAGATGTTATGAAGATAGAGAGAAAGAACCAATATGAAAGTACTTTGAACTTTTTTAGGCTCAAAGGAGCTTTAAGGATCTGAGGTATTATGGCTATCTTTTAACAGTGTGATAATATTGATTATGTGGGGGCAGGGCAGGGCGTCTTCATCTGCTCCACCGAGTCCTTGGGAACTGAGTGTATTTATAAGTCTGACTGCACATAGGTCCCTAGCAGGCTGAGCTTCACAAGGAGATTTATAAAAGTGGCAGAGGGCCCAAGGTTAAGTTTTATCTTAATTATGTGTTACAAAGTGGCCTTCCTCAGTCACTACCCTGGGGGATAGATAGAGGCATGTGTGTCCTTCCCTATGGACCGCCATCCTCTTGGCTCTGCTGATTAGTGTGTGCGTTTTCCCCTAGCTCTTGCATCTGGAATGTATGCTCCCAAAGCCTGGCTTCAGGCTTCAGCCCAAGAGTTTGTTAATATTGATAATAATGATGACGGTCAGTCATCTGACGGAACCATAGTGCTCCAGGAGAGAAAAACCTAAGAAAATTGCCCCTAACACAAATTTTTGGAATTAATTTTCCAGCTTAGGATTCTGCTCCCGATGGCAAATCCCGATTCAGAATGAGGGTCCTGGGAAAAATGGCGAGATTATCTGCTCTGATAGGCCCAAGCTGGGCAGCCTGTGAAGTCCCTTACGTCTCTAAGGTTTGGCTTCCTCTTTAGAAAGCAGGAAAATACAAATGGGAATAATCATGTCGGGCTTTTTGCAGATACCCCACATGTAATAAATCTCCAGTAATATCAGCTGTTCTAAATATTGGGAGCCCTGACAAAGCCTTGGTGTCATCATTTGGTGGTTCCAAAATGCAGATGCAGTAGACTACCCCAGGAGAATTACTTAGACTCTCTAGGAAAGTGAAACTCTACTTCTCTATGAAGCTGTGTCTGGTTCAGAATTTGTATTCCACAGCAGAACCAATGGCCCTCATGCACTTATGAGGATGTTTTTTAGTCATTTTGTACTAAGCATTCAATGCAAGCACACAGTAGGCTCTCTCTGCTTCTATCATGCTTGATCATGGGATGTCATCAGCAGACATGAACACTGGAGGTATCTCTAGGGCTCTCTGCCTATGCACAGTGTATGGCATTTCTGCCTCTATTTGAGTTTTAAATCACCCACTAAAGCCATTTGGTCCTCCGGATCCTCCTCTGCCATGATTACGAGCCTTTCAATGTTGGGGATAATTAAAGGCAAAATGACAGGGCCAGATAGAGTCACCTAGCCAGGAAACAGGTAACAAATGAGGTAGGAGTTGTACAGGAGTTCAAGGTGAGAATTGTAGAGAGATCATTTTCTGCTGGTATCAGGGACATTATTTTAGGAATGTGCGGTTCTTGCCTTGGAAGCCCAGCCTGGTTCAGAACCATAATTCACAGATAATGAACTTACAGAGTTAGTGCTCCGGAGTCAGTGACTTCCTCCTGCTCATTTGGCCAGTTTGGCTGCATCAGGAATAAGCAGAGAAATGAGAAACGTTTCAGGGAGATTATACACATAAAGCTTCCTGCGACTGCCTGTGCTAATTTACAGTCATTTTTGTTGAATTATCATGTGCATCACAGTGGGAAGAAAAGAGACCTTTTTCTACCCAGTTTCTAGGTGGAGAAATAGAGAAAACTTGCATATGGGCCAGGGGAAGTTTGTGCTTAGAAAACACAGCAAACTTGCTACACACACCGTCATTTTTTTCCCACAGATCTAGATGGAGCCTGCTGGTCCTGTTGATAACCATGAGTATTTATATATTTTTAAACAAATATATGAGACAGAGAAAGCATGTCTTGATTGAGTAGATTCTTGTTAATCAATGTTTTATTTCTGGAGTGTGTTTTTAATTTCTCAAAGTGATTTTACATATATTATCTTTTCTCATTTACAAAATAATCCTGTGCATTAGAAAAGTGGGTCTTATTTAATTCCATACAACAGATGAGCAGTTGATTAATTCCGGAGGTGCTGTGACATTGTTAAGGCTAAACCCTCAGTTTTCTGAACCCATGTTCAGGAAGCAAAGTGACTGCCTTCCTGAAAGTGTACCCTAGCATTTGCTTGTAGTATGATTTAACCTGACACTAGGGGCTCAGTAACGGGAGAAGCGGCCTGGAGGAATTTCTTTTCTGATTGTCTCTGTTCCTTTCTCTCATACATATTTATTCAATGATAAAGAAGAACTTTTCCCCACCTCATTTCTAGTCTTTTCAAGTGATTCCCAAAGAAGCATGTGCAGGAACAATTTAGACTGCCTGGCAGGATTGGCTGGCAGATTAGGAACACTGAATCCTTAAGATGGGGCGTCTGTCTTGATAAGACGGAACAGTATGACTGCCAGGGAGACCATTGAAAGTGGCCAAAGGCTTTCCTTGACACAGGGAAGCATCCTAATTAGGAAGTCCACTCCACTTTTGCAACACTCTTGACTCTTTTCTTGTGTGGCCAGGGAGCAATGTCTGGTTTGCTGTGCCCTGGGCAAGGTCTGCCCTTCTCAGTGTCAATTCGCAGATACTTCAGTTGTGCCTTTTGAAGGCACCGGTGAGATTTGAACTAATGGAGAGAAATCGAACCCCTGGCACCCGAGTCACATGCCAAGCAAACATGGCCACTGTACTGGCACTGGATGCCAAATCCTGTTTCCCTGTTTAAGTCTCCTACACTCTTCCTCACTTGTACTTATATCGGCTATCAGCAGCAGATACACCTCGATGTCTCAGGAACAAGCGGGCTTGTTAGGAAACAAAGCAACAACACACACGCTCACAGAGAAGATCCAAGAGCTGCTTGAGTTCAGGTTCACTTGTATGCCACATCCTGTATCCTAGCGATGACCTTGATATGCATCCCATACTCAGTCACCCAAGGACCAGCCCTGTTCTTGCTTTATATGTTTGTTGCTATTTTATTTTTGTTTGTGAATCTACAGAATAGTCAGATGGATGTACCTTCTCTGTGAGGCTGCCCTGGCTCGAGCAGAGTGGCCCTGCTCCTGGTACTTGGGAAATCCTTAACCAATGACTAGATCTGAATTTTCCTACCTGTAGGCTTTGGTTCTAACTGGCCCATTCTCCAGCCACACCCACTCTTTAAACCCCCCTGCTTACTTTCTCATTAAGCACCCCTCCCTCCATCTTCAGCCCCTGCTGCTATCCTAGGTTGCATGGCCCATCTGTACTACTCCGAATTCTAGATATTGGCTCAGCCATTCGAATTAACACTAACACAAACATCCTCATTTACATGGAACGCACAGAAGGTGACATTCTGTCTGTAACAATAGGTTATAATTATCATGTCTCTCATTTGTATTCTATTTTACAGCTTCTTGAATTGTTTCCACATGCATCATCCCATTCCATTCTGCTCACAGTGCTCCGAGGTAGGCAATTACTCCTCCCTTCCTTTACTCACCAAATATTTATTGGGGGGCTAGAGGAGCTGAGGTGACAGGGAGGGCATGGCTCCTGCCCTGGTGGCGCTTCCAATCCAGATGAAATAGACGAAGCCATGTCTTTTCTACTGCGACTATCTGAGGACTGAAGAAATTTGAAGTTTCTAATCATCCATGCAGAAAATGCATCCGCACCCTCAGAGGCATAAGAGAACTCTTGCTAAGCCTTTTGCTGTTTCTCTAGGGACACGGGGTGCTGCGGTTGAGCACCTGGGCTGTGTTTCAGAACTCCATTTTCAAGTTGAGTGGTTGGAATTCAGTACACAGTTTCCCATAGCAATTATATTATAAATGGTTACTATGTTACAAGGCCATCCAACAAAAGCCCAGTTAACCCATTTAACCCATAACACAGCCGAGGCCTGCTATTAATAGGACAATTCTCTGCCCTGCTGCACCAAGAGGGGCACTTCACGGGGTTCATTCAGAACTGATGGCAAGTGAGTGAACTCTCCCTTCTGCTTTGGATTTCCTGAGCCTCACCGTAGGCATGAGATCCTGCTGTGTGGCAGGCCTTCTTTCCTGTGTGTTTCTTGCCCTCGTGTTTTCCACTTTTTGTTTCTTGTATGAGATGCAGGGAACTAATATGTATAATCACCAGGCTTAGATTATGTGCATCTTGTGCTATTGAGTAAGTGCTTGTCTAAGGACAAATATATGGCTGTTTCCATAGATACCTGATCACAATAACTAATTAGACAAACAGTTTTTTCCTACAGCTTCTTTCAGGGGCATCTCAGATGCAATGCTTTACAAATATCTTGCATTGTGGGTTTATTTTTCTTACTATTTCTCTTTGGCAGCATCAGTAAATAACTTATGATGACTTTAATAGAGACTAAATGAACAGATTTGAAAATTTATGCCTTTTGGTGTCTTAGAGCAGTGTTAGGTAAATGCTATGTCTCATTTGCTTATTTGTTTATTTGTTTGTTGATTTATTTATTGATTGATTGATTGATGGCCAAAGTTTTAAATGTCTCAGGCTGCTCTAAACCTCAATTTGAGAGTGACTTTGAACTTCTGATTCTTCTGCCTTTTCTGATTGCTGGGATCATACCTATGTGCCATTATGCCTGGTTTACTTTATATGGTGCTTATGGCAGAGCCTGGAGTTTCCTGCGTACTGAGCAAGCACCAACCGAGCCAAATTCCAAGCCTAGATTTAGATGAGATGAGCCTCTTTCATGGTTGATTAGTGAGTTTAGAGGCCCAAGGGACCACTTCTTCTCTTTCCTGTCCCTTCTTCCCCATTAGAGGTGGCACTGGGAACGTGATCCTGGAATCCACAGAAGTGGTGGTGTGGGGAGTGGAGAACAGAAGGACTGGGTGTGGAATTAGTGGTACTCAGCCCAATGCTTTATTTCTAGATCTTTATTTGCAGTTTTATTGTTTTTTTCTGCATTAATACTTGAGTGCTGGTGAGCAGAATGGTCAGCACCTGTCCCCATCCACAGCTGCATCATAGAATCATCAGACAACAAACCATTGGATTTCTAAATGACCTGGAATCCCATTAGCACTGGCATCCCTTGTGCTCCATCATCTAACTACAGTAGGACTGTTGATAACCATTGGATTGGCTGAGCACCATTCATGTGGAGGCACTCTTTATTTCTAGGTATTTCTTTTAATCAATACCCTCTCAGTCCCCCTGATAGATAATATCAAAATTTGAGATAAATCAAGATTTAAAAGTTTAGCAGGATTGTCCGAGACCAAAGATCAGTAGGTGCTGGGGGTGTAACTTAGTGGCAGAAGCTTGCTCAGCATGTGCAAAGCCCTGGATTCACTTCCCAGCAAAACACATGCCTGCACACATGTACGTGGAAATGCACAAAGATAAGTGCCAGATCTGGCACTTGAATAAGGAAGTCCACAGGCCTAGCTACAGCACATAGATCTAAGAACCCTGGGAGACAGCACATGTCTTGTCTCTTCAGCATCTATCCTCTTTGCTTCTGTAATGTTTAAGACAACAATGCAGGTTTGACTCATTAATGTTCTTAGATTGTGAACCTTTCCTAGAGACTCAGATTGCAGGAAGTCCTTCCAAATGAAGCTGATCTATGATGTTTAGTTTTGATTCCGGGCTTTGTTTGTTGTGACAGATGCCAGTCATTACTCCCATGCTTTGGGTCCTTACTCTATCTGGAAGACCTAAAAGCATTGCGAATGAGCTAAATACCCTGAAGGGGAAAACCACTCTGCAAAGGACTGCTCTGTACCCTTCCTTCCAAATCCATACTGACAGAAGCTTGCTCCCTTGTGACCTGAAGCCACCTCTTTCCACATGTTATTAAGGTCCCCTTGTCCAGAATGCGCTGCCTCTGCTCCCCTGTTCACGATCCCCGAAGACCTTTTGGCTGCGCTTCTCTCATTTCCAATAAAATAATAGGTCAAATTTCTCTTGGAATTATAAGCAAATTAAAATTTAAATGGATGTGACTGAGAGGAGAGAACAGCCGTGCATATGTATATGAAAAGACAACAAAGAATATGACTCTGAGTCCCCAGATTAGAGAGGTACAGAGCAGTTTTATGACTGTTAATCAAGCTCATTTGTATTGAATGGCCGAGGCTGTGTCCAGTATCCTTCACACCCCCACCGGGTTCAGCATCTTTGGGTGGACTTCTGAGAAAATCACAGCATCTTTGGAACCACTGTTTATTGCAATTCCCAAAAGAAAAGGAAATTCAGGAAGACCAAAATGAAGGCTTACACATCCTCAGGTTACTGTTCAGTCAGGTTACCAGATGCTTTGTTAGGAATACTTTGAGGAGAACAGTGAAAGGTGTCTGCACTGGGATATGTGCTTCTGTTTTTTTGTTTGTTTGTTTGTCTGTTTTTGGCCAATGCAAGCCTAAAACTGAGACTTCTGAATCTTCCCCAATATGTATTTCATAACAACTCCTGTGCAATTCACAGCTGAATTGATGAGCTATCAGGGTTATGTGCGTCGGTAAAACAGAGGCATGTAACTTGGAAAAGCTTTCTCCAGGGAAACAGACCTATTTAAGTTAAATCAAAACAAGATTAAATAGTGATTAAAGGGCTGCAAATGTGGCTGTCAAAGAAAGGTTGGAAGACCTGGACTTGTTCAACCTGGGACTGAAAAGCTGCCCAGTGCTTGTAGTAAAACTTCAAATGCATCAAACCTTCTCCAACCAGTATTTTCCCGTCTCCACAGAGGATGGAGAAGGTAAAATGATCTTAAGCTGCATTATTAGGGATTTAGGTCAGTCAATAGCTCAGAAGCCCCTTCTGCACATGAAAATCACTTAGTGGCCATTTAAAACATCCTAATTCCTGAGTCCTAGCCTACCCTAATGCATCTCCAGAGGTGACACTCAATGATTAGTGTTTCTTAAAATCTCTGCTGGTGATTCAGACATGAAGCTGGCGCTGAGACCTGCTGTGCAGACTAAAGGGACAGAACATAGGCACCTGAGCCATGAAAGCCTCTACAAGTCTTTTAAACTGAGGCAGGCGTGCCATAATTGAGTTAGAGCAGCTATGTCCATGCCAGTTGTCTTTAATATGTTCTTGTCTGAACTGAGTATGATATCTGCTGTTAAGTTGCCTAGGAGTGTTGAGACACAGACTATCTCAGTGCTGGAATGAATGAATGAATGAATGAATGAATACCCAGACTGCTCCAAAGAGAGTAGTTCTTATTGTGAAATGTTGGTTGTCTGAGGAGAGTTATGGGAGTGGCTTACTAAAATAATGGATGCTTGAAGAAAATTCCACCAGGGCTTGTGATTCAAAACTACCTGAATGTCAAGACTTATATATCAAAGAACAATTGAGATAAATCTAGGAATCAAAAGTTAAGAAGGAAAGGGGTAGTTTAGATGTGGAGGTTGTATATGTTGATCACTTATTTGAGGATTAGTAGGGAAAAGGCAGAAGAAATGGTAAAGTCCATTTAGAGGTGAAAATTTTTCTGGGCGAGTCTGAAGACAGAGGAAAATGCTAAGGTGGTATAAAGTAAAAATGATGAGTAGCCAATTAATATAAAGGAGAAAGGTTCAAAAGAAAGTAATATGGAAGCCTTAGGAAGGTGACTCCTCAAATAATTCGGTTTTATGCCTCTGATCTATAATCAGCTACTCTTCTTGTGTAACAAATTATACCACAACCAAAATTACAGATTATGAATTTGGAAGGAGTCAACTTGATGATTATCCTGATCTTTGTGATATCAGTTAAGGTCAATGGGTGTTGTCAACTGGAGACCAAGTCCATGTGGCGCATTCTAGACAGCATCACATGCAGGACAATATTACAGATAGCTGTTTGTGTGTGAGAGAGAAAGTGAGTGTGTGTGTGTGTGTGTGTGTGTGAGAGAGAGAGAGAGAGAGAGAGAGACAGAGACAGAGACAGAGACAGGGAGAGAGAGAGAGAGAGAGAGAGAGAGAGCACTTTCTTTAATTCCATGGAGACTTTGAATATTTCCACATGGTCTCCTGTGGTCTTCCGAACTTTCCTTTGTCAGTAAAGTGCATATAAGACATTGAGAGAAGATGCCAGTGTCTCCTGGCTGGTCTGGCATTGGTGCTGTATTACTTCTCATCTGTTCTACTGATTTAGCCAGGCAGTAGTGCCAATCCAGATAGAGGGGTCGAAAATGGAAGCTTTATCTCAATGGTAAGACTATCAGACAACATGTGGCCATCTTTAATCAACCACAGTTCCTCTAAAAAAGGACATGTGAAGATATAAAGAACAAATTTATGGTGTCAAACAATAGTGAAGTACAGTGCCATGTGGGTAAAACAAGGGCAGAAGTGTGTGTGTGTGTGTGTGTGTGTGTGTGTGTGTGTGTGTGTGTGTGTTTATATCTGGTCCAGGACTAAACTGTTCAGTTCTTTGTTAACTTGACACAAGCTAGAACCTTCTTGGAAGAGGAACCACAATAAAATAAATGCCTCCATCAGACTGACTTTTGGGCCAATCTTGGGGGCATTTTCATGATTAATGCTTGATATTGGAGAGCCCAACTCACCATGAGCAGTGCCAACCTTAGGCAGGTGGTCCTGGCTATTATAAGAAAGTAGGCTGAGCAAGCCACAGAAAGCAAACCAGGAAGCAGCACTCCCCTATGACAGCTGTTTCAGTTCTTGCCTCTCTTTCCCCTAATAGTAGAGTGTGTACTATAAGCCAATCTCTCCCCTCCCGAGGTTTTTTTAGTCATGGTATTGATCAGAACAATAAAACTCTACTTAGGACAAAGACTAACCTAGTTTCTAACTCCAGACATTTATTAACCAAGTGATCTTGGACTGTTACCATCTCTGTGAAATATTGTTCATGGTAGGAACAACCTGAGTTTGAATTGCCCCCCCCCCGCCAGAAAACAGAATCAGAGGCATAATTTAGCAAATCAGTTGCTGATTGGGGAGCACTCTTGAAATCAATGTGCCATGTGTGGGAATATGGGCAACTAAGGTGGATTGGATAGAGGGGCAAGTGACACTGTTGTGAAGGTCAAAGGCCACCTTGTCTAACCCCACAGTGAGCTCTGTAGTGACAATGGCTCTCCAGAGAAAATCTGAGCAGGCTAAGGTTGCCAGGTCTACATTTAGCCATTGTTTGTAGCCACCTGAGCAAGGGATATTGCTTGGCGTGAGGTCCCTCCCCAACTGAAAGGACACCTGAAGAGGCTGATCTCCAAATTTTTTCTCTGGCAGTCAAGAAAAACATCCTTCTGTGAAGTATTCACTTCTGTGTGAGGAGTGAACCTCAGAGTCGTGTGTGTGTGTGTGTGTGTGTGTGTGTGTGTGTGTGTGTGTGTATGTGTGTTTGTGTGTGTGTGTTTGTGTGTGTGTGTGTGTGTGTGTATCACACTCAGAGAGCTTAATTCTGGTCTATCATGTTGTGCATTGTAAGCACTGTTTGAATGTCAGCTTGTTTGCCAGGAGTGGTTTAATAAAGGATTTCTAGATGAGAGAAGTCTGCTTGTTGAATAATGATGTGGATATGTGCTGGAAGATGTCTATTGAGGCAATGCAGGGTCTGCTATAGCATTTAACAACGTCTGAGTGGGTAAAGTCAAAGGTAGCCACAGAAAGTCTGGCTAATGGACTCGGGAAATTTGAAAAATTGCTAATATGTTCACAGAGTAGTGTCAATGAGGTATTTCTCTTGCCACTGTAGGAATGAAGGAGAGGTCATTGGACTAGACCACTTCTCTTTCCCATGATTATTCAGCATCACTGGGGCAAGAAGTAATGGGAAGATAATGGGCTCTGGGTTCAGATCCCAGCTCTTCCATTCCCCATATGTGTGACCTTTAGCCACTTAATTAATCTCTCTGAACCCAAGGCCTCTAATTTTAAAATACAGATGATAATAAAAAGCTTGTAGAGTTTAACAGTGGTGTGTGTGTGTGTGTATGTGTGTGTGTGTGTCTATCTGTGTGTGTTTGTGTGTGTGATAAATGCTTAGGTCCAACTGGCATGTATGACACATAGGATCTCTTGTGAACAGCTTCCTTTCTCCATACAGACATTCTCCAGTCTTAGCCCCACTCCACAGTGTTCCAACTGAAATGAACACATGAACGTCCTTTGCCCTAGATTTGCTATTTGCACTTGCACTTGTGTGCCCTTACCACGGTGCTGTTGGACAAACCCTTTTGCTTCATTTCTGAGGTAAGTCAATTAAGGGTCAGAGTAGCTGGAGTCCTAAGGACACATTTACTGGTAAAGCAGAATCTGAACCCCTGCCTTTTGGTTCCCATCTCACTGTTCTTACTGCATCAACCCTGCATTGTCCTAATGGCAGGCACAGGCTTAGGTTTCTCTGAACATCAGGTTTCAGTGCGTGTTATCAATAGTCTATTGGGCAGGTGTGGGTCTCTAGTGATACTCTCAGCTAAGCAGGTCAGGTGTATGTTTCCGGGGACAACTCCTCTTAGGCTGGAATGTACATCTCCACCATCAGCTTAGATTGTCAGCTGTCCTCAGAATAATTAAAAGAAAGTAAAGGAGGAGGGGAGAGGACTAAAGAAATCATCTTTGTACATGTTAATCTGAGCCATTTTTGAGCAGTGCGATAAGGCTGGTTGTAGAAATGTCAGCGTCTCCTTATCGCTAATTGACTTAAGTAGAGGCAGCTCTAATCCTTGTGTGCACAGGAGCCTGGAAGGGAGAGATGAGGCCAATTGATTCCCACTTTTTAATTAACAGATGAACTGCTTTAAAACAATAGTATATTGGGGGCGGACTGGGTGCAAGAAGAAACAGGAGGGAGGGTCAGCTCCGCAGCAGTGACATTTAGAGCAATACTAACAAGTGTCAGCCTTCGATTTGAATCAGGGGCTGGAGCATGGCTAAGCAGTACAGCTCACGCCTGAGTGTGGTCACAGAAAATGTTTTCAAGGTGACAAAGGACTTCATATTTCTCTCCATGTCTGAATTAGAAGAACTTTTATCTTGCTAATCATTGTGTGGGGACCTTAGTGTATGTGTGTGTGTGGTGTATGTGTGTGTGTGTGTGTGTGTGTGTGTGTGGTGTCTGTGTGTGTGTGTGTGTGGTGTCTGTGTCTGTGTGTGTGTGTGTGTGTGTGTGTGTGTGTGTGTGTGTTTTCCATGTGGGTGCTTAGCCAGGGATGCTGAATGACACTGGTGATTTTGATGGGATCTAGCCTTGAACAGCGGTGATGCACAAGGGCTATGTTAGAAGGTTCATCACCCTTGTGGATAACTGTGCCTGTGCTGAGAATTGATGTGTCCGTTTGTGAGTCCACAGACACCCACAGCTGAACATCTACTGCTGGCTGGTTCTGTGCTTTGTCTGAGTAAGTACATAAGAAGCCTTCGTCTTCATCCCTGGGAAGTCTTTTTCTGAATCCTAGCCTCGTTGGCCAAAGGCCTCATTTTCAATAAATTCCCTCCATACCTAATCCTGGAGCTAGATTTGAAATTCTGCACCTTTATTCCCCTGTTTTATTAAAAGTACAATATCAATTTGGTTGTGATCACAATCTATCTCTCACACTCAATGAGCATCACTATCAAAAGGACATTGCCACTGCCACACACCTGTCTGAGTCCTGACATGAGTCTCTGGCACCAGAAGAGGTTAATCACCATCAGTGCAGACTGTCACCTGTCTCACTGAGAACTAAGGATTTTTATCTCCTGGAAATTAACAGGAGACTCTGCCCCAGCTGGGACCAGAGAAGGAGGAAGCCTTGCAGTTTGACTAGCTTTCCAAGACCATCCCTGGCCAGAGTTCTTTTATGAATTTTATCTCCTTCCTGGCTATTTCGAAGAACAAGAAACATGACTGTGGATTCTGATGATTCCCACATTGTCAAAATGTCAACTAGAGAATAGTGGGGTTTTAATTCATGATTTTACTATATTAGCAGACCTGAGACAGGGGCATGACCTGGATTGGCAGTAAATGTTTGCCTTTCTAAGATTTAAGGGTCTGACTTTTGTGTAGACTCAGAAGGTGATAAAAAATGTTGTTGATAATGTTTTACTTATTCCATCACACATAATTTTCACCTCTGTGCTTAAACTTACTCTAATTAGGTATGTTTTTATTTTCCCTTACAGTGATTTCTGCAAATCTCTGCTTTGGGGGAGTATGCCTTTCATCCCCATCTGAACTAAGAAGGGTTAACAAAGAGATCTTAGTCCTTTCTCTTTTAATATATTTGGACGCAGAGAGGAGCTAACTCTTTAGAAATAGCAATTGGTTTAACATGTGTCCTGGAAGCTGGGAAACATAGAAGCCAGCATCTGGTAGGGGTCTTCGTGTGGGGTCCTGCCACTATCGAAGGGTAGAAAGACAAGGCAGCCCATGCTAGAAAAGGAGCATGAGGTGATTTCTAATAAACCCAGTCCTATGACAAGAGCACCTATTCATGCATGAGGGCCCCATCCTCATGATCCAGATGCTTGTTAGAGAGGTCTTTCCTGACACCACCACGACAGGAATTAAGTTTCAACATGAGCTTTGGAGAGGACATTCAGAGCCAAGCATATGTGTATGGTATTCCATCAACTAAGGTTGCCCAATAAATGATAATAACAATAATAAATGATAATAAACATAACTGTCATCTAAAAATATATACATATCTCATTACATATTCACTTTAATGTTCATATCTACTGTATGAGGGAGGTGGTTGTATTAGCTGCACTTTATAATTAAGGAAATGACAACTGAAAAATGTTGAGAAACATTTAAAATTTCAGGCAGTAGCTAAAGTGGCAAAGATATTTAATCAATAAACAGTACAGTTTTAACCAATAAACAATATATGTCCCAGTGTCCTCACACTCCCTATTTGTTGAATGAATGATGAGTTCCGGCATGGGTTCTACTTCTAGGCCTGATACTTGCTTGAACCATTTCTTCTAAATAATTGATCTGTAGTGTCCCAGTCTACCACCTTTCACAGATCCCAATACTAGTACCTGCTCAATCAATATTTAACAAGCACGTGTATGAATCAATGGTTATTTCCAGTCTTCTCCTCCAGGTCTAACAATCTAGCTTGGGTTGTTTTCTCTTATCTTCTGACTACTGTGTGTAAACATTGGCCTTACTCCATCTTTCATTGGTTCCAATGGTCCTGTGTGTTCTATGTTCACTAATGAGTTGTGTTATATTTCCCTTTTATTCGTCATGATGCTTTGATGTCGGGAGTGATCAGTAAGTGAAGTCTGAAACTCATTTGCATAATGCTCATGCACTTTAAGCCAAAACAACCCCTGAAATAGAAGTAGCTCCATAGGCTGCTGTTTAAGTCTATAGAGAAGCTCCATTCTGCTAAGCAGATGCTCTGACACATCAGAAAGCATCATCCAGGCTGGTAGCTTAAGGCACAACTTGACATATTGCCACTGTACACTTACTATTGGCATGTGAGTGCTGGTCTCCAGATAGAATGGGGATGTGTCTTTCTCATTAAATTCAAAGGGCAGTGATCTAAGATATAGAGCCTAAGGTACCTGATTAAATTCCTTGAACTTGGGCCTGGAAAGATGGCACAATGGTTAAGAGAGTTTGCTGTTCTTGCAGAGCACAAGAGTTTGAGTATCAGCACTCATGCTACCATGGATTCAACACCTTCTTCTGGTCTCTGTGGACACCCCCACACAATGTATATTCACATTGAAAGGCATACATACACATATGCCTGAACTAAAATAAATCTTAGAAAGATTGTCTTGAGCTGAATAGCTGAATAGACATTGCCCATAAATGGTCATGAATAGCCATGCATGGTCATATACCACAGAGACACAACATATTCATGTAACTCAGCTCTTTCTGACCTTAAGCTACTTGTGGACAAAAACTTGACCCTCAATCTTGTCTATCCCTGAACACTGGAGAACAGGAACAAGTCTCAATGTAAAATAGATGGGAGATGCAGACTCACCCAATGGTGCCCAAGAAGACCAGGAAGAGCCTGTCCCAGAAACTTTCAGCTTTCTTCAGCACCAACTTAAATTGAAGTAGATGTGTGCATATTTTGGCATTGTGGTACAGATTTTTATTCAAAGCTTCCATTAGGAAGTAACTAAGATAAAAGTGAAGAGAAGGATGTGTAGTCTGTCTGGAGGAGCTGCCCATCTAACAGAAACTTTCCTCCCTGTGCCTAGTCATCTTGAAGTTCCGACAAAACTCATGATCATTCAAAGTCCATGAACTTCAGCTTGGAAGAATGAAGTGTTTTATCCTACTCAGCCTTCATCCTCCTACCTACCCACTCTGAGCCCTACCTCTCTACTCATGCAATAGAGATATGGAAAAGAATATGCTAGTGCTTTCTAGGAAGCAGATCAGACCACACATTTGTCTGTAATATGCCATCCATCCCATCCCAGTGGACCCTTACAGGGACAAATTACTCAGCATTACCACTCACTGTTAGTTAGCTTTCTGCCATCACAATATTTTGAGAGGTTCTACTCCATGACTAGTTGTCCCTCTTGCTATGATTGATGGAAGCATATCATAGTGGGATGATGTGGTGGAACACAGCAACTCTCGCCATGATGTATCAGGGATTAAAAAGAGGAAGAGGATGGGACGAGTAGTGTCTCCAAATGCCCTTGGGGACCTAAAGTAACTCCACCTTCTCCTAGGCCCCAGCCCTTAAAATCTCTTTAACCTTCCAATACCATGAAGACCATGGCTTTAACACATAGATGTTTGGTACCACTTACGATGTGAATTATAACACTCTGTCTTGACCTCCATCCATTCATCAGACTTTAAAATATCTTCCAGTGTTTGCTCCCTGAACACTCCTTTGGGATGTGATCCCCTCTGGTGCCTAGAACAGTGCCTGTCTGCTGTAAGGTTTCAATTTTATTTTAACCTATAAAATTTCCCCTATAAAAAGACTGAATGCACAAGAGCCCAAGAGCGAATGGAAAAGCAAAAGAAATACATTTGCGGTGGAGGTTATCCAGTGAAGGCTGTTAGTAACTTTCCCAAGGAAAACTTACCAGCTACTTAATTGGAAGTCTTGAAAGCCCACAAAAGAGAAAGGAGGGTGGGAAAATGGGAGGAAAGGAAAAGCACTTTCCCCATTATAGAGAGGGCTGGGACGGTGAACAAAAGCCCTATATTCAACCAAGAATAGAAGCTTAAAGGACTCCAACTGCATGCCAAGGCACTGGAGGTCCTGCCAAACTTCAGCTCATGTGGGGCATCTGCCCTTTGATGCAGCCAAGGAAGGGGATTTCAGCAGCAAATGGTGACCTTCGAGCAGCTGTGCTGCAGGGCTAGTGTGCATATCCTTACCTTCACCCTGACCCCAACTCTTTCACCCCTAATCGAAAAGGAAGGAGTTAATTATTAAACTAGAGGACACAAGGTTGTGTTGCTGTTGCAAAAAACATGCAGGAAGAGGAGATCCAAAAGCAACTTAGAAAAAAATTTGAGCTCCTGCTAGTTCGAGAGTGAAGGAGGAAGAGAAACTGGATTCTGAGGCAGAGTTCTGATCAGAGGACTGTCTAGGCAGCACTGCCTGTAGAGAACACCTGCCAGGAGCAAAGGCTCCCACATGTCGTTCAGTGAAATCTCTCTCTGTCACCATTTAACATGCACCTGTTATTGCCACATCGCAGAGAGGATGCAGAAGTTTCAGCAGAGCTAAAGAGCAAGACCAGGTCTCCACTGTCAGGACTGACAGACCCACCTGTCAGGTGCCAGCATATGGTGCGCAGAGGCAGAGCACACAGAGGAAGGGGAGCTTTCTTTTCTGTCCCTTCATCTCTCTCTCTTCAACTATTGTGTCTTGAATGTCTTTCTCGGGGCTGTTAAGGCTGCCTGCTTCCTCCGTGCAGGACTAAAACAAACCTAAACAGAACAAAACTAAGAACACGACTTGTTGCACTCCTACTGTAGGTTAGGAATGATAATAGGATCCTGCAGTGTTTTAAAAGCCATCTTTCACACACATACTCTCTCTCTCTCTCTTTCTCTCTCTCTCTCTCTTTCACACACACACACACACACACACACACAGAGCACGGTTGCCCCAGTACTCAAAGAGTAGCTCACAACTGTGTGAAACTCCAGTCCCAGGGGATCCATGTCTCTTTCTGGTATCAGTGAGTACTGTTCATACATGGTACGCATACATTCTTGTAGGCAAAAAAAAAAAAAAAAAAAAAAAAAAAAAAAAAAAAAAAAAAAAAAAAAAAAAAAAAAAAAAAAAAAAAAAAAAAAAAAAAAAAAAAAAAAAAAAAAAAAAAAAAAAAAAAAAAAAAAAAAAAAAAGAAAAAGAAAAAGAAAAAGACATAACAGCCATAAATATACATAAACAAACAAACAGACAAACAAAATGAAAAAAATATTGTGATTGTGGGTGAAGCAACTACTGGAAACAGGATAATGCACATACCTGAAAATGCTATAATGAAACTATTTATTTTGTATACTGACTAAGAATGAATTCAATTAAACATAGTATTGCACTAATAGAAAAATAATTGAAGAAATCATTGCTGAACAAGGTCAAGTGTTATAATAAAGCAAAAATGGAACTTATAAAAATCATTTTTACGTTTGTTTAGTGTGTGTGTGCCATGTATGTATGTGTGCAATGTGTGTGTATGTGTTTGTACCTATGTGTATATATGTATGTTCGTGTGTGTGTGTGTGTGTGTGTGTGTGTGTGTGTAAACATCAGGGTGCATATGGGTCAGAGGACAACATGTGGGAATCAGGTTTTTATTTCTACAATATGAGTTTGGGGGATTGAACTCAAGAACTTAGGCTTGCTTGCTGGCAAGCGCTTTTATCTGCTGAGCTGTTCCACTTTAAGAAAACAAACAGGGGGGGATGCTAATTCTTCTGAAGGGAGGAGCATTCACCAAAGTTTCTGAGATT
This sequence comes from Mus minutoides, assembly GCA_902729485.2. NCBI lineage: Eukaryota > Metazoa > Chordata > Mammalia > Rodentia > Muridae > Mus > Mus minutoides. The sequence goes on from LR749514.1 coordinate 2,498,246, forward strand.
GGCTGGCTTTTTTGAAGGACAATGTAGGAAAACTATACATAATAGAGGGGCAGCATGAATAACAGCATTCACATATAAAAGACATGCTAAAGAGGTGTCAACTGGGGACAAGACAATCTTTAAGGTTGGCATATGACTGTCTAGGAATAGATATCATGAGTTTCTTTCACTGAGGTAAAAAAAAGTGTCATAAAACCATTTAAATAATTTTAATAAATTAAATAAAAGTATAAAGTATTTCACAATGTTGCGTGGGTTCTTCAAACTTTTTTAAAAATCATGCCTCATGCTCTACTCCCAATAAATAAAATTAATTTCCTCTTCCAGCCTTTCATATTTTCTGTTTTAATAAATGCACCAATTTCTGGTACTTCACAATAGTGGTGTCATATAATGGTGGTGTCTCTCTTTCTGATTGGTTTATTGCATGTCTTTAAGAGGCATCCATGTTGGACCAAATATCAGAATTCCATTCTTTATTCTGGCTGAGTAATATGCCAATGTATATACCACATGGCACTTATCTATTTTTCTCATAGTGGACATTGCGTTATTTCTATAATTTTGGTTACTGTGAATAATGAAGCTATGAGTGCACTGTGCGGGTACCTGGTCCTGCCCGGTCTTCATGGGAATGCCGGTTCATTTGTTAACTCCATGTGTAATGTTTGGAGGAATACTATATAATTCTCTGCGGCAACACTGCCATCTTTACATCCTGTGTGAATTTGCATGCAGGAGAGTTCCAATTTCTCTATTTCTTCACGCCTGCCGTTTTCTGCTTTTTAAATAATAGTCATCGTAATGTGTGTGAAGTAGCTTCAAATTTGCATTTCTCTAATGATTAGTATGTTTTCATGTGCTCATTGGAAAATTACCTATCTTTCTAGAGAAATGTCTACTCGGGTCCTTAGGCTAGTTTTTAAATTGTGTGTTTTGTTGTTGAATATATAAGTTTTGATTATCGGGGGCTACGGAATTGGAACTAAATGTCACCACTCAGTGTGCAGGCTTATTTGTTTTCAAGTTTAATAAAACAGTTGGGCCTTACTGAGGTGTCAGTCTGGGAAGGTATTTACGTAGTGGCATTCTTGTCATCATTGCTGTCGTCCTAGTGTCGTGGTATTTCAGAGATAAGTGACACTTCTGCAGTCCCCGATGGCCAGAGGTAATAAAGCTCATAGCAGATGCAGAATAGCGAGCAAAATGAAAACCCAGAGAAACCACGTGACACAATCCGAGGATGTAAATCACAGTGGAGAAAGCCATTGGATTAGAAACACATTATCCTTGTCTGATTCGCTAACACCCACATGCTCCAAATAAGCTTGGAGTTTGATTTACACCCTGACATTTAAGAAAATGGGAAAGGGTGATCTAGCTCCATCTTGATGAATGTTTCCCCCAACCCCACCCTGTGTCTGCAACACACCAGCTTGGGAGAACAATGGTCTGGGGGTGGGTCCTAATCATATAAACAGGTAGCACCTCAAGTGACCAGCTTTCTGGTTAGCACTGACTGCATCCTGCATCATCAAGTACAGCCGAACAGCTGTCTGGGCCGAGGATAGGAGCCAGGATTTCTGGCTTCAATTCTAGCCTTGTCTATGTGTCTTCCCTTCTGGAGAGTGCAGACAGAACCTTTAGGTGCAGGTTGTTCCAGGATCTGCATGAAGCAACACATGTTCTGCATGAGTAGTCCAGCTGATAGAAAAGGCAGAGATGCTAGAGAAGGCAGAAATGCCGAGAAGGGGCTGGGGACGTCAGCAGTGACACACCTCTGCCCAGAAAAGCAAATGGGCCTCTTTGTCCATCACCCGAGCCATGGTTTAATAGCTAGGAGATTACTTATTGTGTTTCCTGTGGATTTGAAGGCCTTGCTTTGGAGAGATAGATGCCCCCCAGGCAGGGTCCCCAGAGGTGGGCTATTTTCTCCCGCTCTCTCCTCCTCCCCTCCCAGAGCCTTTGCTTGCCAAGCAGTCCTGTGCCATAAACACTAATCCCTACAGCTCATCTCGGAGGGAGGTTTAGCTGCATTTGTGAATTCAGAATGAAATCCCTCTCTTCCCCCCAGTCCAAGTGAACAGCTGGCAGGAGATACTGATAGCAAGGAAAGAAGTCGTCACTTTGTTGGATGTAATCCTGAATAATAAGTGAACTGCTGACGACATTTCTGAGAGCTCCAGAAAACTGCCACCATCCAGCCTCTGCCACCACCTGGCCGCTCTGCAGAGCGAACAGTCTCTGTGCAGCCTGAAATGTGGGTGAGGTAGAATAGATGCTAAAGGGGAAGTTGGGTAAATGTTGGGACATTGAAGCTCTAGTACGGAGACAGCCCTGTACACACGCACATGCACACGCACATGCGTGCACACACACAAGCAAACATACATGAGGCACTCACACACGTGCATGCACATGAAACGTTACCATCCTTTGTAATTGTTAGCTTGCTGCAATCACTAGATAAATTATCAAGAATATCTGAAACTTGGTCACCTCTTCTGTAAAATGGGAGTACGAGTTTACCAAAGAGCCTGTTAGGACTAAAGACACCAGCGAGGTCCACAGTCTGTCACAGGCACTCAATGACTGATGGCTCTTTACTTCTTCACTGATAGAAAAGAAAACCGTGTACTTATCACTTTGCCTAAGTAATAAACCTTACTGTGAGATTCTTGGGAGACGTTGGGGGCAGGAAGGGAAAGGGCATTTTCTCAGCTCTGTATTCCTAGGGTGCAGAGCCATTACTGCAATGTCACTTGCAGAAGCAGTTGCAATCTGGCCACCAGTGAGCCAGGTGCCCCGCCTGAGTGAGCGCAGGGAGCACAAAGCCCTTCAGAGAATGCTGAGCCCCTGATGACTGCGGACTCAGCCCGCCCCCAGCTGCACAATCACGCGGCACAAATCCCTGTATTTTCAATGGAAGGAGCCGCTCCAGTGGTTCTAAAGAGAGAAGGAACCACCACTGAACATGTCTTTAAAATTCACATCGGCTCTGCCTCTCAGGGGGCCTTGAGACTGCTTATGGAGGGAAAGTACATGATGCTCATTTATATGTGTTGTCCCTGTGGCCCAGGGTGGCCCAGGTGACAGCTGTTAGCTCTCTGGGACCACAGGAGCATGATGAGCCTCAGGCAGGAGAAGAACTTAATTAATCAGTGCATTGATTAAATACCTACTATGAGCCAGCCTCTATGATAGGCATAGTGGGAGATGGAGAACAAAAGCAGACAAGCTCTGGTATCTCCAGTTCTAGCTGAGCTGCACTCGAAACACATGCAAAATGTTAGACATCAAGGTAAGAAATGAACAAAAATCAGATCCAATAATTCTGAGACGTTGCATAATACTCTGCTCCATGATTAATTGCTAAATGGTTGGCAAAGACACTAGGCACTATGGGAAGAAAACAATCATTGTGCATTTACAATTGCCTTCTGCAGCCTTTGACCATAAAATGACCAGGTATTTCTAAGGATCTCCCCCACCCTTGCTTATTTTTGAAGTCTGACAGTCTGTACCCTGTTACATAGATGACATAGAAATTCTTTTCTTTTTAAAGATGTATTTATTTGTTTTATGCATATGAGTACACTGTCGCTGTCTTCAGAAACATCAGAAGAGGGCATCAGATCCCATGACAAATGGTTGTGAGCCACCATGTGGTTGCTGGGAATTGAACTCAGGACATCTGGGCAAGCAGTCAGTGCTCTTAACTGCTGAGTCATCTCTCCAGCCCCAACCTAAGCATTCTTACTAGATGCTCCCATCCACTCCCATTCTACATGTGCATGTCTGCTACTTAGCCAGAGGGAGAGGAGAAGAAATGCAGTCCAACTAGACGTCAGCATGTCCAGTCCTCTGTACTAATAATGTGCCTCAGCACAGCTCTCATACACCCTGACACAGTCTATGCAGCTAGCTTTCTCCTGACACTACCAAGTATCCAAAATCAAGACCTCGGATGCTTGGTTGTAGAACTTCTCCTTTGCATAGGATGGCGACTGGCACTCAGCAGTCCCTTCAACACATGGTTGAATGAATGTTCATTCAATTCTACTGACTTAATGGATCCTCACTGCCAAACACATATATGCAAGGGACCTGTGAAATGAGGACAATGTGTTTCCAGAAAGAAGGGAAGCTCCTTTATCAAGGCTTGGAACTCAACATATATTTCCTCCTTACTTGAAGAAGAATTCAGTAGAATGAGGGCAGTTCTTCCTTATGTCCCATTGAATAGGTTCCTTGCTCCTGCACCAATGGCAGTATGCTGGATTTCATTCAGGTTGCAGGAGAAAAGATGGGTGGTCATCCAAAGCAGGAAAGTGCAACAGCCTAGTGTCACTAACATTTCCATACCTACACTGTGGACATTGTGCAGCATACTAATAGGGGCATTGATGGCACACGAATGACCAGAACCCAAGAAATATCTGCTGGGCACACACTACATGTTCTCAGAACTGACCAGGTTACTGTAGAGAGAATGCACCCAAAAAAATGAGCCCAGAATGTATTAAGCATGTTGTAATGGCTGATCTTCATCATAAACTTGACTAGATTTGGAATCACCAAGGTGACCCATATCTGAGCAAGTATTCGGAGAGGTGTTTCTAGAGGTGAATTGAGGAAGAAATATCCATTGTCAATATGGATCTCAATGTTAGCAGACTATTCTATAGACATTTCATAGGGCCAGACTGGAGGTATAAATAAAAGTATAAGAGATGAGTACTGTGCATTCATCCCTGCTTCCTGACTTAAGATGCAACAGAACCAACTGCTTCACACTCCTGCCATCGCAGCTGGAGTGGCAGCCTTTCCCTTTGTCCCACACCATGATGGACTCTCCTCTCAGTTGGTGAGCCAAAGTAAACTCCCCCTTCCCTAAGTTTCATCATGGCAATGAAAACATGACTAATTTTACAAGGGGGTCTATCGCCTTGACAAGCCTGATTGACCGACCATGTCCTTCATAAGCCTTCATGGTTGCTTTGCTCACTTATCTGACCCCAGGCTTACAGTGAGAAGAAACAGCAAGTGCGGCATGAAAACATGGAGCTTTGCAGCTTGGTGAGGAAGAGTGTGAGTTTTATACCAGGAGAGTGCGGAAGAAGTATCTGTGTTTGTTGAAGAGATGAGTGACACTGAGAAGAAAATCCACACTCTGTATTGGAAGAGTAGGAAACTTGACTTTAGGACAAAGCTCTTCCTGCAAAAGGGAGAGGGACAGAAAGCAGCCAAAGAGCTTCACAGATTAAAAGCAGTCAACTAGAGATGGTTCAGCTACCAAGGTGCAGAGAGGACCCAAGAGCTGTGTGGTCAATGGAGGACTCACTAGGTTGAGCTGACAGCAGAATGTGGAGGCATCACCCACATGCAAGGGTGAGAGGGCTGTGGAGCTTGTCCCAAGGTTTCAGGAAGCTACAGAGGTTAAAGGCCAATACATGAAGCTATGAAGATGATCTAAGCTACAGTGGACAGAATCCAGTGTATGGTGTGCTAGAATCACGAGAATCCATGGAGGAATGCCACATGCATAGAAGAGAACTGACCAAAGACAGTACTATTATGTCTCGTGGGGTTATGGAGCCTATATCATTCCACCAGAGCCCCAGTTTCTGAATGTGAGTTTTTATTTTGCATTGGAATTATTTTTGGTCATGACCCCATTCCCTTCTTTGGGGATAGGAATGCTTATTCTATACCATTATATTTTGGAAGTATGGAATTTTAAAACTGATTTTTACATTTATGTGCATGAGTCCCTTGTGTGCATATATGTATGAGTAACACATATGTGTGCCTGGTACCTGCAGAAAACAGAGAAGCTATTGGATGCCCTGGAACTGGAGCTACAGATGGTTATTAGTCACCATGTGGGTTTAGGGAACTTAACCCAGCTCTCCCGAAGCGCAGTAAGTGCTTGTAACCACCAAACAGTCTCATTCCATCTCCCAGACATATAGAGTTGAAAAATGTTTTATATGGCATTATAGGAGTGTGCCTCGAGTGCCACAAGAGACTTTGGGCTTTTAAATTATAATGGCACTATAGGTAGTTTTGAATTTGAACTAAATTTATTTTGCACTTTGAGGTAGCCATGAACCTTTGAGGACCAATGGGGCAATGTTGGGTTTAAGCATATGTCTGGGTGTCCAGCTGATAAGCCTGGGCTTGTGGTGGTTAATGCTTAGTGTGATCACTGGATTTAGAGTTATTGAGAGACATAGCACTGTGCAGGTGTCAGAGGGCCAGTGTGACCAGCTGTGTTAAGATCCTCCTGCCTTAGCTAGAAACAGTCTCACTACCACACCTTCCTTGACACTGTGAACTGCACTTACAATTATGAGCTAAAGTGAATTCTTAATGTTCTTATCAAGAATCTTGTTACAGCAATAAGGAGATTAATACACGTATCATTGGTGTTTCTTACATAAACCTGTGAATGAAATGAATGGATGGACATGAAGTTTAGAAACTTTAAATTATTTCACATTTTATATGATATTTATTAAACACAGAGAAGAGGTAAAGGGATTTTTACAAACAATAAACCTACCACCAGTTCCTACAATTCAACTTTTACTTAATTTTCTTTATTAGAAATTTATCATTAGGCTGCTATTCATCCATCATTCTGACACGTTTGATTTTATAAAGTCGATATTCTTCTAAAGATACATACATTTGAAATGATTCCTCAGTGTCTCAGAATAATACTAATATTACTACACTATCTGCACGGAGCTAAGAGGATGATCAACCAGAGGGCAGAAAATACTTCAATGCAGTCTAGTTTCAGAAGGCAAGATCTCAGCTGCACCTGAAAGAATGAATAAGACCAGGAGAAGAATAGGGATTTAGGTGAGTGAAGTCCTTCACTTGGAGCCCGAGGTGATACACTCCTGAGCAAACATGAGTGGCATCCTTGTGACCACACCCTTTCCTTCTTGAATAAGGTGCCCTTAGATTCAGCACCATCAGCACCATACAGATATCATTCTGACCAGCATCTGTGTGGAGGTTGCAATCATAAAGAAACAAAATACAGACCAGTTTTAGACCTGAGATTTTCACCATGAATGAAGTTAACATCAGAATCAAACAAGTATAGGATAATAAAATCAGAGCCATGTTTAGAAAGACAGTCAGTCATTTTCCTTTTTTGTTTTCTTCCCTTACCTGCCCCCTTACTGGACACTGGACCTCAGCTATACTAGGCAAAAACCCTCCTGCTGAGCTATATCCCAACACAGAAGGCAGTGATGGTTCAATCTCTTTGTTACAGTACCTGTTGAAGACAGCTTGTCTGTCTGCCTTGTATATATAGGTAAAGGAACACAGACCTGCCACAATGTGACCCTTGGCCTCAGGAAGGGTTGCTGCCTTGGCAGCCAGCAGGACGGATGCAGCTGATGGAACAGTAACTGACAGCCAAATGCCAGTGTTTCCGTTCTGGGTGCCATCTTGGGAAGAGGCTTCTGAGAATCAGCTTTAAAAGGCTCTATTACTTCAGGTCCTTTCTGGGACATTTGCTGGTAATGGGTGTCAGACGTGATTCTGGCTGGTGCTTAAAAGGAAGACTAGAGAAGGTACAGAGCAATTACTGAATATGTCTGCACAATTTTGAAAACCAGTTACCTGTCCCTGTCCCTTAGCAGTAGAGGATTTGGCTGCTTGTAACTGGAACATTCCAACTTGCTTTTGTTTCTCCTGTGCTCTCTCTCTCTCTCTCTCTCTCTCTCTTTCTCTCTCTCTCTGGACTGCCCTCTAGATTCACCTGATCATTTCTCTCCCTCTCAGAGTTCTTTTCCCAAAGCATGGATCTCATCTGTTTGAGGCTGCCTGGACACACACATTTACTCTACTGTGGTCTCACAGCGCTGCTCCGGCTGGCACAGGGGCAGAAGACCCGGTGTTCCCAGAACAAAGGGCACCTGTCCTGGAATAGTCCATCTCTGTTCATCTGGGAGGAATTCATGCAAGCGAAGCCAAGGGATAAGCCCATTCATTGTGTGGCACAGCCTCTGTACTTTTTCAGCAAGATGGAGAACAGTCACTATTTTCTCTAGCTTTTAGGATTTCCATATTTATTGCTTGTTTGCTACCACTTGGGAGAAGGGAAGGGGAGAAAACAACAACTTCTTCCATTTGGAATTTTAAGTACGACTATGTGAGATTCACTCTCCCTCACCTGTCCCCCTGTAGTTTCAGCAAGCCACAGAACCGTGGAATGTTCAGGCTAGACACACTTGAGAAGTTTAAACAATATTGCCTGGTTTAATACACAGGGAAATCACAGGCAGGGATAAAGGGAGTTGGTGAATGCCACATACCTAGTCAGTAACAGATTGAAACTAGCATTGACATCTGCAGAATCTTATGCTTATTTTCTTATCACTGCACCATATGGGCTGTACCTCTTCTGTCAAGAGTTCTGCCTTGTGGGGCCTGGGGAGATGGTTCAGGCAGTAATGTGTTGCTGCCCAAGCCTAAGGACCTGAGTTCAGATTCCTGACACCCACCAAAAAAAAAAAAAAAAAAAAAAAAAAAAAGAGCCTGGCCTAGAGAAATGCATCTATAATTTCAGTTCTGGGAGTGGACAAAGCAGAGGCAGGTAGATTCCCAGAGCTGACGGGGCAGCTGGTGCAGCCAAATGAGTCAGTGCTAGGTTCAGTGTGAGTTCCTGCCTTGAAAAATAAGGTGATGAATGAGATAGATGTCCAGTGTTTGCTCTGGCTTACACGCATGTCTACACATGCAAACATATCGATTACATCATACACACCTGCACATGAGTATATCACATACACAGACACATACAGACAAAAGAATCTTTTTACATGTGGGCAATCCTAATCTGTATAAGTGACTATAGAAGAAGGTGCCTGTCACAGGATGGAAGCCGCAGGGTTCCCCCACAAGGCATGGGATTATCTTTATTGTGCAGTTGTTACTTATGTGGCCATAACCCGTGAAGCAGAGCTGGAGAGAGGCAGTCCCTGACGTCTAGGACTTACTGTTTGCTACAGATGAAGACACAGAAGAATTTGGTGCAATGTGGACCAAAGTGTGTGTCATACAGCACCTGCTACAAGTGAGTGAAGGAGAGAATGAGACAGATGTTGACCAGAAGGTTCCATTTAGAAAAGAAGGAACACGATTTTGAGATCTATTGTATGATGTGGCTGGTTCAAACTTGCATGTTTAAAAGTTCCTAAGACAGTAAGTTTTAAATGTTTTATCTATAAAAAGACATTAAGCATTATGTGAGGGAGCAAATATAATAATTACCTTGATTTAATTATTTCATGATGTATGCATCTTTCAAAACATCACGTTGTATTCCATAAATGTACAGAATTATCATTTACTTAAATTGGTATTTGTCAATTAAGGGGGAAATCAAAAGGGGGTGGTTTACTCAAGTAGCCAGAGAAGGCTTTGTGGGAGTTCCACAAACGGAAGGTGTTTGTGAGCATTCGGGAGCCAGATGAGGACAAAGTGAGTAAAGATGCCCCAACAGTGTAAAGTGAGACTGGAGAAGAGGCTAGTCATCCAGGAGAATGATAGTTCTTAGGGTCACTCTTCAAAGCCAATGACACAGAGAGAGAGATGTGAGAAGCAGGTCTCCACCCCAAACTGTGCACAGATTATGCCACATGAATAGGGATTTGAAAGCACAATTCAATGAGAAAGCATTTACATTAAGCCCAGGAGACAAAGAGAAGGCAGATTCAGGGAGTTGGGGGGATTGAGACCAGAGAGCCATCCAGTCAAAGAATAGAGTCTACCAGTAGGGAGAAGCCAGGTCAGCAGAGCCTGGGTGTTCATTGTAGGGAGGCTGAATTTTATTCCAAGAGCTATGGGAATGTTCAGCTTTCTCCCCATCCTTAGGACTCCATGTGTCCAAAACATGTCTCCATGGGAACAACTCATCTAATTACTCATGATTTTTCCATTTAGGAGCTAAATGTGCAGAATTTCAGTAATCCTTTTGTTGTACACAAACAGGCAGATGGCCATCGTATCTCTCACCTTGTTCTGGATGACTAAGGTCCTGACACAGTTATTTAGTGCCCTGTTGAAAGTTTCTAAATAAAAATGGAAAACCTGGCTGGTGCTTTAGGACATACTCATTATCATTTTTTAAGAACAAGGTTGCAGTAATTAAAGTGGTTTCAATGATTTTTAATAATTACCAAGAATCTCTGAGGCCCTCAGTTTATGTAAAAATGTCTTCCTATTAGGACATGGGGTGATTCATTTGGATATGGAGAGGGTCATAGGCCAACAGGCCTGGTAAATGAGAGAAAGGTCAAATCTCTGTCCAGAAGTGGCTCTTTCTTGTAGCATTGATTGAGATAGCTGTGTTTATTCCTCCTGGTTTTCAAAACTTCAGAGTGCAAAGTCAGGATACCTTAGCAAGCAGAACAGTAAGGAACTGACCTCCTAGGACAGTGCAAGCAGTCTCCCCAGGCTTCTGGAATAATCTAAAGCCAGTTGTGAGAGATACCCAGGAGCCTCTGTGCCAAACATCTCTGATTGCATTTTGAGGCTTCCCCTTCGGAAGGTGGGAATCTTGTCCCTTTAAGACCCTTTATCAAGATAATGGAATTCGTGATCTCACAATCACATAAATCATCGCCAGCCCCCTTAAGTCAATTCATATTTCTGTAGTTCGTTACTGGCTCGGGAGGAAATTGCATTTATTATAATTGCCTCTAATTGCACCAGATTAGTGATTACAATTATTGATGGAAGCTGATTATTCATTAGCATCAAATCAATCCCCGTGCTTTCTCATTACTCCAAACAGTAACTCTGATGAGGAGAGGTCTAAAGGAGCCCCGGTCCATCCTCTTCCCTGCATGTCAGGCAGCCTCTTGTGCTGTTGCTAAACAAACACCTGAAAACAATTTAGAACTTAAAGTGACAGAGAAGATTCTCTCTTTATCCCCACCCAGTGCTTTATCTTGAATACACTGCTGACTTATAAAGATAGAAATTCTGTTAAACATCGCTGAATACTCTTTGGAGGTCCTGGAATGCCTCAGAGTGACTAGCTTTTCCCAGATGCCCTTCTTGGTTACATAATGGAAACTCAGCACATCTTGTCCAAGTATCTGGAATATCTATCATCTCGAATAGGAAAAGAGAATAGGGCATTCAGTCGTACAGATCAGAATCCTGTGAGCTCTGTAAAAACAAGTCAGACATGCATCCAATTTGAGCTGCAGGGCTCAATGCTAGTTGTGAGCAGATAAGCTAGGAGATCCTCCCTGCTCCCTGCTCCTTATACAGCAGCAGACAATGCAGTCGTGGCTGCATGAGAAGAATGATAGGAAGTGGATGGAGGAGAATGATGGCACCTACTGGCAAGATCATAGTTAGGGCTGGATTAGACAGGATACTGTAGAGTCCTTGCTTGTTAGAGGTGAAGGAGCTGCTCAGAAATGCCACCCCCACACACACACACTTCATATAGTCTTTAACATCTAACTTAACTTCAAAATATGTATGCTAGTTTCTTTGCACACTGGTTCAAAATTAACTGAGTTTATCTATCCCATAATGGTTTGCTAGCAAACATGTTTCAGTTTTGACAGAAAATCAGCTTCCAGAAGACCTCTGCTTCATTCACTTATAGCTACAGGCTGCTCTAGACACAGGCTCTAGAGGGCTAGAAATATAAATAAAATACAGGTATTGACCTTGGACAGCTCCCAACTGTGCTTCCCATTTCCATGCTCCATTCTCACTCAAGGAAGGGCAGCCTCCAACAGGACCTCAGAGAACATCGGACCCAGATGATTGGACCCAGCTCTGGTTAGAAGGTCAAGGAGGCCTAACAGAGGTAGCTTTGAGATGTACTTGAAGTTGTGTGCACTTCTGCAGATGTCCTGTGTGTTACTAGACATCCAACAGAGGAAGGAAAGCCAGAAACTAGCCCCCTCTTCACAGCTGCACTTGTGACTTCCAGGTGTCTGACCGTGACAGTGACAGAGACTGATTGTATTTACCATGGATACTGTGACTCAGTAGGCTTTCTACCTACTAGCAACTAAGATCTCAGAAATGTGAGAAATGTTCCTTAGAGCTTTTGTGGGTGGAGTTACCTGCGATCTCTAATGGCTTTAGTGACACCCACGTCATGCCCAGTCTTCCTTCTTTCCCAAATCTACTCCAGTTCTTGTGTCCTCATGTATCAGCACCCTTTACCTCTCTTCACACCCCTCCTCTACTCCATATTCAACTCATAATATAGATGTCTACGGGTTGCAGAGGCAGTCAGGGAGTCATGGACTAACACAAGATGCAGAGTCTGGCACAGGCAGCAAAGGGAAGATGGAGGACAGAAAAAATGAAGGGGTGTCAGCTTTGATTCACACTAGTCTTTTTCCCACACTGACTGATGTCAAGGCTAAATGTTCTGGATGGTTGGAAATGACCCACCAACAGTGTATCTGAACCAGGTGGCTTCCTCTGTGAAAGTAAACAGTGATTCTCTAGACCATGCCAAGCACAGGACCAGAGCCTGTAGGACGTGACCTTGGAGTCTTCTACTTGGAAGCCTTAGCCCACAGTTCTCAATGGCTTGGCCGCTGTTGGGGAGACTGAAGATTAGTTTGTGACTTCTCTGAGTAGAATGCATGTTTCCTACTTCAAATCTTTTGTGTATTCTTGTATATACTACTTGTACATGCTTGAAACTCTGCCATTTCCTCTAGATTCTAGAGACTCCTGTCCATATCCCAGACCACCTAGCTATGCAAAAGGAAATGAACCCTGTTCTCTGCCTACCATGTCCTTCTGCCTACCATGTCCCTCTGCCTACCATGTCCCTCTGCCTACTATGTCCCTTTGCCTATCATGTCCCTCTGCCTACCCTGTCTTCTGAATTTCCCACAGAGGACGGTCTTTGGAAGATGAACTGGTAGGTAGAGGGCACACACTTACAGGATCACTTCTAGAGAGGCACGGTGATGCAAGGATTCTGTGACACATTGTAACACTGGAAAATGCTTTACCATTTTCAGCAACCGTGCACTACTGGGCAATCCAGTCTTGCCCAAGACTCATCAAAAGACATGCTCTTCCCTGAAGACAGCAGGATATCTGCCACCTGCTTGTGCAGCAAACTGTGCTCAGTGACTTTCTGGTCCCTGCCTCTGCAGCCGGAGCCAGGGAGAGCTGTGTCTGGTGACCAAGAACCACCAGATTTTGCCTGTGCTTCTCTTGGAGGCTACCCCCACACCAGCAAGCAGCTCCCTCATCAAGTGGGCAGAGGCTATGCTTTCCTTTGCTCCAGTGCAGCTCCTCCGAACAGAACGCTGAACTTCCAGACAAGCACAGGCCTCAACCCCTTCTCAGTTCTCTCAGTCCTATGTCAGCTGGTGTGTGTGGCTCCTCTTTTTCCTGGTAACAGTTGGCAAATGAGTCCCCGTCTAGCTGCTCATGCCGCATGGCTGTTCGGAGAGAGCCTTCATCCTTATGGCAGGCACATTAATGCCAAGTTTGCTCATTCTAATTAATAACAGTCAGTAAACACCAAAGAGAGCTAATGATGATTACAGGCCGCAGCTCCTGCGTGTTAGCAAACACACCAGGCAGGTGGCCTCTCCTCCCTCCCAGCAAGGAGGTTGGGGCTGCATCCTACAGAGCTGCCTGGCTTCACATGGCCTCTACCCCACGGTCAGAAGACCTGGTCTTACATCTCAGCCTGGTCCCTAGAGAATATGAAAAGACCAGTCACGGAGAAAGGATTTGGATCTGCCTCTGAGACCATAGTGATCAAATCTTGGGGCTCTCAGTTTCCCAAAACAATCTCCCTAGCATTTAGAATAAAACAATTTTCTCCCCTCCTACATTCGATCTTTTTTTCTAATTTTGAAATTAATACGATTTGCTTTGAAAAGTTGAATTATTGCAGGCATATGAAAAAAATGAAGATGACTTTTCCACAGTCCCATCCTTCCCAAAATGGTCAAGCCCCTACTGGTCTGACGTCTCGGTTCTCCATGTTTGCCTCTTTTGACCTCTTGTTGAGACTTGATTCTGTCCTTTTCCTGGTAACTTGATGTCACCGTTCACACCGCTGCTGAATTGTACCAGTTATAAACTCATTTTTCTGATTCAGCAAAGACTTTGTCTTTTCTCTAGTCCTGATTGAAGGATTCTTCTTCCTATGATAAGACTATCTAGGTCTCAAAAGGCAAAATAAAGAGAAGGTTAGCTCTACTGAGCCCCAGGCTACCTCATTTCTCAACACTTTCCTTCCTGAGCCAGGGATGGTAGATAGCAGACCAATTACCACATTATCTTCTTGTTGAGCTTTAAATTGAAATTTGGAGATTTTATTTGGGATATATATGGTTGGGCTTAGGCCAGGCCTTGAACTTGGGATATATTTGCATCTGCCAGCCAGGTGCTGGGATTATAGTCATGAGTTTCTGCATTGTGTTAAACTTGAGATTTTTGTATTTTTCAAGATGCTCCCCTCCCTATGGCTGTATGGTACAGGGAGCTGCATGAAAGAGGCACCCTGCGTCTCCAAGGCATTCCTCGGGAAGGCTATAAGCCACGGGAGAGCTCTGGGGGCGAACCCAGGGGCCTTGATCTCTGAGTGCCCAAAACTGCAGTGGAAAAGTGTGGCTAGAGGAAGGGGACAGGCCACTGTGGTCTCAGAATCAATCCACACTCTGTTCTTTTGTCAGAAGCTCGCAGACCTCCCACAATACCACTGCTTTGCTGTTAAAGTTCACTTCCTCTTACGATGCCAGTTGATTTACCTACAGTGATAACATTTCTCCCAGCACTGTCCCGGTAATTCAGACAATGCTGTGTTCCCCAATGGACTGTTGAGTCTAAGCCAACCAGAACCCATTCTCTGAAAGTTTAGAGAGGCTAAGGCGCAGAACTATGAAAAACACTATCATTTCTGGGATGATAATAAACAGGTCTAGCTAAATACCTGAGTGTGGCTGGAATGGTTTATCATACTGACTATTTAGAGGTGTGGGAGACCTTGCATTTCTCTGCATTTTTGTTTCTTTCTTTCTTTTTCTTTTTTCTTACATATGCTTTCTTTTCAATGGCTTTCAGACTTCTCTGCTTTTTATTTTTATTTTTATTTTCAATTACCCTTCCCATCTTTCAAGTTTCTCATTCCCCTTTTTCTTTTAGTCACAGCAAGTGGTTAGAGGGCTTTCCTAATTAGGACCTGACACATTTAGTACTTCAGTTCATTTATCCATTCATCCATCCATCCTTCACTCATCTCACTAATGTTCTCTAAGCTCTTTATCACACTCTTTATCTCTTTGTTAGGTTGTCAGCAAACAGATCCTAACTTTTTAGTAACTGTGTCTGAAAGAGGGAGAAAGACTTGTAAAGACAACTTCTTTTCTGGATATAGGGTCTTTTGAAAGTCTGACCCTTCTACCTCTACCTCATCAGTGCTGGAATTATAGTCATGTGCTATTTATGCATCTGGGGACTGAACCCAGAGTTCCAGGCATGCTAGGCAAAAGCACTCTACCAATGATACCAATGACAAAACATGTCCAGGACTCAAAGACACAATCAACTTCAGACAGGCATCTCTGAGGGCTAGCGATGCCAGGCAGCTGTATGGAGGCATCTTGGGAAACTCTGCAGAGTGATGTTGGGAACAGTGAAACCCAGTTGAAGGTGTCAACAGCAGATAGAAAGATAGGCTGGGGATAGAGTAGATTTTAGGTCGCAGGTACAGCTGGCTAAAAGCTTGATAAGAGGAAATAGCCCAGAACTTGTGAACTACTGGAAAATACCACACCTGGCCGAGGAGAATGCAGAGAGGCAAGCGCCAGGGAACGATTGCTGAATCTGATCATGGGTTGCTTGCCAAGCACAGAAAGATGCAAACCGTTTTCCATATGGGTAGTTAGCTTCTGGAGTGGCGAGGCGAGAATTTACATTTTATCTCTCATCCTGCTGTTGTATTTGAATTTTATACCGGTGAGAGAATGTTTTACTTTTACTTAAAAGAAATGCTGATTGTGCAAAGCCTCGTGCGCACTGGGTTTCATGGATGAAGCTGTAGATCGCTTTTTTTCCCAGAGAGAGAGAGAGAGAGAGAGAGAGAGAGAGGAGGCAGGGAGCGTAGTGTGTTGAAAGTCATTTACCGAGCTTGGTGTCTCCTCTCTTTCCACTCTCAAGAGTTTGTGTACACCTTCTGGGCATATATCTGTGTCAGTTAAACCAAGCCATGGTTTACCTCTTGGCCAATTTCTTTTTTTTTTTTTTTTATTGGAGAAACGGTCACTCAGTCCTCACCAACCAGGAGGCTAAGCGTGTCATCTGATGGGTGTAAGGCTTATAGAGGATATTACCGTCAAGATTACCTTGTTTTAAGCAAAAATACTCTTGGCCTCCTGGTTGGTGGGGGTTGGGTGTGTGTTCAAACATTCCAGAGGATTTACTCAATGCTCACAAAGATGTTAGCTCATTCATAGAGAAGGGCAGTAGACGGCCACTAAAGGAGCTTAAGAAGCCCACATAGGACTGCACCTGGACTTGTAACTTTCCAAACTCAAGAGTCATTGAATACCTAGCCATTCCTGAAGAAGGTATGGCTTCCTTCTGAGCACTTCCATTTACAGGAGATAATGGGTCCCTGTTACATTCTGGAAGAGCATTTCCACATTCTTCTGTCTTCACTTTTCCTTGTCATGCCACCTCAGGACGCTTGTCTTTCCACATTCTTCACAGAAAAACAAACAAACAAAAAACCAAAACAAAACAACAAAAAAAAGACATCTGTGGAGTTGCATGTCTCCCCAGGTCTCTGGGCCATGGTGGTGTAAGACTCTGACAAGCCTTAGCTACTGGAGACCCTCCAAATGAATCACGCAGAGCCAGAGATCTGACAAGGTGGATTTATTGTTCCAGTGGGCTGGGGTTGTCCTGAACCTGAAGAAGAGGAGGTGACCCTGGGCAGCCTGTTCAGCAAGATTTTATACAGTTTCCAGGGGCAGAAACTGGAGCATCAGCAACTAGGCACAAAGTAATTGGCAGAACAATGTGACTTTTAAACTGATTGGCTCTTAGGGGATGAGGTGGCAAGAACTTCCTTTGTCTGTAGGTGGCCAATGGTCAGTCTGCCCTGCAGTTTTCCTGAGGAATGTAATCCAGGAAGGGAGGGGTGCCTAAGTGCTCCATCCAACTCCTCCCCATTCCAGGAAGGGAGGGTTATTTATGCTCTGGGGTCTAGTGGAATTTTCCAAATTCTCTGAGCTGACAGAGTGGTGGGCCATGTCCTGGTTTGGGGCTTCATGTCATGATGGGGCAATGCATGTGCTCAACAGTTCTTCTTGCCCCACTTTTCTGGCTGACTTCACCCTGCTCCTCAGATGGGAAAGTCCCCAGCAGACTCTGTAGCTGCCTTTCGACGGCAGATGACGTAAATGATGTAATGGGTTGAGCTAGGAGTGCACAGTGGACCCTGCAAAGCTGTTACAGGTGGTCTCTGTCTAGACTGGGTATTTCTAGGTTGCTGGTATTTTGTTTGTAAAGAATTAAATAAGCTCACAGGAATAGCAAAATATTGAGGGATTTTCTTCCAAAGTAAAGCAAAAGTTACAGAGTAGAAAAAATGTAAGGCAGTGTCCCACCCCCTCCTCCAACGCATACGCACATGCACAAGCACACACACCTTGATTTACATCTGTGGAAGAGCTCCAGGATTCTTCTGAGGCTTCTTGTGTTGAATCTGGGAAGAGGAGGTGTTGGTTGCTAGGGGTGTGGTATAAGTGGTTTTCTGTTTTGATTGACAGACTTAGGTTATCTCAGCCAGTACAATGTCCATATCCTTTTTCCTGATCAGTATGTGTTCTCAAACAAGCATGAGAATAAGATGATAAAGGGTTTTCCCGGGAAGTTCATACAGAGAACACAGTTTAGCTTACTATGCATGTACCAGACTAAATTGGCTCAGTATTTCTAGTCCCAGGATGCATTTGACCATAAAGGAGGAGTGACCAAGTTACTAATAGAGGATTTTAGGCTAGAGTGATCACTCACTGGGTTTGGAGAGGCATGCATGCAGTTCAATGCAGGTGAAGGTCCCAGACTGTTAAATGATCCCTGTAATCTACCAGCTTCAAAGTGGCCTGGTAACCTGGGAGAGGCTGAGTGAATTAGCAGTGTTTGGGGCTGTGGCAGCAGAAGGCCCAGAAAATCCCTCTTCATTTCCTCCCATTGCTCCCCAGGCTGGACCTTTTTTTTTTTTTTTTTCTCATTCTGGATGCACAACTAGACCCTAGGACTTGCCATGAACCCTGTTCCTCTAGTGCTCAGAGGCTCTCTGCATGCTTCTTTCTTTCCACCATGAGTTCTTTGTGTTCTCATCTTTGAGACCTCTCCTCTTCTGGCTGTTTAGGTCTGAGCTTTCTTCCTGACCCTCATGTTAAAAAAAAAATGTCATAATAAGATCTCACCTTTAAGGCATATGTATCATACCACAGAAAAGTTCTTGGGCTCTGGGCGTTGGTCTGTTTTCTCTTCTTGGAAATCCTTAAAGGGGAAATGAGGAACTCTAAGCCAATGACATCTCTGAAACCTCCTAGTGCAGAGCCAGTCGTGTACCCAGAAGTCATCAGAATAGTATCTGGAGAAACAAGGATCTTGGAAGGAGATAGAAATTTAAACCTGGAGTCTACCTCACGTTCATTAAGTAGCCTTGGGAAAGCGTCTGAGTTTAAATGAGCATCTCTTCCAAAATTGTGAAAGAACACTTCTATGGGAATTTTAGTGACTGCTAAATTAGAAGCATAAGGTAGGCATCTCAGGACTTGTTGTTTTACTAAATAGCTAATAAATACAAATGCTTTCTTTTAATCTCTGCAAGAATTGTCTTACCCATTGGCCATAACCAAGTTTCTGCCAGCCACTCTCCTTCTCTGCATTTCTCTAAGTGGGTCCCACCAAGAAAATATTAATCTCCAGGTTATACATTCAGATGTTGCCTAAAAGAATGAATAGAGATATGATTAGAGAAAACAAACAGATAAACAAACAAAAAACCCAAAGCAAACCTAGGAAGGTGTTCTACCAATACCCTCACATAAGGTAGGGTGGCTGACATGTAATCATGTTACTTTACATTCACTCTGTTTTTATCTTCCCCAGGGACTTGGTGTAAAACAAACAGAAGGTTATAATAATTATGATAACATTTAGAGTAAGTGTGATGCTAACACCACTTCATGAGATACACGAGTTTCCTTGTTTACACTGGAACAAGTCTGGCAAAGTCACATCCGCTTTTCCCTTCCTATAGCTCCTCCTGTTCTGATGCAGAAGGATTCACTGCCTAGAGAAGGCGAAGGAAGGCTTGAGGCAGGCAGGCTGCTTTATTTATTTATGTGCTATATATCAAACAAACCTACTGCCTCCAAGCCTCTTAGCATATATAAATCTAGCAGTTATCGTGTACTTCACATGAAAAGAAATAAGCCCACAGCAAACTTGTATTACAAACCAAACATTTAAGGCAGTTATTAAATACCTGAGATTTTGGGACAGTGATTCAGACAGTGTACCAGTAAGGATGCAACAATAACAATTTATTTTTATAAACAATGGCAAACTGGCTCTTCAGTTGTGCCATTCCTCAGGATAAGCATCTACGGTACTTGCACATATGTCCAGGTTAAAGATACGGATAACTTTATGGTGGGTAGGTAGTTGGGGGAGTGGGTGAATGCCTTGACTAATGAAGAAGAAAAAATAACATCTCTTTCATTCACTAACTTTCCTGTGCACATACCACAAAGGACTGTACTTGCTGGAACTCAAAGTGTTTCAGCCTGCATACCTATGTGCCTTAAACATTAAGACAGTATTTTTATACAGATTCATTATAGTAGCAGTCTCATCAAAGCAGAGACAGGAGTGGGGGAAGGACTTCTTAAGGAAAAATCTAGGAACAAAACAAATATTCACATAAATTAAATTCTGCCCCAAAGATGATTAGCATCCTGACACCAACAATGAGATTTCATCTTCCTAATGACAAGCCTCACTTTAATGTAAGACCTTTGTCCTGCACACATGCACACATGCATGGTTGGCATATAGTCAATGTGTGAAGACTTGCATTTACGTCTTTAGGATTGATTCAGCTTGCACTGCTCCCGGGGATGCATGCAGCTTTGTGTCCCAGACAACAGAAGGGTAAGTATAGCAACAAGATAGTAGCAAGAACAACAGAGAATTAAACTAAATATCCAAGATATCCCAAACATTATTCTAAATACACCGCAGGAAGTATATTAATAGAATTCCCCCTATCAAATGTCTATTAAATAGATATCCTTCTGACAGATTTCTAGATGGAAAAACTGAGGCTTAGACCAGAGACGTAGGTCCTTAACATGCCCAGCTGGCAGAGTAGCAGTGTGCCTGGTTCACATGAGTGATGTTGATTCCAAGTCATCTGCCATCTCCTGGATCCGAAGATAGACTGGAACCGAGATGACCTTCAGAAAACTGTGTCATAACTTTCAGAGAAGATAGTGGGTCATAAAGGAGAGACTTCTCAGGTAGCCAAGAAAGTCACTTAATCTTTCAAAACTACACGAGAAAGAAGGAATGAGCTCTGACAGTGAAGGGACACAGGTGATGTGGGACTGCTGTCAGATGTTCCTTAAGGGAAAAATAAAAAAGACTTTATGACCACAGTTGGCAAAGCAGTTAGAAAACATGGTATCTATATTTCTTCCTCTACCTCTCTCTCTTTTGCTCTCTCTCTATCTCTATCTGAAATTCAATTCTCATTGCACATAAAGACTCCAGGAAGTCTTGTGGCTGAGAAAGCAATTTAGCTTTGTTAGAACTGTTGTGTTTCACATACACTTGTCCACCATTTTTCTTTTCTGGCTTCTGTTAGCATCCCTGTACATAGTTGAGACTTCTCACTCAAACGTCAGCTCTGTTGATGACATTTCAGTCCCGTGATTCATCAGTCCCTTGCTTGCTCTGCTTATGAGAGGATTGACACAGGTACAAAGCACTGGGTTATGGCAAGTGTTGCACCCTGTTAGAAGGAATGCAGCTTTGTGCTGACGTTTGTGTCTACCAAAATTCTGCATGCCCTCAAATCTTAAATTACACTCTAGTTACCAGGAATGTGTGTGTGTGTGTGTGTGTGTGTGTGTGTGTGTGTGTGTGTGTGTGTGTGGTATAACCAGGAAGCTCTGCATGAAACTTTCTGGAGTTATTGTTTAAGATAACCTTGAAGTAGACACAGTACACACATCCATCACAGTAGAATGAAGACACAATTTGGAGTATATTCCTTCAATGAATATCAAACAGCACTGAAAATGACACAATTCAAGTCCACATAATAAGGCTGACTTACAGGAGCCCACTGAGCTACAGTAATCAGATATGTACACAAAACCATGCAATGGTTGCTCTGATAGTGTAACTCTCCCCCCCCCCCTCATATCTAAGGAGTAGCTATGCCAAAATTTAGTGTAGAAAGTAAGCTTAATAGGACAGGGGACTATGTTATAGGAAGACATGGTGGTCTCTAGGACACTCCCTTTTTCCTTATGTGTCTGGGTAGTCATGACCCAAGTCTTCAGTTAACAATAAGTTATAAATTATATTTTATGTTCATTGTGCATATTATGAATTTTATAAAGCTTTATTAGTTGCATTCCTTTTTATTGTGACCTAATGCCTTACAAAAAGCAACTTAATTTAGTAAAGGATTTCCTTTTAGCTCATGGTGGTTTGGCCAGGAAAGTCTGAGAGCTGGAGTGATCTAGAGCCATCATGGTGGAGATTGCTCACAACTTGGTGGAGAATCAGAAAATAGAGAAGCAGAGAGACCTAGCAACCTGGAGAAGAGAGAGGACAGAGAGGAAGTAGGCCCAGATAGAAAGCCCCGAGGCCTACTTCTAAGGACTCACTTTTCTCCCAAAGATTCTACAACTTCAAAATCACTCCTCCCAGCTAAAAAACGTTCATGAGTCTCTGGGGCACATATCATACTCAAGTCACGGCACAGGCTTTAGAAGGATTTAAACAATCTCACTGTGAACACTAAGCCCAGTGTCCTGATTGTTAGAGCCCATGGTGATGTGAAGATGCCTTAACTCTGGGGATTGTAACAAACATCATTGTTTCTGGCCTTCATAAGTCAATGGGAGCACTAGTCTCTTCTGGAAATGAGGGCAGCAGCCTATCTCCTCCTTCTCTCCATTGCCTGAATCAAACTGTTTTCTAAACTTAGTCTATTTTATCCTCCTACACATTGTGGAAATGTACCTGCGTCCTGGTACTCATTACCAGAACTGAGTTAGAACTGTTCCATTTCCAACCTATATTACAGTACCCTTTCCTGATGCTTTGTTGCCATTGTGATTTCTGTTTTCCTTGCTGTATCATATCATTTGACACTTTGCTGCCAAGAGGACCTTTCTGCAAAGTAAATCTTACCAAGTCATACCAGAGATTGAAGAGCCTCACCATTTCTCTGTTATTTATGTGTCAAGCTTCTACTTCACATGGTACCAATGGTCATCCCTAAGCAGGTTTCACACATACTATTTCCCTTTTCTTTCCAGAGGCTTTTGCAGTCCTCTGAAGCCTACATCTGTCCTTCTGCCACCAGTCCCTATGTTCACATTTTGTCCCTGACTGTTCAAGGTCCAACTCAAACAGAATACCCTTTCTCACTGCTTCTCTTTCTGTCTCTAAATCCTGTAGCGGGGGCTCTGTCCTCCCTTTCCCGCCTTGGCACTCTGTGCTCATTTTCATCCTGTCATTTGTTGGGATCTTCCTTCGTCAAGTCTTATTGACATACTTGTCTCCTTTTCAGAATCACATGTTCCCTTTTATGTCCAAAGTTTTAGTGCCATGCATAGCACAACATTATGTTCTAATAAAAGCAGTGGAATGAATGAGTGACCATAGGTGATTATAAACACATTTAAGAAACAGAAAAAGCTATACCTACTCCCCAGAAATAGATTGATTTGGTTACATATAACTGTTGTCAGTGAAAATTTGTAGGGGGGGGGGTCTCTACAAATGTTATGGGCAGCAGAGTAATGGTCCACATGAGGTAAGAAGGAAATCAAGTTCAGCATGACTCAGTGTTGGTTCAAACTTCTAAAGTCTGACCCTGGGCAGTTTATTCTAGATCTTCTTAAGTACAGCATAATTGGGGGAAAAGAACTTTTCTGCTGACAGTTATCACAGCAAAGCTTAAGGTTTGACTACATTGAAACTCTGCTGCAAAGTACATGTGACCTCTTCCATAAGAATGGGTTTCATTGACTAAGACTGAATAATGGTCAGGCTAGAACTCTCGAGAGGAAGTGTCTGGGATAAACATAGTAGTTGGGGGTGGGATGGAGGTGAGAGGGTGAGGAGTTAGGTGTGGCCTGATCCTACAGATAGCACACATCACTATTAACCATATCTATTCCCAGCTACCAGAGTGGAAACAGCCATAGAGACAGCCCTGCACATTTAACACTTCTGGTTTCCTCTCATGATTACCTGTGAGCACAAGGACCTCTTGCCCTCCACAGAAATTGAGGACATAATAATCTATAAATAAGCATTACTATAAATATTCTTTCTTAGTATGCAAAGTCCACTTAGACTGTCTTCAGACACAGGCACATCACACACACACACACACACACACACACACACACACACACACACACACACACATTCATGAGCAGAAAAGCAGATAGAATGATACCTTGTTAACAGTCTATCTTGCTCATTTATTTGTGCTTTTGTTTCTGTTTTTCCCTAGTCTAGATTGTGCTGTCTCCTAGGAGAGAATCAGAAGCATCTCCCATACCCCAAGAATATAGATTCTGAACTAAGGCAACTTTCCAGGGAACCAAGAGTAGATAACGTTACAACAAAGGACAGAGCTGCCCTCTCCTTCACTTCATGGAGAAAGTCATCCTCTTCTTGGCTGTACTCTTTGCTCCTTCTGCAGGGCACTGTCTCCCAGGGCACCTATGATGGGAAATGGAGACCTTTTGTGTCAGACATGTGTCCTTGCTGTCTTTTCTAATTAGGTGACTCAGAATCTCTAGGAGGGCAGCAGAGCAAGACCAAAGAACTTGGTTATTTTTATTAAAGAGCCCACAGAGTTTCGAAACTGCAAACCTTGGTTGAATGCACTTCACCGAACATCTCTAATACAGCATAAATACAAACATCTCTAGTCACAGTCAGTTCATACTTCTTGCCATTTTGTTTGATTTTTGTTTTGGGGGGTTGGTGGCTTGATTCTCAATGAGGAAACAGAATAAATTGAGAATGATTCCAGTAGTTATAGGGGCCCCTTCTGGAGACATTCCTCAAAAGGAACTTGTCTCTAGACATGGTTGGCAGATTCAGGTCCTTCCTGATGATGGGGTAGGTGGTAAAACAGGGCCACCCACTCTAGCTGAACATGTGCTGAATCGCTTGTTCATGTCTCTGTCTACAGCCTGCAGCCCTCCAGGTACAGGGAGGAGAAGCGAGAGTAAAGAGGAGAGCAGTCTGGGAGCACATTTTTGGCGCATCCTTGATTTCCATCAGTTGCTCCCCAACCAATTGGCAGCTTCTATTTTCAGATGTGTCTGGGGAGATGAACATATCTTGCTCTCTCAGAACAGGCCCCAGCTCACGCCTTTCTTCTTTTTGTTAGAATTGTCCTCTAGGAGGCTGAGAACCCTGTGGGGGCACACAACACACTTTCTCTGCTAGCATCCTTTCTCCAGGGCAGGAACTGACTTAATAGAAACAGAATAAATGCCTAGGAGTGACAGTGTGGGTGGAGCCCTCAGACACAGGTCCCAGAGTGAGTGAGCAAGACAGTATTACCTCACAGCAGAGGCACTGCCTTCTGTGAGTCATGAAGGCTGCCAGCTCAGAAACCCTCACCTCCAGGGGAAGGAGAGTGGTCTCTAAGAGCTTCTGAAGGTCTCCAAGTCAAAGGAAGTCTCTTGCATTGCCAGGCATGGATTGGCATGTTGTGAATAAAAGGGAACTGAGAATTGTCGGGGTGGGGATCGTGTTTTTAGAGTTGTGTTTGAAAGTGGTGTAGATTGGAAACAGTAAAATAGAACACACGTGAGGAGAAAAGTGAGCAGGGTGACATTCCATCCCACATCGTGGTTAAGAATAAGGCTCCTAGAACCAGAAGTGTCTGCCCTCTGACCTCGAACTTCTGCCCTCATCAGCAAACTGAGAGAAGCAGCAGCAGAAGGCTGTCAGTGTGGGTCTGGAGAACAACGTCTCCTGCACAGGCTACACTGAAAGCTGGGCATTTAAATCTTCAGGCTACACTCTCGCAAGAAATTATAATTAATAGTGGGGAAGTCAAAATGCAGGGGTGTAAAAGCCCCAATCTGCCATTTCCAATTTGTAAGTCTCTGGGCAAATTATGTAAACTCTGAACTTCAGGGTCCTGTTCTGGAATCATTTTAAAGTAGCAGTCAGCATACAGGAAGCCTTGACAACTGGCCTGAATAGGAGCCAGACGCTGTCACTGTTGTGGGGCTGAACACAGATAGAATACCACATGCTGTGTCTTGGGATGTGGTGTTGATATGGTATATGGGTGCATGCCTGTGATGGCAAAGGGAAACTCAAGGGTGAATTGTAACAGCCTTTTCACCTTTTTATTTTTTTAGTAATCAGTGTTCCATGGCAGGCAGACGAGGCTCATTCTGCTGCTTTGAAGGAAACATTTAGGCAAATCTTATCTCTCCCACTAAGTCACTTATCTCAGAGGGGATGAGAGAGGTCTTAGGCTTACAGTATAACTGCTGAGGTTGTTTGCTGTGCCTATGTGGCCAAGACTTGCCCTGTGAGCACAGGTTCATTCTATTGATTTATCAACTTGGCTCTGAGGGTTGCAAAGCAGAGGCCGAGCATGTAGCTCAGTGGTAGATCAGTATGTCCAAGGCATGGAGTTGAACCCCCAGGAAGGAAAGAAAAGGAGATGGGGAAGGAGAGAGAGAGAGAGAGAGAGAGAGAGAGAGAGAGAGAGAGAGAGAGATGTTTTATGGCAAAGCCCAGAAAGAAGAGAAAAGAGAGGGAGGGATGAAAGAGGACATGTGTGTCAGGGTAGACCAAGACTCACCTATCTATACTTTAAGGTCTTGCAGGAAGAGGCAAGTCTCCATGATTACATTGTTACAGACTTGAAGAATACTAGGTTCCTCCTGTCATCCTGAGGCAGCGATACAGCCAAAGTCCTCAAACCTCACCACCCACCCTGACCTCTTCTTTCAGCAAGCCTAGTTCCTTGACCCCAAACCAATACAAGAGGTCCCCAAGTTATGGTAGCTCAGCCAATGGTTTTCTGCCTTGGAATAGAATGAAAGGCAAACCTACATATCTGTTCAGTTGTTGACTTCCAGTGCAACAGTCAACAACTCTTAGGAGCCACTCAGCACTTGATGGGGCAGCAGGATTCATGTGAAATATCTGCCAACCACCAGGTAGATATGGGGCAGCAGGATTCATGTGAAATATCTGCCAGCCACCAGGTAGATACGTATTTTCTGAGTGTGTTCAGGACTATGGTATTTTGCATACTAGATGCACTAAGTATATTTGGGGCTTGGTAATTTTGACAAAGTTTTCAGTTTATGGTGGGTTTATCAGGATAGGACTCCCGTCATAGGTTAAGAAACATTTGTAATATGTGTGTGTTATTTTTAACCTGGGAGGCCAATTTTGAAATAAGTATGACTGCATTTTATCAGTTCTGTCACATGACAGAAATATAAGAGCCTTTGCTTTTGACTCTCAAGTCCTTAGCAGCCAGAACCTTGTTGACTGTATGTGGCTTTATACAATTAGATGGGTCTTGGATTATTTTGATGAATTGCTAGTGGAAAGTGTTGAATGAGATTCTAAATGGAAACCTCTGTCACAGAGAAAATGTTCGGTGACAACATGAAACAGCAAGGTAGCAAGAACCAAGCCTTAGAGGCTAGAATACCAAGCCCAGTGAAGATTACAGCAGGTCTCTTAAGCTTCACAGTCTAGGCCAGAACATGGAACCCACTTAAAAGAAGTTGCACATTTGTGAAACGCATTTTCAACTGGCCTCTATGTAAATACTTTGTTGAGTAATGGGACATAGAAGGAGAAGCCATCCCATAGACCCAGAATTAGCCATCTAGTTCCCGACTTTCCCCACGATTGTGTGCAATTGGACAAACCCACTCTAGTTAGCTTAAGGCACAGGGACCTAGAAGTACATAGCCAAGTAGCCCAGGATAATTTGGATTACCATGGAGTTCATGTCTGAAAGCAAGACAGCTTCTGAAGAATTCTCGTTTAAAAAAAAATGAACCAGTAGTCTTTGTTTTGGACATTCGTTCTCAGCCCAAGATATGAAAATATTGAGTTCTTCATGAATGAGAACTGGGCAGGCAGCTGTTCAGGAGCGTGGTTCTCTCCCTCTTCAGTGATACTTGGGTTGCCACTCATATTTGAGTTTCTTGTAAGAAATGCAGAAGCTGAAAAGTGCATAGGCTGCCATCACCAAGTCAAGCACCTCCAGGCACTCTTTCAGCAAATTGATGTATTGCTATACCCATGGTAACCTCACTGAAAGGCTCCCGTGATGCCTCTGGGGTGGAGGGTGAAGGATGGCAAAACTCTCCATCAAGATCCAAAGCCTCGAAGCTCTCCATATTCAACCTGCACAAGCTTCTTTTCCTTTAGAACACACTGGGCACATTCAGGGTGGCTAGGCAGTGGTGCAGGAGATATCACCTCCATTTTACATAAAGCGCTATTATTTCCTAGGACTCGGCTGCCTCTTGTCTTTTGCTAAGCGCTGCAAGTGTGTCCTCTTCTTGAGTTGGGTGGGATCTACACCCATCCTGTCCTTATTCCACCCAAGGCGAATCCTTGGGAATTCCAGAATGTCATGTGCTAATGGGGTCTGCTGGGTCCTAGCAATGCAAGCGGCTGATGCTTGACCTGAAGTGTTACGTGTTTATGTGTCAGGCAAGTATTACCAAGATAACTGGACACGGTGTTCATGTCTTCCTTTTCATCCTCGGGCTGCCTCAGGCTGAAAGTCTGAGATGAAAAGAACAATAATAACAGTAATGAGGGAAGCAAACAAAAGCCCAGGCAGGGCTGTGAAGCAAAGTGCCTTGATTGTCAGAGCAGATTCAAGGATTTGGGGGAACGTTTTTGTTATGTGAGGATGTTTGAACCCTTTCATGGCTTCTTCTCTTCCTTTCCCTTCCAAACAAGCTTCCACAATGCAGTCCAGGCTGGCCTTGAACTTGCTACCATAACTAGCTTAGTGTGAACCTTTTTTTTTAAATAAAAAAATCAATTCGAAATACATTATAATTGAAGGGCTCACTATGAAATGTATGCAGGGCTGTTGAAGAAGGAAAAGCAAGCAAGAATAAAGACTGGCTTTTGCTTCTTTGCTGAGTCAGCACTTATTCCGCTGCGTCAGATTTTCTTTGCTTATATAGTTTCTTTCCTTATATAGTTTCAGCCTGATACACCAAGGTCTGGCTTAAAGTGTTTCTTCTCATCCTCATTAGGAAAACACACAGCTGTTCCAAACAATATTCCAGTTGGTTCACAAACAAACAAACAAAACCAACAATAACAAAGCCCCTCATCAACTGTGAGGGAGATGCAGGACTTTGCTGGTACACTCACCCTCTGGGCTCCCACCTGCCCTATATACACAAAAAAGAAAAATGCTTAACTGTGGCCTCTCTCCAGTATTTCTCAAAACTTCTCTATCAGTTTTTGTTTGTTTAACACTTCCTGATAAAGAGTCTGTTTTGCTCCTCCATTTATTTTATTTAGGAACATGGTGTTCCAAGAAGAGTCTTCCATTCACCCCAGTTAGGGCCCCTGTCACAGGCTGAAGACATAATTTCATTCAAGTCTAGTTTGTTGAACGAGAATGTTGGGATTGCTGACATAAGTGTGGGTGCCCCTTGGCCCACTGCTTTGAGGACAAGTCCACCCTAGCATTTGGAGTTCCCTGACCAGCTTGCAGGTTGCTCCATGGGACAGTCCCTGCTCCCCTCCCCCAGCTTGTTTACCGCATATGCAACTTTGTTTCATAACTTTCTCAGCTTTCTGAGTCACACAAGTTTGATTAGCTTCCTAAACCTTGTGAGAATTCATCTTCTCTGCAGGAGGGAATGTTTCAATTCGGAGGCAATATTTACACAACAGGTGGCCTCACAGTCTCAGACTTGTTAGAGACAGCTCCAATTACTAAAAAAGTTTGTGGTTAAAACAAAGACAAACAATGCATAAAAACAATGGCTAATTTCAAAGGACCTTGTATAAGTCAAGGTTCCCTAGAGGAACAGAACTGATTAATAAAAGGTGTATTTATAATAGATATGTGTTCTATTATGAATATTAAATTATATTTAATTACTTGTATATCAAACAATTATATTTAATTACATATATATATATATATATATATATATATATATATATATATATATGATTTATTAGAACGGCTGAAAGGCTGTAGTCCAACTAATCCTACAATAATTGTCTACTAACAGAAGGTCCAAGATTCGAGTAGTCGTTCAGTCCATGACGTCAGACATGTCAGCTGGTCTTCAGTATACACTGGAATCCCAAAGAAGGAGTCTCTAATGCCTGTAAAGAAATGGGCTTGCCAGGGAGAGCGAGTGAAGGTAGGCAGGCAAAGAGAGCTGGCTTCCTTCTTCCATGTTCTTTATATAGGCTGTCAACAGACGGTGTGGCCCAGATTCAAGGTGGATCGTCCCACCTCAAAAGATTTGGGTTAAAAGTGGGTCTTCCCACTTGCAATGATTTAATTAAGAAAAAAAATCCCTGGCAGGTGTGCCCAACTGCTTGGGTTTTAGTTAATTCCAGATGTAGCCAAGTGGACAGCCAAGAACAGCCATTCCAGCAATTGTGACCAAGTCTGATATTAGCAACTGAAGCCAAGTAGCAGGACATGCAGGCTGTCATCAGTGTGAAGTTGCAGCTCTTTTTTCAAATAAGTATATACCATTAGGGGTAAGGGCATCTCCTCAGACAGCCTTCACTTCAGGTTCTGGCATGGCTGCATCAGTGTCCCCATCACATTGTGACTGAGAAAATCAGGACGAATAAGAGAACAAGGAAATTATCCATTATCTCCTTGTTTGACTTGATAGTGGAAAATCCCTACACCTTCACTCCTGTCTAGACAGCCATATACAGTCCATCTGAGGGCAACAAGGACCAGCTTCAAAGAGAAAGGAAATTGGTAAGAACTAGAATGTTCTGCTACAGTCAGATGGTGACAGTCTAGGACACAAATTCAGCATTTCTGACCCTGCAAGTGGTATGATCGGAAGCATGAAAAAATAAATTAAAAATTACCCCCCCCAAGTGAGCAAAATTAGTGGACTAAGTGACCTCAGAATTTCTGGCAGGTGAGAGTTTTGAATCAATCCCCCCCCCATTCTGTTGGTTTCTGTCCCTTGAAAAGATTAGAGCCCACCTGTGGCTGGGGTTTTGTTTGCTCTCATTTTTATGAGAGGCTAGAGTGCTTCCTACATGGAAAATCCCAGTGTTTCCTCACTTAGAAATCACAGAGACAGCAGCAGTGAACACAGACAGCCCAGCCCACCCCACCCCCAACCCCTGTTGTAAGCACAGTTGAAGAAATTTTGATTCAAAAATCCATTATACAAGGTCAAGGCCAGAATATATGTCCCAACATGCCATCAATTCTCTAGTAATCATATAGTTTTTTTTAAGAAATCAATACTTTGGGGTCAGCCTGTGGTATAACACCCATGGAAGAGAACCTTTTGTGGAATTTATTTTCCATTACATTTTTTGCCCAGTGCCCTAAATTCCAGAAGGAGTTATCCGATCCCTACACTCTTTATGCATTCTGCAGCCTTCTCCCTCCCTCCACTCTTCCAGTCACGTCTTTTGAATATGAAAAAGCTTAATGTATTCTTTCAGGAAAAAAAAAAAACCCTTTAAGGCCATCTTCATAAGCACCACCATTTCTTATTTAATAAACAATCGCTGTCTCATTAAATGTAAATTAGTCCTTTATCCTTAGCTGTATTTGTTGAATCTATTACTTACTGTGTTTACCAAATTTGTTTCCTTTGGCTCCAAAGCTTTCTGTAAACTTCTCATAAATAGGAAGTTGAAACGAAGGCACTTTTTCTATGTCAAAGCACCTGCATTAACAGCTTTGAACAGAGCCTTACAATGGGCTCTCTGTTCCCAGTGTCCCAATGTTCCCAGATCCTTGTCACCTGGAAACCCCCCAGACAGATTTCTGGCAGTGATGCAGTGCCCCCTCCCTCGAAGTCAAGGTTGCCCTTTCTCTTCTATGTCATAGAAATCAGAATCTGGCTGTGGGTGGGTCTGCCTAGGCTTTGCAAAGAACAAACAGTTGTCAAGAGCTTGAACGTAATGAGTTCTTTGCAGAGGCAGTAGCACTGGGCACGTGGATTCACTGGGACTCAATATGTCTGCATTTCCTGGCTTAGAAGGGCCCCATGTAAGGCCCATCTGTTCCAACAGGCATCTCATAATCGGATAGGCTGCTTGGCAACACCATCTCAGATAATGGATATCTGAATATTTTTGTAATTTCCAGCCTTGTGCCTAACAGCTTAGCAGTTGGCCTTATGTTTAAAGAAAATGGATAATAATCATGAGTGATGTGGCAATTTCCATTCAAAATTTTCAAATGGTGCTTAATTAAATCTTCCAATAACATTTAGAAGCCAACGTCCTCCGTGTTCCTGCCAGGACCATCTGAGAAGGAGAAAGAGCTATAGGACAGGATGCAAGACTGTGAAAGACAGCTGTGGCCAGAACACACCAGGCACAAACGCTGTGGCTATCCATCCACTCAAGCACAACCCTCCTTGTATTACCTAAACGTGGTCCTTAAACATGGAATGGGTCGAAGGCAGCCAGACTGAGCCAGGCATCCCAGGATTGGCAGAAGCTGCTGAGAACTAGCTTATTTTCATGAGAACAGTTCGATTGCCTGTTGATCTATCTCTAGGTTTGGAAAAAAACATTTCCAAAAGCATCTTCTTTTGCCATGACTCAAAAGGGAAGACACCGCACTCATCACATTGGCTCTGCTCATTCTTAGTTTTTGAGGAGACCGTGGAAGGTACACACAATGGTTGCTTATTTTGATTTTGCAATGTGAAGCCTGACAACTTGTCTCTCCTCTCCAAGATACCTTCTGACATCTCTGCTTATAATAAAAAGGTCTGAAGAGCCTTATCCTGAGGAGAGATCTTAGAAGCTCTTAAAGCAGGTTCTCCCATTTTAGAGATGAGAAGCTGAGTCTCTTCTCCTCACCCTAAGGCTAAAGATAGAGCTTTGTACTTTTCTGTAATTTCCACCCTTGTTTGGACTGAAACTCAGGCCTCTGGTGTGCAGCTCCTGTAGGTTTTTACCTCAGCATTTCGAGTGGCTACTTCCTGTGTTAAAATGAGAGTCTGTTTTTATTCCTTCAGTCCCCACTAGGGACAGGCAGGAAGCAACACGATAGAATGATCTGCGGAAACCTGCTTCTATCCCTTATACCCACCACCCAGAAGCCTTCGCTGTTTCCTTTCAAGCATCTCTCCTCTCAGAGGAAGCCTAATTCTTTTGACCTTCACTATAGTCTCCTATCTTCAACTTCTTTTGTCTCACTTTTCCGAGGTGTGAAATCAAGCAAATGGGATTTGCCCTTTGCCTTTCAAGAAAGCTAGAAGATTGATAAGGTGTCAAGGAAATGACTGGATTCTTTATCGCCTCACAACATCCCCCTTCCTCCCCCTCCCCAACTCCCGTTGAAACAGAACAATCCAGAATCCAGAAATCCAGACCGATTCTTCCTTACAGTATACTTCAAATTTATTTTCTGCTCTTTTGTTATTATTTTCTACTTGATTTTTATTTGGGGGGATTTGGTTTGACTACAATTTCAAATCTTTTATAAACGCCCCGACCAATCCTGAGGAAGCAGTGAGGCGCAGAAGCAGGTTGAGACAAGAAAGATGCAGTGGGTCAGGCTGCAGGACCGACAGCCCTGTCACGCTGACTTATGATGGATGAGGGAAAAGTCTATTTCTCATCCACAGTGGGGGAGGTGAAGTGTAAAGAAAGATGCACCCGGCGTCTCTAGGCGATTCATCTTATAGGAGATAAACTCTCAGAAGCTGCGGTCCTGTGAGGGGAAGAGAGAGGGAATGGAAGGATTGAATTCATTACGTGAGGTATAATCTCACGAGGAAATACCCAAACCTCTATCTGTGGCACCCAAGATGGAAGGCGGCGAGGGCCAGCATCCTCCCACATATTTGTCAGCTGCTAAAGCAGGCGTGGAGAGGACAGGCTCGGACTGCGCTGCTCTCCCTGTAAACAATCCAGCCCACCAAATTCCTCAGGAGACCAGGTAAAGCCTAGGGCATCTCTAGTGGACCCGATCAAAAGATGGCAGATCCATAAGGCGACCTAAGTGAAGGCTCTCCTTCGGAGCCTGAAGTCCACATTTCCTCTATTTCTCTTTTGAATTTCTGAATTTTAATATCTACAGAAACCTAACACAGTGGAATTGAGGTTAGATATGAATAATCCCAGGAAAATTGGAACGTGGTGCTTTCGCTCTTGAATATTCTGTAATCATATCTTCCTGGTTTTAGCGTGTGGCACTGAGCTCTAGGCGGCGAACCTCACAACTGAAAACAGGGAAGGCAAGAAACCCCTTCCTTGTCCTCTCAGCCATGACTAGGGGACCTGAATTTCCCAGGTCCTGAATAGCATGAGGCCCACCAGCCCTTCCCTACCATGCCCTCCAAGCTCCCCCCCCCACACCCCCCAAGCTGTGGCAAACACTGCCTTCTGTACTTGGAGCCTGGAGTTTCAGCAAGCTGCTGGGATTTCAATCTCCACCCTGTTTCTCATTCCCACAGTGACCTTGGGCAAATCACTTTCACCTCCATGAGCCTCAGTTTCCACATCTGGAAAGCTGAGATAATAGCTACCTGCCTCCTGGGGCCAACCAGCAAGGCTTAATTAATTATGTTTGGCAAAGCTTTGGAGACCTTTGCGGGAAGAATCCGTACGAGTGCAAATTATTATTATTATATTACTGGAGCCTTAACTCCCAGTTTTGCTTCTGAGGCTAATGATTATTTCTTTTCTGAAGGAAAAAAATATATTAAATTTAACTCCAAGTAATGTATTGGGGAGTGGGGAAAATTTCCATTTGTCAAGGACAACACTGTAAAAGTAATTGGAAGTTCCTGCAGCTCCTCTGGGGAAGACTACGGCAGATACTTCCCATTCCATAGTCTTCCCTGACTGTTTTTCCCGCTCCTGCCTTCCCTTTTTCTGTTCATCATCGAATCTCTTAGAGCTGCAGAATGTTAGGTGAGCTAGGGCAAGATCCCATATGGTGGGGGGCCCACAGAGCTGCTATTTGTAACATCTCCCCCTCTAGTTCCTGAGCCATGCTTTGGCTAGCATGAAACTCAAACATCTTTAAGAAACATACAATACTCTTGGGTGGAGTTCAAATAACTAGGTACTTTCTCTACTGAAAGCATCAAGCCAGGGTCTTGTCTCCCATCAAACATCCCTCCCAAGACTGTTTTCCTTCTTGGACATAAAAATGATGACACACATTGACAGCCTTTGTTTCTTTCATTTCCCTGTCCTAATGAATAGCTGACTCGCCAAGTTGGCTTCACATTGGCCTCTAAAGCAAAGTCACAGTCTCTCCCATGACTCTTCAGTGGGTCTGCTGGCCCCTCTGCTGCTGTAACACTCATTGCAGAGATCCTGAGCTGAAAAATTGGGTACCTGGAACTTACACAGGTCGGTGCTCTCTAGGATATTCTGGTCTATGGGATCCCTCCAAATGGAAGATGTTATCAGAAGGCTCTTACTGTCCATACTTAGAGCATGCAACTTTGAAATTGGGAATTTAAAATCGAGATCATTTTACTACAGAAGAGACTGGCTAATCAAGAGACAGATTGTCACCTCTTCCATTCCTTTAAGGTCAGCTGGGCCCTGAGCCAACCCTCAATCTTGAGGACTAATTTAATCTTAAGCAACGTGATCTGCTCCTCACATCTCTGGAGACTAAAAAGTCTAAGGTCAGGGGTCCACACAGTTAGGTTCTAGTAAGAGCTCTATTTCTGGCTTGCACAAAGTTAACTACCCGAGTGCCCTTGGGGCAGATAAAAGGACAGAAACTGCTTGTTCTCTGGAATCTCTCTCTCTCTCTCTCTCTCTCTCTCTCTCTCTCTCTCTCTCTTTTACATTTCCAGGTGTGTGTGTGTGTGTGTATGTGTGTGTGTGTGTGTTTGTGTGTGTGTGGGGAGGTGTAACTACATCTATGCATATTCTGATGGATGTAGGCGTATGTGTATGCAGGTCCGTGTGCATGTGAATGCACGTAAAGGAGGGCTAGTGTATTTCTCAATTCAGAATCCCTTGTTAAATCCAGAGCTTGCCAGGTCTGGCTATCTTAGCTAGCCCATTCAATTTGGGGGATCACCAGTCCTTGTCTCCAAGGTGCTGTGAATAGCAGGGGTCCACCATGCCTACCTGACTTTTATGTGACTCCTGGGGATGAGAATTTTAGTCCTCATGCTTTATGTCAAGACTACCCATAAATCTATCTCCTCGGTTCCCACCCCAGTTTTGTGAGGTATCATTGATATATACTATACATAATCCGTATATAGAGATTGAAAAGTTCTACAAATGTGTAGAACCCTGTCACCATCACTATGACTAATATCTTCAAGAGAATCCTTGTGACTCTTTTCCATATTCTATTTGTTATTTGATTTTATCTTTATGGTCAAAACACTTTACATGAAATGTATCATTTTAATAACCATCCCAAACCTGTTTACTTCTTGCATTCTTTCTGTGGTCTTACCTTTCTTCATGGATACCTTTAATGCACATACCATCACACACACACATACACACACACACACACACACTCACACACTCAGGCACACTAACATTCACACACTCAGACATTCTGATACCTTCATACAACCACATGTTCACAGGCATACTGATACTTTTCTTCCAATATAACTAACATCAAGTCCCCTTCGCATGTAGATTTCCAGGCCACAACACTCTTTTCTTTGCCGACGCCCTGGAGCTGTCATCTGTGGTGTTATAAGAGTATGAAGCAGTGAAAGGCACTTGCCAGCTCTCCGGTCTTATGATCCCTTCTCTTAAGGAACAACAAGCTTGGTGAAAGTAGCAACAGTGGACTCCACAGGCTTAGGCTGACTTCTCTATCTTCAGTCTCAGTGGCAAACCTTATGGAACACCCTATTTCTCATACTGGGTGCCTTTATATGAGCTTGTCTCTCTGTCTGGAATGGCACTGACTACTTCCTGTTGAAAAAAATCCAACCATGATTCTTAGTTCCAATTAAGTTTCTCCTTGTGGAAGTTTCTAGGTCACTTCCTGTCTCCCCCTTGCCTTCTCAGGCAGGTCGTGGCCCCTTTCTTCCTTCACCACCCTTATACTCATGGGCATTGTCATCACCAGAATCCTCCATGCTGGGATGAACACTTTTTAATGACTTATTTATTTACTCATGGGTGGGCATGCTGACACGAGCAGGCCACAGGCATGAGGTCAGAGGACAACTGTCAGGATTGTGTTTCTTCCTTACACCTTGTTTGACCTGTCGATGGAGCCCAGGTCATGGTGTGTGCCAGCAGCTGTCTCTGCCTGCTGATTCAGGGTTGAATATCTTTGGGTTTGTGTGCCCCTTCCTCTCCTAGTGTCAGGGAACTTAAGGTTGGTCCCTGGCCCTTAGTTAGCACTTAATAAATATTCTTCATGTTTCACACTTCTGGAACAAAAATCAATCCTACGTTTCAGTCATTTTTGTATATGCCCTACAAGAATGTCTGATCAACCCGGGTTTTGCTGACCTCATCCAGAGTCCCCTTGTCCATGACAAAGGCGCACATGCAACTTAACATTCTGCAGAAGGGACGTTCTTCCAGCTTAGTGATGTACACAGGGAGGAAGTCTCACCTTTGTCCTGCCTGCAGCCTTATCAGCCCCCAGCTTGAAAACACAGCATTTCAGGGCAGGCTGATTCATCTGTGCGCACGCAAGAGGACTGAAGTGGTCAGGAATGGAAACGGGATGCCAATAGAAGATGATATTATTAGAAACCTGTTAAACGGGTTCCTGGTGTGTGCTTTTAACGTCTCTCCTGTCAAGAAAACTGCTCCACACCAGGACTCATTTTGTGCAGTCAATACAATCCTGATAAGACCTATCAGAGCGCTTATGGTGCTGGAAGAAATTAAACATTTAGGGGACTCCTCCAGCGCCACACTGATTGAGCTCAAATGATGCTGCTGAATTGACAGGTGCATTGGCCTGTTCAAGCCAGTCAGTCTTCCTGGATGAATGTATTACACATTCTTTAACAGCAAGGAGATAAAAACAAATCAGGGAAGCCTTTATTCTTTCTACCTTGATGGTATTTTGTCCTGGGGAGAGTCTCAGTGTGCTTGCTGTATTCTCTCTCTCTCTCTCTCTCTCTCTCTCTCTCTCTCTCTCTCTCTCTGTGTGTGTGTGTGTGTGAGTGTGTGTGTGTCTGCTGTCTGTCTGTCTGTCTGTCCCTATGTGTGTGTGTGTGTGTGTGTGTGAGTCTATGCCTCTGTGTCTGTTTGTCTTCCCTCTCTCCCTCTGTGTGTGTGTGTGCCCGTGTATGCGTGCATGCTCATGCATGCCTGCAAGAGAACACACACTAGTGTGTGTGCAGGAGAGCTTGCCTGTGTGCAGGCAGGATGCAGCTGGAGAGCCAAATTGCTGCTCACCTCATCATACACGCAGTGTGAGTCTTGAGCTTTCCAAGGCTGACCCTCTTTTGCCGGCCATTCTGTTAATTGAGCCAACCGTGCCAAGTCCTGAAATGCAAGGACAATCTTGTCAGCAGGGGAAGGCACCTTGCACCTCTTAGCCAAATGCAGCCCAACCTTAAACCGATTAATAAAACTCTTAAAAGGATAATATTGTTGGGTAAAGTGCTAAGGTTTTCTGCTCTGGCTCAGGCTGTATTTTCATGAAGCTGTAAGCTGTGTTCTAAAAGAGAGCTGGAGAAGAGGGAGCAAGAAAGAGACAGCGATGCTCATAGCCTGCAGCCTCTTGTTTGCAGATTATTTTCCAAGGTGCTCAGTAGAATATCAATTGCCTGTTATTAGAAGTCCTGCCAGGTAGCGCCTGGCACTGTGGAAGCTTTAGAAGTGAGGGCAGTCCCTCTGAGATGCCAGTCTATCCCAGACTTGGAAAAATGGCTCTGTTGACGTTTCACCCTCCCCGGGGGCAGGGCTGGGATTGGAACTTCGACAGGGGCGTGGGGGAGGGCAACTGGAGGCCGTGTGTTTAAAAGACTGTCCTGTTCTATTTCAGCTAAGGAGGTGGTCAGTTCCAATTTCCTGGATGGGAGGGTGCTGAAATGGCCTAGGGTCACATAAGAGTCTGATCGGAGCCACCTGGGACAGTTCTGACAAAGAAAACTTCAGAAAAATCTCCCAGTGGAGGACACTATCTGAAATAAAATAAGCCAGGCATGGAGAAAACAAATCCCATCTCTCCTCACACATTAGAAAGCTGAGAGTTGAGCTCACAGAAGCAGAGATCACATGAGGCAGGAAAGTAAGGAAGGGATAGAGAAAGGCTGGTGTCAGGTTCCAGAGCCCTGTTACAGACACACAGTGAGTACCAGTGTCCTGCATAAAACAAGTACTATAGGTATAGCCTTTAGCAAGGTACTGTGTATGTTACAGAAAGCGCTGTCTCTGAGCCTTCTGTTCTGTGTTGTAGAATGGATTAGAGTGTGTCAAGTAAGGAAACTGAGTTGAACTTGCCTGACTAGTTAAGAAGTCATGAATAAATGAACCAGCCTCTGATCAGGATGAGAAGAGGAAAAGATGCAGTTGATGGAGCGAGCATTCTAGAACACCCGCTACTCTCTTAGCGGAGACCTGGCCTGGATCTCATTAATCTTTATAGTAATCTTGCAAGAAGGTTAGACCCATTCCACAGATTAAATAATTAGTTGACATGTCACACTTCACATTCTATGACAGCATCTTCATTTTACAGATGAGAAAAATGAGGCTTGGAGAGAGATTAATCGCTTGCTTAAATCACACAGCTAATGGCATGAAGAGACCAGCCTAGAGTCGGGTTTCGAATACAAGTATGAAGCACTTTCTTTGCTTTGTAAGATGCCAAGACCTAAAATCCACATAGAGACCATTGAGTTTGATCAACCACTGGACAAAAGGGTCAACCTCGATGGAAAATTTCTCTGAAGGCAGGACAGCAAACATTCATCTCTTAGGGGACTTTCAACTCCACCACGGAGATAGTCTGGCATAGAAATAGGGGAGTTCTCCTGAAAATCTTCTCAGATCTAGTCTGGCTCTCCTCTTCTCTCTTTCCAAGAGAGCCTGTAAGTTGAAAACATCCATTCTTTTGTGGCAGCAATTCTAATTAGAATAAAGGGATTATTTGTGGTAGTAGAGAGCCTTTCAAACACATAACTACATTACTCTTGCACTTTACGCAGTTGTGAACATTAAATCATGGCCCAGACTCCCCTACCTCTCTCTTCCCCTCTCCTCTCTTTTTTGTTTTTTGTTTGTTTGTTTGTGTTGACAAGATCTCATAACTCAAAATTAAACAACTGTACCTGTCTTGGGGTGGGGAGGATGGCAGGTATTGTAGATGGAACATAAAATCAAGGACTGTACAATTTTGATCAACCAAATTTGTCAAGAGAACCATAATCAAATGGAATTCTGTACAATTGAGCCATACCCTAGCATCTTTTTAGTAGCTTTATTCAGATGATGATAATTCACACAGTATCATGTTTGACTGCTTTAGAGATTGTATAATGTTAAATTTAATAAATTGCACCATTTCTTTAGAAAAACGTTTAGTTACTGTCATTTTCAGTCCTGAATCTACCACAATCTTAGAATGCTTTCATTATCCCAGATGAACCCTTAACTCCCATCTGCCCCTTCCCAATTCCTTTGTTTCACCCATCCCAGGGAACTGCTCATTTGCTTCCAATTTCTAGGCAACTGCCTATCCTGGATGTTTGGTATACACGGGACCTTATATTACTTTGTCTTTTGTCATCGGCTCCTTTCCACTTTGTAAGCATCATTTTCAAGGTTGATACATACTGAAGCACGTGTCAGTACTTGATTGCTTTTTATCAAATCATTCACTCTCCCTCCCTTGCCACATCTTAAACACTGACATTTCTTGTCTCCTTTTATAGAGACAGACTGGCTTTCCTCTCTCCTCTAGATACAAGGAACACCCACATTCTTGTGGCTCAGCATCAGAGTTTTGGTGAGAGCAAGCAGAGCTTGCATCTCCCCTATGGTCTCCACCCAGTGCAGTGCCGCTCAGCTGCTGTCCAGCCTTTTCTGCTGCTCATTCCTGAATTCCTCCCAGGAATCATTTCATCTGAATCATTCTTTCTTGTCTTCTTGCTCTCAAGACTTCTGACACCTACTTCCTAGCATCGAAGTGCTCAGATCACCAGAGCTTTTTGGAAAGTAGAGGCTCAGGTCTCAGCCACCAGGTTCTTCACTCAATTTTTCTGAATCAAGACAGTGTCTTAGGAAATTCTGATGTGAGTGGCCTAGATTACTAGTCTAGGGTTACTGCTCACCCAGAGTCCAGAACCTTCTTGTTCCTTGGTTCCAGCTCTGGCCACCTCCTCCTTTCCAGATTCAGGCAAACCTACCCCACTCACATCACCACGGCCCACCAGGCACTCATACCTCCTACTCCTTAAGCATTTATTAAACGTGAAGCATATAAGATGCAACAACCTGGCACCAAGACCCATCATAAAAGACCTCCTAGTGCAGAAGGACAATGAGCAGAAGACAAACACCCTCTGTCCAGGCCCCATCTTCCAACGGGCTCCTTGTTTGGATTAAAGGAATCTGTTTTGCCTTGGACTCTGGTAGTGTTCTTCTCTCTATGCAAGTTCCACACACGGTTTCACCTGATGTTGTGGAGCACATCTAGGAACCAAACTGAATAGCTGCCAAGGAGAGGCACTGAGCTGGCCAAGCCAACTGGATGCTGTCTAAAGTTCATTCTCACTGATCGATGTGCTCAATGTACATTGGAAAGACAGACGGCGGATGATGGAAGTCTATGGCACCTTAAGTGTAAGGAGATTTGAACTTATAAATTCTACAGCAATATGAAAACTTAACAGGGATAGGCAACCCTTAGAGAGATGCCTTTAGAACAGATTTAAAATGGGACATAGGTCTTCACTTTGTAGAATGCTTTTCTCATGGGAACTAGTAGAAGCTAAAATAATAATTGATGCAAAAAATTATTTGCTCAGTAAAAAGAAATACTTATTACAACACATGCACTGTGGACTCAAAAGTGATGCCAAGTTCACCTAATGCATTCCCCACTGTCCTGGTTGTACAGGGCAAATGGAAACAGCCAGGGCAGCAAAGAGCTAGCTGCAGCGAGGTTGCTAACCGCTGGGATATTGCAACCAGTGACAGTGCCTGTCTGTAGGAAGTCACTAAGCTGCTCTAGTACTCAAATTGTTACTATTTAGAAAGAGGTAACAATAGATGTACTTGGTGAACAAGTTCTGTAATCCCAGCTCTCAGGAGACTAAGACATGAGGACCACAAGACCACAACAAGCTTGAACCATAGAGCAAGTTCAAAGATAGGCTTAGCAATTTAGCAAAACTTTATTTTATTTTTTTAAGGCACTGCACATATTACTCAGTGGTGGGTGCTTACTCTATTAGAAGTAGAGCCCATCTCCACTCCAAAACCCACTCAAGCTTTTAGCTGTGGTGCGGGAGCAATTCATGGTGGAGCGTTTTCTAGTTCTGTGTGAGAAAGGTGCGGTATCTAGTGATAACTTCTGCATCCTCGAGGTAGCACTTAATCCAGGGCTGGAGGAACTGTGCTGCACTGCCTGGGGTTTCCTTATGACCTCAGGTCTCTTCTCCATCCTTTGTTGGCAAGCTGAGCCTGAAAAGACAAAAGGGAACCCCCTCCCCACAGCCCTCTCTCTGTTGCAGATCCTCCTCCCTTCCCTCCCGCAGAAAGCTGCACTCTGAATCCCTCACTATTTAATTAAACAACACAGGACTCATCCTTTCAGAAGTAGGTCACAAAATGCCTCATGCAGAGACTTCTTTTAGGGATCATAGGGTTCGGGGGTGGGGGGAGGAGAGAACACACATGATAAAGAACAAAATGTGTCTTCTACATTGCTAGCTCTCTGTCTTAGGCAGGGCACCGCATGCTGGGTACATAGTGGTTGTGAAATAGACTGGATCTATTTACAATAAATGGACCAACACTAAAGATGGTTTACAAATTCACAACAAGCCAGCTGCACACCGAGACACACGGAGAAGCACACATTTGCTCGGGATCCTTGTACAGCTGTGTGCTCTGGGGCATGGAGACAGATGCTTGGAAACAAACAGGGCAAAGTCCCTCTCTTCTAGAAAAAAAGCTGACTACCCAAGGATATTCTAAGGAAAGTCACTGTGGCAGATCTACCAGAGTTGCCCCCAGATACAAGAACAAAAGTGTGTATATCCCAAGGATCGGTTCTTAAAATTGAGCTTCCGCTGATACCCAACATTTGAAGAGATTCAGCCAGGAAAAGACTGTGTGTGTGTGTGTGCATTGTGCTATGGAGTGGCAAAAAAGGAGTCTTGAACCCTCCCACCCTTCTCAGCTGTGCCAGGCTGATGATGCCAGGTCCCTACTTCAGCTTCCCCCCTTCTGCCTTCACCTAAGTGTTCTTATGACTCCTGGGTGTGACAGATTTTAGCTACCACTGACATCCATATTGAGCATGTCTGTCCTTCCCTTTGGATGATGGTGTCTCACTGAAAGGCACAGCAGAGATGGCTCCCTGAATAGAAATGTGTGCCAGACACACAGGGCAAGTGGCTCTACATCCCACGGAGGCTGGGGAGTCGAAAAGGCCCACGTCGCCTGAGAAATGAGGCTATTAAGGTGTGACACGGTTCTCACTTTCAGTCAGAGGCTTTTCAAGCTGCTGTAGAGCCCAATCAAGAGGAGATGAAAACTTCTTCGGCATCTCAAGATATGCTCCTCTCGAGCTGATGAAGGAGAGAGAGCGTGCCTGGATATGGCTAGAATGCAAAGCGGCTTTCTTGACTTCTGTGACTTGGCTGAGTGTGCAGCCCCCAACCTTACATGTGGTGTGTGTTTGTCATCTTTCACTTCCTTGCTGGCTCGGGAGCCAATGTGAAGGCCTGGGAATGAGTCTCAGGGCCCAGGGAGTAGACACAGCAAGGACTACGTGGAAGGGTACCACTCCACAGAAATTCACGCTGCCTCTTCTTCCCAAGTCTAGGGAGGCCTGGACCTGGGGCTCTGACACTGACAACACTAGCAGTTTCCTGTCACTGGAACTGTCCTGAGGTAATGTAGAGAGAACACTCCAAAACCTCAGGTTGTCATCCCTGAGCAGCCGAGCCCATTGCCTTAGGCCTGGAGCAGCTGAGCCCATTGCCTTAGGTCTGGCCTGGCAGGGGCATGTGGTAGAACATCTCCTCTTTTACCAAGAGCCTGTGAACGTCTGTCCTCCTGGAAGATACACTTGCATTGACCTAGTAACCTTTGCTCCCCACCCTTCAAGCTCCTACCATCTCCTAATAGCTTAACTTTGGAACTCTTATCACCAGAAAGGGGTCATTTAAGACCCAAACTACTGGAGCTTGGAAAAGGGTGAGGAAGCTGTGTGGTGTATCCTAACCTATGCCTGCAGCCTTGTGCTTTTATGTTCTTTCCAGAAAAATCTTGGCCTATGAAAGTAGGTTTGGAAAAAGAAAAGCTAGCAGTACATTCTGGCTTTGCAGAGTCACCTTTGACTGCCCTGTGTTTGCCCATGTGTAAAGCTTTTACCTTACAAGACATGAAAAGAAGATGAAGTGCCTTCTACTTACTGCCTCCTGCTGGAACCTTGTAACTTAGCAGGCGCTGTGCTCTCAGATAGCCAGAAAGTGCATGCAAGGACTCGAACCATTAGACGGGAATTCAACAACTTTCTGTAAATTCAGTTTCCCACAACTGTGAGCAGAAATCGCATTATTCTCTCTCTCTCTCTCTCTCTCTCTCTCTCTCTCTCTCTCTCTCTCTCTGTCACTTATAGATTCTTCTCCTAGGCAAGCTCAATCAGGATCCATCTTCCAAAATGAGTCCTTCCTAGGACCACCAAGAGGACCTGTGGTACCTGTGTCTGCTCCCGACTCCAGCCCCATAGGGTACTCTGGGTTTCCAACCGAATTATCTCAAATGGTAAATAGACTCTTATAGGAAAAGTGCAATGCATCTTACATCACCAGGGCTAAAATTTCATTTCAT
Organism: Mus minutoides; assembly: GCA_902729485.2. Taxonomy (NCBI): domain Eukaryota; kingdom Metazoa; phylum Chordata; class Mammalia; order Rodentia; family Muridae; genus Mus; species Mus minutoides. The sequence goes on from LR749514.1 coordinate 2,542,796, forward strand.
TCCTTGTCTGATGCGATTCAGGACAGTTATCTTCCTTCTCACTCAATAGGCAATAGAGAGTCCATATACACACACATGGGCAGAGAGCCACCCTTCCAGTGAGTGCATAGAAGCTGGGCTGGAAGGAAGAAGTCACTGTGATTTGTGCTTCCTTCCTCCATGTTGTCTCTGCCAACTAGAGGAGAGGAACTGGTCCATCCTAAATAAGAGCCCACACCATGGAACACTCCACCCCCCTCTCACCTGCTTTATAGTGTGCCTCTGTTCACATGGGAAGCATGTTGCCCTGGCTTGTGTCCCTTTTAAGCACTTATCACCACAATTGTAAACAGATACGAGGAGATAACTGGATGCTGATATTTGAGGCAGGACTGGAGCATAGCTAAATGGGTTGCAGCTAAATCATCACCTCACTCCCCTTGAGGTGCGGGGCACACTTTGCTTCTTAGTGCTGTTGTCTGGACCTGCAATCACCATTGGGTGGGTGTCTGCACCATGCTTTCCCCGCAAATAACCAGAGCTATGTATCCTTCTGCTCCTTTCAGCTCAACTTGACTCTCAACCAGGCTCACTTGATAGAATTCCAAAGACCACTTCCACTTGAACAAAAGAAAATGCCTAACTTGGATTGCAGGTAGAGTTCAGCAGTAGAGTACCTGCATGTCACATGTGAAGCCCAGGGTTCAATTCCTCTAGCACATGGAAGGAAGGGCACAGAATTCAAAAGAAAAGGCTAGTCTGTAGTGATAGATTCATATATAAGAGCATATGGGAATACATTAAAACTTTCAAACCCCTCAAGAAACAGCAATGGGAACCACCCCTGCTGTGCTTGATAAGTTAAAGGCTAATACAAATAAGAAGAGAATTGTTAATGTTAAAATTTCTGGAGCTAGATGACCTGCATCTGAATCTTAGCTCTCTCAAATTTCTTATTGTGCAAACTTGGAGACGTTCCTCGGATTCATCTGTAAAACAGAGTGTGAAACTTGTTATTGGCATGAATTCTGTGAGACTCGATGAGTTCAACTCTATAAATGCATTACATGATGTCTAGCCCATTGGAGGCTTGCAGAAATATCAGTGTTCAACACAGTGAAAAGAAGATGTTGCCAGTGGGATAAAGGCAAATTTCAAGGACTTTTGGGTCAAAACTTTTGAAATGTGGTTCATCTGACCACTAGCTGTTTAGTTACAATGGGATTAGTAAACCTCTGTTTAGTCATCTTTAGTTTCCTTGAGATAAGTAGACAATTGCATCTTCTTTATTAGACTATCACAGTGTTGAAGGAGTGTGTTTGGAAATACCCCAAAGCTAGGAAGCCCCCACAGATGCTGAAGATAGGGACATAGCTTCAGAGAACATTACTCGGAAAAAAATATCAAGGATTCTTTTTAGATAATTAGATATGTGTATTTTAATAACGGACTTGCTCAGACATTCTGTCCTAGGGCCATCTATCAAGCCTTAGAGTATTTCTGCAGGCATAGAGCAAATGTGGCTAATGGTGTCTCTAACACAGTGACCCAGGTACGGGTCAATATAGCAATCAAATACAGCTTCAGACAGACAGATTGCTTCTCCTTTAAAAGCAATGGCTTTCAAATTAGAGTTTGCACCTCGACTTTTAAAAAAGGACCTACAATGGAATGTTATTGTAATGAATAAAATATTATACCTTCTTACAACGGTGGCTGAGAGCATGACTGCCGTTTGACCCTAGTCTCTCTCCCACAGGGTCTCTGCAGAGCCTCTCAGGGAATCCAGGATTCCCATAGATGCAGTTTAAAGACAGACACTTTAAAGCACACAGTCCTTAAGACTCTTAGGTGTTAATAGCAATTTCCCAAGTCCTGAGATTTATTAAGATGAACTCAGTCCAGACAAACCTCATTTCCTCCCCTGGCATTGTTCTGCAGGGAGTGCAGTAGGCATAGTGAATGGGCATTTTAGGAAGGCATCTTGGGAGTGCTTTTGTAAGGCTTTCATTGGACAAAATTCTTTACCCTGAATATCAGCAAAGGGGGTGGAATGCACATACCTACAGGTGCTAAATGACTAATTGATCCTTAGCAAGCTGTCAAGTTGGTCTGCCAGGGTATACCTGATGCTGGCTGGGCCTGTTATCATTAAATACCTCCATCAGCAACTTGGATGAAGAAGACACAGTGATGGACGACACATATCAAACTTATGGATGACATGGCTTTGGGAAGAAAAGCAAATTTCTCAGGTGATCTATTACAGGAAGATCTTGTCAAGCCAGCCGAATAAAAAGATAATGAAATTACATGTGAAAAAATGTAGTATTTTCTAATTAGGTCTCCAAGGGAAAGTATTCAAATACAGGTGGGTATCATGCCTTATCTAAGATTCAGGCTTAATCCAACTAACTGAAGGAGGTAAGGGCTCTTTGAAAAGGTTGTTGTGGTAGAGTTAAGTCTCAGGTGAGGAGTTACAGAAGAAAGGCCAGTACACTAAGGACAATAAGATGCAGAAACAGAAAACTATAAGAAAGGATGTCAGGCCAGGAAGGGCAAGTTTTCGAGGGTGGAAACAGATATAAATAACGAAGTATTTATAAAGCAGTACCTTGACTCAAAACTGCTTGGGACAGCAACCCAGCTTTGGTATTCACTAGCTATTAGCTGTAAGGAAATTACCTGACTTTTCTGTGTCCTAGTCTCTACATCTTTAGATAGGACTAAGTCCATAGCTACTCATCCTATGGTGACATCAAAAAGATCTAGTTCCATAAGGCAATATAAATGTTTATTCTTTTCACAACTTGGCACTAGGTGCACAGCTGTAATGAGAAAGATGGAGGCAGGACCATTTGTCCTTAGGAGAGAAAGTTAATATGATCCAAGTAGAACATCCTGTTCAGGATATGTTCAAGGCTCAGAAGCCCTGCAAGAAGAAAGCCAGAGAGACAATAACCAGAACGGTATAGCAGCGAGTTAGCTGAATGTAAGGACAAAAATTATAGGTAAGTTTCAAAAAATGCAAGGATAGAGTTATGCTAGCAACTGATGGAGGAAGGTAGGCAGTGTTGAGACATTGCCCTTGAAATCTACAGCATTTGAGAGTGGAATGATCCTCAAACGAGAAGCACAGTGGTGACCAAGCTGAAAATACTATCTTCTAACAGGCTGAAGGATAAAACTTTGTTATGCAGGATGAAAAATAGGGAGAAAAACCTTCCTAGGACCAGAGACTAGCAGCTCTAGGGAAAAAACAAAAACCCAAACCCTTTAATTCTCATAGAGGTCAACACAAACCAAAGAAGGAATATCTTGGGACAGGATATGGGTCTCATCAACTTAGATAAGGAGCTTTGGGGTATCCCAGAATTACTTAAAGAGCTAGGCTAGAAAGGAGTCTCCAAATTCTCCCAACATGATAGCCTATATTTCTATGAAAACTGCCATGAAACAGTTGAGCAAACCCCAGGATTTTGGCTGTCTTTCTAACGGATCAATGCCATCTTTGGAATGCCTCCCTGGGTACCAGCTTACTCCGCTGTCCTTGTAGAGCTCATCCCTGGGAGACAAGCAGTGGTTCTCTGAGAGGTGAACCATCCAGGAAATCGAGACTGGCTCTATAAAGTACCTGGAAGGTCCCATCGGGAGGCTAGTGATGGAGCTGAGCAGTAAGCCATCAGTAGATTGGCAGCCATAAAGGAATGTGAGAGCTAATCGCCTGCCATCTGTCTTCATTTTGCTAACCCCCTCTATTGGAAGCCACGAGCAGCTCACTTTCTATATTTATAAACATCCCCAATCAGTCATTTCTCTGCCCGCTGTCACATATTTGTGGCATTAATGCTGGCTGTTTTTATCACAGATTGGACTTCATTTCAGGCATAACTCTCATATACTGTGGTTCTGAGATCTTTATAGCCATATTACAGTCTATGGCTGAGTTGTGATTACACATCAGGACTTCGAGGCCATAGACAGTGATTTGGCCTACTCCCACCCACCTGCCACCCTGCCCTCACAGGGCAGCTGTAGATCATGTTATAGACAGAGAAAAATAGGATGTGAACGGCACAGCATAAAGGCTTAGACACCTTTATTCAGGATCCAGCGGGAGGAGGGTGAGTGGGTGGGGTAGGTTAGGGCTGATCAGTAGAGCTAAGAACTCATAAGACAATGGCTTTCAAAAAACTGCCCCACCAGAGGGAAAAAGTTGCTGAGAGCACAAGTATGAGCAGGAGACTTTGTGGTTGAATTGACTTCCTGATCACCCTGGATCACAAGGCCGACAATAAGCCATGGCTTTCTTTATCTTAAGTCTGAAATCAGGAACATAAATGGAGTTTTCTTTCCTTAAGGCTTGTCTCATTCATTAATATGACTGCTCTTAGAGTGTTGGGAAGGACTCCTTTTCTTTGTCCTTAGTGATTGGGTTCATGAACATTTTACACTCTAGAAACTACAGTCACAGGAGACATAGAAATTCTCTAATGAAGTCATGGAGGCTGTCAGAAGATGAAAGATGGGGTTCTTCTTGATGAGTGGGTACACAAAAATCAGGGGTGGATAGGAACTTTTATATTGCTAAAGAGAATGGGATTTGAGACACATCACAATCATATTCAGAAAAAGAATGCCTTTTCATTGCAGTCAACCTTTCTCAGTCTTCTAGGCTGTGTCTTGTTTTCACTCATCCCCAGCGTCCCAAGGGCATAGTCCCTCTCCCATGTGTCTGTTTGCACAGATCCCAGTTCTCAGCAGCCAGCACCCTGCAGGCTCCTCCCCATACTGTTTGTCTTCACCCCTCTTCTCTTCTTTATCCACAATGTAGACACTGATCTTTCCCTCCATCCCCCAAGAGCAAGACCAGGACGCCACTGAAGTTTTCAAGGAACAGGCAGACATACATTCAATAAGTGTCAAATACTTGTCATTTTCTTTCTTTCTTTCTTTTTGAAAAAGTGACCCAATTTCTACTTCAGCTTGATTCTGTGGCACTTAGCACTAGAGGCTCCATTTTGCTGGAGCCAGTCCCAAACAGTGGCCTCTAGAAGCTTTCTTTCCTGTTTGGTACCCAAGGGATGCTTCCAAGCCTACACATCATCCAAAGCCCCAACCAGGTCCTTACTTTCCCTGCTTATTCTCTGGATAAGCTGTTTCCCCTAAACATTCTAAGTCCCCAGGCATGCTCTCTGTCTCAAAGGAAATCATACTGATGCTGTTCTGTGGAGGCTTTCCATACTGGGGATTTCAAAGTCTCCCTCTGGGAGCTGAGTTGCATCTCCCTGGAAGTGCGGCCAAGAGACTGTGATCTGTCGCTGTGTAAATGAAGGTCAGTGAGAGGTCCCCACCCTCTCTCACTCCCAAAGAACCTATCTCAGCAAAGGATAAACCCTGTAATTCAGCCCTACAGTGAAGCAGCTTGGCTTCTTTCAAAGCCACACCCCTGCCTGTTTTCTCTACTCAGAGCTTTTCTAAATGAACAACACTAACAGCCCTTCAAAGGGAACTATGGACAAGAATGGACACTGACTGGCACCCTGCAGGAAGTGAGAAACATGGCAGAAAGTGTCCAGCTCTCCTCATTTCTCATTGGCCTCTGCCTCCAGAATGCTAACTATATGTAAATGAACGCCTCAGCTTTTTATAGAGCCTAGCAGTAGCACTTCTAAATTTAAGGAAGACACTGCTAAAGTTAACTTGGTGGTTAAGCCTTGCACTTGCCTGAATTTTAAATTGTGTCTTTCATGCCTATTGGGTTTTTGGTGTTTGTTTGTCTTTTGTTTTGTTCTGTTCTGTTTTGTTATTTTTTTTATTCTGGATAATCCTGTCTCATTTGAATATAGAAATCATATATATATATATATATATATATATATATATATATATATATATATAATTTTACTCAATGACTGATCAATGGTGAATGATCTCAAAGCACTTAGGATGGAGCCTTTCAGGTACATAGTTCACGTTCTGTGATTTATCCATGACATTGCAGTCAGCCCCTGTTGGACCTCATGGAGGCATTCTGAGCACAGTGTCTTAGGTGATTTCTAGTGTGTGGACATCATAATGGAACTATGTGAACTAAGGTGGCTAGGACACCAGGAGGTCAACCATCTTGTGGTACCACTGCCATGTATGTAATCCATCTCTGTCCTGGTTTGCTCTCTCTTGCTGTTATAACAAACTGACCCAAACCAACGTGTGGAGGGAAGAATTTATTTCAGTTTACAGATTGTAGTTCATCCTTAAGAGGGAAGACAGGGCCAGGTGGTGGTGGCACACGCCTTTAATCCCAGCACTTGGGAGCCAGAGGCAGGCAGATTTTTGAGTTCAAGGCCAGCCTGGTATACAAAGTGAGTTCCAGGACAGCCAGGGATACACAGACACAGAGAAACCCTGTCTCGAAAAAAAGAAAAAGAAAAAGAAAAGAAAAAAAAGAGGGAAGACAGGGAGGAGCTCAAGCAAGAATCTGGAGACAGGAATTGAGACATCGACAGGAACAAAGCATTGCTTACTAGCTTGACTGCTTTGGCTTGTCCTGTTACTATTCTTACTCAGTCCCTGGCCACAGGCTAGGGATAGCGCTACCCACAGTAGGCTGGGCTCTCCTATATCAACTGATAATTAACACAAACAGTCATGGCCACTGCCAATCTGACAGAGTCAATTCCTTAGGTGTGTCAAATCGACAGCCAAAATTAGCTGTCACAATCTTTGACCACAGTGTGTATTGATGATTATCATTGGTATATTCCCCATATCTACTAGAAGATAACCTCTTCTCTGACTTAATGAGTCTGGGGATAATGCACATAGCATGAGAGTTAAGCTTCTCTCTCTCTCTCTTCTCTCTCTCTCTCTCTCTCTCTCTCTGTGTGTGTGTGTGTGTGTGTGTGTGTGTGTCTATGTGTGCTCGTGCATGTGCACCATGACCTCCAACTGTCTCCTTTCCCAGATTTTATTATGCTGTCTGAGAGTTCCTTTTAACTGGGATCTTAAGGAAATTCAGTAGGATGGTTTCCTTAGGGACAATGGCTCCAGATGGGACTAGATAGGTTGATGTAAATGCCTCCCTTTAGATGTGGAGTCCAGTCTGCCTGGCTCCCTTTGATGACCCAATGCATCACTAACCTATTTCCACAGTGCCTGGGAAGTTATAGTCGAAGCTGCTCTCTGAGCCCTTAGTTCCAACAGAAGGGATTATGTTCTGGCGTTTTCCAATTGGATTAGAACTCCTATGCTGAATGCCATGCTGCTGGCCCTGGGAAAGAGAGAAGACTGTCTCATCCCTCTGTACCTAGAATTTAAAGAGTTTCAGAGAAGTTTCAAGCCCCTTAGCGGTAACTCAGCACCTTATATTCACCAATACATCACACGGATGTCCCATTATCTAATTGTAAAATCCTTGTAGCAAATAGATATTAAAACAGTAAATCTAAGATATCTTTTTCATGCGGTATTAAGGCAAAATATCTGTTAACACTGTGTTAACACAAGAAAATATACTGCCATCGCTGGTTACTTTTCATACGCCTCCAGAAAAAGAACCCTAGTGAACGCACAAATCGGGAAGTGCATTGTCCGTCCCTTCAGACACAGGGCCTTCCCCAGATCAAAGAACATTTTATAAAAAAAAATTTAATTAGTTACCCCACTAAGTGTCCTAGGAAGTGTAAATTCATATCTGCTAAACCCAGATGGAGACTCAGAAAGAGAGGAACCAGTGCCTTCGCATCACAGAACAATCTCCAGGCTGAAACTGTTGCTGAATCCTTGCACGGGTTCAGAACTAAGTAACAAGCCATTTATCCTGAATCACATATGGCTTGTTTCTACCCTGTGGTTCTCCATAGACAAACCCTGTGAAGTCTTTCATCTCTACCTTAGAAGCAATTACTCCTTTGTCCCCAAAGTATCCAGTTAGGATATGTGATATGAGTAGCTACCATGCGCACATCTTTCCAACAACGTAGATGCCCCTTGCTTTAGGGGCTGATTTTAGGCACAAGTGGTCTATCAGAGCCCAAGCCACACAGGCCAGGTACCTTCCCAAGAGGCTATAGTCCTTCATCCTCACGGGATGCCTGAAATAGCAAGGAGTGTTAAAAACCTCCGCAGGCTGGGTTTTGGTTATAGATACATATTTGTGAAGTTTAACGTATGTATATGTCATAGTATGAGATTAACAGTAACTAACAGTACAATACAATGATATACGGAGAGCTGGAGCGACGGCTCAGTGGGTGAGAGTTCCCGTTGCTTTTGTAGGGGGGCCTCAATTCTGTTCTCAGCAGCCCAGTTCCCAGGCACCTGTAATTCCAGCTCTAGGGCACTGGCTATTTTCTTCTTCCCTCTGCCGGAACCTGCACTCATGTGCACGTGCCCACATTCAGACATCATGATTACAATGAAATAAATCTTTTAAGAGACAACAAAACCCCTAACATCCTGGAGTGGAAAGTATGTGAATATGGTTTCTTGTATGTGCCTGTGCACATGTAGCTAGCTGAAAAGCTAACACCCTCACTTTCTTGTGATGGTGGTGATGATAAGCCACAAGAGGTGACAAAGCTGGTGGTAAGGGCAGGCTATTGCACACTGGGGTTAGTGAAAGTAAAAAGGTCAGGGCTTAAGCTGCTACAAATCCTTTGTGCTGACACCTGCTGGAGAGAAGAGTTACAAGTGGAGGTGTGTCTCCAGGCGGCTGCCCTATGATTTTCTTGAGGACTTATAAAGCAGCCAATCACATAAAACCACTGGCAACCATGTCCTGGAAAGTGATCTGGTCAGCACCTAGTTTTTTATGGCCACTCCCCACCCAGCCAGCACTTTCTAATAATATGCTGCCTTTAGCTCCCAGGTTTGCACAGCAATCTACAAAGATTAATTAGAAGTGCTTTTCAGTGTTGCTTCTTGGTAGAGACAGGAATGGAAGCTACTAAAGGGGAAGTAAATTAGCCTCCCTGAGGGTGGGAAGGGAGGGTTCTGCCTGAGGGCACCTCTGGTTCAAGCCAGGGCTGTATTTGAGAACAAAAACTCTTGAGTCCTGGGAATCAAGGGAGAAACAACGTCATCAGATATTCCGAAGGGATTTAAGTGTAAGAAATTAAGGAGGCTGCCTGTGTTTATTCTTTTACTTGAAAAAATGATGTAAACACCCAAATTTGTTACTATCCCCTTCTACCCGATTCCTGGCAAGATGCCCAAGATTAACTGAAGTTTTGAGAGATTCCAGCATCCACACCCTAACAGGTCCTTGGGCTCTGCTCTTCCCTTAACCAGAATTTGCACCCCCATTCCTGAAAGGCTTGAGGGGCTCACAGGTGTAGAGGCAACCGTTGGATGTCTGTCCAGTTGGAAGCCGCCCTAAGCCCGGTGCTTGGTCCCTTCCGCAAAGAACCTGGAGTGGTGGGAGAGAAAGGAGGCATGGGGCCATTGAGGAAGTGCAGCTGCGGAGTGCCGAGGGGGAGGGGCCGCAGCTTCAGTGACGCTCTGTTTTATTCTTGCAACCAAGGCACAAATTAAAGCAAAATTAGAGACTTTCTTTGGGCAATTGGATGACGGGAGGAGAAGGAAGGCAGGGAACAGATCTTCTAAGGACAGCGATTTGAGAACATCCGAGACAAATCAAGCTGGTGGCTGACTCTCTTCTTTTTTTATTGTGGAGTACTTACTGACTTTCTTTTTGGATTCCGGAGGGCTTCCCTTCCCCCCTTCCTTTCCCTTTTTTTGCACCATGTACATGTAAATGTGATTGAGGATTCTCTCCTCAGATCTGCTGCCTCGGCAGCCTTCCTGCCAGCTGGCGGGGCTGGGGAACCACGCTGGAGGCTGGCTGTGATGGACTACTTCCACAGGCTGCCTGGGAGGAAGTTTGCATCCGGAGGGGCTCCAGAGACCCTCTTGGCGGTTGAATAGCCGAGGGAAAAAAAGGCGAAGACGGAGGACCATTTCAGCAGACCCAAACCTCTTCTCTTGGCCCTCAGGAGATGCCAAAACCACCCACAACATTTTGCCTGGCTAGACATTGGCCCCTGTTGTCAGTGTCCCATCCTCTGCAGAATCTCTGATGCCCAAAGTCCAGGTAGATCTGGAAAGCTATGCTCCACACCCTCCTTTCTCTTTCCAGCTAGGCTGTGCCAGTAAAACTCCAAGAGAATCTTATGCAGTTCTTACCCACTCTAGACTACTGTAGCTGATAGACAGACTCAGCGTTGGTCTGTGTCTGTCTCCTACACCTGTCTCCTTCCCACCTTGCCTCCAGATCGTATCCATTTCTTTTCTTACTGCCTTTTCTTTTCTCTTATGATGTACTACTATCTTCGGTATTTTAACTTTCTAAAGCATCTCTGGAGCAAGCTCACAAACTCTTAGGGAACCTAACCTTGTCTGATACTGGTAACCTGTCTTTAAAATTCAATGAGATTACATTTTCTCACAGGAATTTGGGGGAACTTAGTGCTTTTAAACAATACTTTAGGTCTTCCTTCTCTATCTGAAACTCACAAAATCAAGGCAGTAATCTCTCCAGGGGTCATCATTGGCAGAGGTGATTGGCAAATAGCTCCTAAGAACCTAGCCCTGACCCTGAGGATAATCACATCCTAATCCCCTCCCAATAAGTAGGGACTGTGTTTATTGGCTCAGTTATAACTGATAGCATAAAAACAGCAAAAGCAGCTCTCATCTGAAAGAGGTAGTTTATTATAAGGCCAAATAGCCCAAAAACACAGATTCAGGAGTACTCAAAATTCCATGTTTTGGCATGGCAACATTAAATTTCATTAAATTTCTTTGTTGCAAAACCAAAGAACAAAGACAGCCACAAATAAAGACACTTTAAAAAAATACATTGGTGGTGGTAGGTTGCAGCAAAGCAGAGAAACCTCTGCTATAGTTCTTAATAGTATATAATAAAGTTCTTAGCTCTCAGGTTGGTGGGATATAGTCGAATGCTAAGTTAGTGCATTTCAAAAGGCCTCGGGTGATAGTCACTGAAATGTTAAGTCAGTTATAGATGTGGGCTCCTAAGAGGGCTAAAGATAGTCCAAGATACTTTTTAAGCAGATGCTATGCCTTCAGTAGTCCAACCTCCCTGTAACCATTGACATTCTCATTCTTTAATCAGCCTTTATAGAATGTGCCATATAAGGAGATAATGCTTCCCAGAATCTTCCATTTATTAAACAGAACATGGAAGAGCAGTGGGGTTCGCGTACCATGATGAAGGTAGAAGTAGACAATAGCTCTCATCTTGGGCAAGATTTCTCCCTCTCCCTCACCTCACTCACGATGGATGAAACCAGTTGCAGGTGGTACAGCATCCTTTAGAGATGATGAGAGACAAACACCTGCCTCCAGTCACATGAACCAGTTGGAACACATCTCCTCCCTTCTGGCTGAGCCCTCATACAAGACCACAGTCCTGACCAAAGCATTGCTGTAACTCCTCAGAAAGCTTAAGGCAGAAGTGACCTGAGAGGCTGTCCCAGACTTCTGGCTCCAGAAGCTGCTAGATAACAATGTCCTGTTGTGAGTTGAGGTATTGGTTGCACAGCAATAGATCAAGAAGGCAGTGAACACATAGATCCCTGCCACCTTCTATCCACTTCTCGAATTAAAGAAAAAAGGCTATGGAATCTCAAAGAGAAAACCTACAACAGCTGCTTTGCACCAAGAGACTCCTTTCAAAATATTTTTAAGTCTCTGGAAGGAAGAATCTATGTCACTATTTTCACACTGGCTACATCTGAACATAGCACAACTTCAGTTCTTGAAAGAGGGGTCTGGAAATGCACTCATCAAAGTAATTGAAGTGTCTTAAAAATAAGCAAATGATCAGTTAGAAGCAATGGAGAAAACAGAAGTACATAGAAATGAGCAGTACCTTTCACAGTGCTGGCTGGCTATTTCTGCTGTTGTACATAATGAAAACCACTGTACTGGCTAGTTTTGTATCAACTTGACACAGCTGGAGTTATCACCGAGAAAGGAGCTTCAGTTGAGGAAATGCCTCCATGAGATCCAACTGTAAGGCATTTTCTCAATTAGTGATCAAGGGGGAAAGGCCCCTTGTGGGTGGGACCATCTCTGGGCTGGTAGTCTTGGGTTCTATAAGAGAGCAGGCTGAGCAAGCCAGGGGAAGCAAGCCAGTAAAGAACATCCCTCCATGGCCTCTGAATCAGCTCCTGCTTCCTGACCTGCTTGAGTTCCAGTCCTGACTTCCTTGGTGATGAGCAGCAGTATGGAAGTATAAGCTGAATAAACCCTTTCCTCCCCAACTTGCTTCTTGGTCATGATGTTTGTGCAGGAATAGAAACCCTGACTAAAACAACCACTAAAAGTTCTCTGCCCACATTCCAGAACCAGGTTCCTCCCAGTCTTCAATGACTCAACACCATGGAGTCATTGAAGACTATACATGTCATTAAGTGCCAATCTGACAGGTTTCTACCTTGACCATTGCCGAGTATTTTCCTTATTCCCATGTTCCACCCCCCTATAAAACCTACCATCACAACCTGGTCTGCTGATGTTTCTATCCCTGCTCAGAGGCAGCCATTTTGCATCCCCCTCCCCCAATAAATCTTTTGCAACAAGTCTATTGTTTGGTGTGATTTTGTCATTCCTTGGGCCCAAACGTCAAGATATGCTTTGACTACAAAACCCTTTCACCTGCAGTGTTCCAGAGAGGGGCCTGCTACAGAGCTGGCTGTCTATGGCTGCAGTGGTTCAGAGAGGGGCCTGATGCAGAGCTGGCTGGCTGTAGCTGAAGTGTTCCAGAGAGAAAGACATGTTGCAGAGATAGCTAGGTCTGCATTCTTCCTTGGCTTATATTATACTATATTATTGCCATCCTCAGTTTCATCCCATGAGAAAATTCCATTACTATCTCCATTTTACAAACAGGACAACTAAATACACTTTCTACTTTACATAGCTACTTCAAAGTTCACATCTTAACCACATTCTTCTGCACTACCATCTAATATGCATAAGTTTTAAATGTCAACTTGCTGCGACCTAGGATTACCTGGGAAGGAAACCTGTATAGAAAATTACCTGTGAGCACACCTGTGTGGGGTCATCTCCATCGAGGAGGGATGGAAGACTCTCCCTGAATGTGGTACCATTTTGTGGGATGGACACTGACTGAGCTGCATGAGTAAAGAAAACTATCTTTGAGCAAGCAAGGGTCCATTTGTCTCTTTCTGTTGTAGACTCTGGATAGACTGTGCAGCTGCTGGAGTTTCTGCCTTGACTTCCCTGACATGTGGGGCTGGAAACTCGAATTGTAAACCAAAATGAGCCCTCCCCTCAGTCATGCTGCCTCTTGTCAGAGGATGTGTCAGAGCCACAGAAATGAAACTGGAACTCCATCCCAGACAAACTCAAGTTGTCAAACACAATCAGATCACAGGAGTCATAAGTGCCTGTGGGTGGAAAAAAAAAGGGATCATGTGTCAAGAAGTGAAGCTTCTGTTACTCTATTCATTTCTAAGTCCCACCCCTGCATATAAACTTACCAATCATATTGCAAACATACAAGAGCAAAAGCTACTCATATATCATAAAGGTTCAATAGCACAGGACTGTGCATTTGTTTGATTTTTTTCTCTCTAATACAAAGTCTGTCCTCAAACTCACTTGTAGTCCACACCTACAGTAAATTGCTGGTCCTTCTACTTCCATTTCCAAGGTGTTGAGATGACAGGTGTGTGCCACTGTGCTGTACAGAGCTCCAATCTTCCATGACTGTGCATCAGAAACTGACTAAGGGGTTTTCTGCTGTGAACAGACACCATGACCAAGGCAACTCTTCTAAGAACAATATTTAATTGGAGCTGGCTTACAGGTTTAGAGCTTCAGTCCATTATCATCAAGGTACGAGCATGGCAGCATCCAGGTAGGCATGGTTCAGGGGGAGCTGAGAGTTCTACATCTTCATCTGTAGGCTGCTAGAGGAATACTCACTTCCAGACACTAAGGTAAGGGTCTTAAGCCTACAACCACAGTGATACACCTATTCCAACAAAGCCACACCACCTAATAGTGCCACTCCCTGGGCCAAGCATATACAAACCATCACATTCCACTCTCTGGCCCCCATAGGCTTGTTCAAACACATGAGTCTATGGGGGTCATACCTAAACATACCATGATGAAAAATACATTTAGTCCAACTTCCAAAGTCTCCATCGTCTACAGCAGTCTCAGCAATGTTAAAAGTCCAGAGTTCAAACTCTCTTCTGAGATTCATCACAATCACGTATCTGTAATCCCCAAAGCAAGACAGGAAATCAGCCGGGCAAACTCCAAACTCTGCATCTCTATGTCTGATGTCAAAGTGGTCTTCAGATCTCCAACTCTTTTTTCATCTTTGTTGACTACAACAAACTTCTTTCTCTTGAGCTGGTTCGACTCCCTGTTAGCAGCTTTTCTCATCAGATAGCCCAAGGCTCTGGCATCTCAAACATCTTTGCATCTCCAACGCAACTTTAATGTTATAGGTTCTTGCTTCAATGTCTGGGATTCACACATGATCTTCTGGGCTCCTCCAAATGGCTGGTGTCACTTTTCCAGCTCTGCCCTCTGCAGCACTCTATGCTCAGGTTGATCCGTTCCACTGCTGCTGCTGTTCTTGGTGATCATCCCATGATACTGGCATCTCCAATATGCTGGAGTCTTCTGCCGCATCTAGGCTTCACCAATAGCCCCTCATAGGCTCTCTTCTTGGTGCCAAGCCTTAAATCTTTCAAATGACCTCATCAGTCCTGGGCCATCAACTGAACCTGAGGCTGTACTGTCACCAATGGCAGTCCATGGCCTCTCACAGTGCCAAACCTCAGATGCTCTTCATGGCTGGCCCCTTCATGCCTTCAAAACCAGTACCACCTGGGTGACTCTTACACATTACCAACTACAGCTGCAGCAGAGATACATCCTTGGCTAACTCTGGAACACAGCTTCTTTGTGCTCACAGAAAACATTTTCCAGAATATGTCACCTCAGTGATGCTGGTCTCTTCATAATCACCACTAATTTCTTAGCTCCAGCTGACCAGCTTCAATTGTCCCAGTAGTCTCCTTCTCCTCTTGGTTATAAAGCCTGAGTCAAATTGAAAGGACCCCCAAAGGGAGACCCTCACTCAAGTTTTGGGATAACAGCAGACCCCCAAGAACTCACAGGAGACCAGGCTTGATGTAAATCACACAAGGCTTTATTCGAAGAGTCAACCACGAAGGGAAAAGAGACCCAGTATTTATGGGCCTTCAAGGGGGAAAGGAGGAGGAGGGAGGAGGGGATTTCCAGATCACATGTGTTTGAACAAACAATATCTATTTTTAGGATGATTTCTCAAGAAGTGGGTATGGGAAGAGTACAAGGAAGGAGTTATGCCCAGGTGCTGAAGTGATATGATTCTATTGACTACCACCTAGTGCGTAGGGCAACTCTGGAATGGACCTACCTAGGGTTGCTGGGGAATCAAAGCACAAACACTTGGCACATACATGGGTTCAAAGAACAGTCAGAACATGGGCAAACACACAGGTTCAAGGAACGGTCAGGCCATTGTGCTCAGCTATGTTCTAAATCAATAAAGCTAGTTAAAATTTTACTTCCTGCTAATAATGAAATCTACCTTCCCAGTTCCAGGGCATTTGTGACCTGTTACATTTTCTCAAGATCTTTCAAAGTGACCAAAGCTACTAAGTTCTGCTGCTTCCTGGGGCTAGAAATTGCCCCCCCCCCCTTGTTCTATTATATTTTCACCAACTTTCTGTTTTCCAACTCCTTCACTGCCTAAGCTTAGCTGGCCTGGGACTTTCTCTGTAGACTGACTTTGAACTCAGAGCTCTTCGTGCCCGTCTTTTGGGATAAAAGTATGTACCACCATGCCTGGATTTAAACTTTTCTTCACCTAGAAGTTGTTCTGTCCAAGGCTGGCCTTGAACTCAGAAATCTATTTGGCTTTACCTCCTGGGATTAAAGGTGTGGACCACTATGCCTAGATCTAAATCTAGCTGGGTAGGATTTTGCTCAAAGTCTCACTCTCTTAATCTGCTATCTCTTAGAACACAGGATTACACTCCATTTTTCTTCTTGTTACCCCTTTAATACCCGAGCCATATAGTTTGTATTTTTCCTTTCTCAGCTTGCTAGGCTTGTTTAAAATGTTCTTCATAAGAATTAACCAGACAACAAAGTCTATAATGGGCATTTTTGAGACTTCCTTTATCAATGTAATTAATCTTAGTATTTTCACCTTAGCCTCAGGTAGACTCTTCAGACAACAGCAAACGTAGCCATATTCTTCACCAAAATACCACAAAAACAGTCTCTAGGCCACATATTGAAATTCTGCACTGAAACCCTTTGGGCCAGGTCCATGCAATTCAAATCACTATCAGTAACAAACTCTTGCATATTCCTACTAGGATGGCCCACTAAGCCCCACCTAAAGCATCCTACTGCTTCCCAAATCCAAAGTCCACACTCTTCCAAACAAAAGCATGGTCTGGCCTAACACATCAGTACCCCAGTCCCTGGTACCAACTTCTGCTTAGTAGGGTTTTACTGCTGTGAACAGACACCATGACCAAGGCAACTCTTATAAGGACAACATTTAATTGAGGCTGGCCTACAGGTTCAGAGATTCAGTCCATTATCATCAAGGCAGGAGTATGGCAGCATCCAGGAAGGCATGCTTCTACATCTTCATCTGTAGGCTGCTAGTGATTCCACTTCCAGGCCTCTAGAGTGAGATTCTTAAGCACACACCCACAGTGACACACCTACTCCAACACGGGTCACACCTCCTAATAGTGACACTCCCTGGGCCAAGTATATACAAACCATCACGGAAACACTGGGGAGAAGGAAATCCAGCAGGGCCAGTGTACCTACTGAGGAACACAGCACTAAAGCCGTACCTGGGCTCAAAGCAAGTGCAGCCTTGACAGCGTGTAAAGCGAGACAGAGACAATCCAAGTCACTAACTTTAAGGGGATGGATGGGTAATAAGGGGATGGATGGGTAAAAGCAAGCCATAATTAAGGGTCAAGCAATGCCAGGCCACTGGAAAACAACTCATGATGCAATAGGGATTATACTTGCTGTGCGGCAGATACTGCTCTTAAAGATTTACAACTCATTTGATACTTTTGTATCTTTGCAGGAGTTAGTTACCATCATGTTTCCTATTTCACAGATGAATAAATTGAGACTCCGTGGGATTACTCTGATCCCACAAAAAACACACCGAAGGGCCAAGACACAGTGAAAAAGCCATGCTTCTCACCCATGTGATGGCTGGTTCATTGCCAAGCTGGCCTCTGTAGGTCTGCTTCATGGTGACCTGGGCACTGGCTTCCCTTGGATGAGCAATACATAAAAGACTGTGAGAGAGCTTACTGCACATATCCAGGGGGTTTCTGAGGATGAGTTGTGGAAGCAGTAGCCCTGCTTTTCCAAGATGGCATCCAAAATGACCAGCTGTGACATGAAATCTCCTTAGCAATAGAGTTTAATGGAAGGCTAGTATGTAGCTGAGGTTAGAAAACCCACATGAACTGCGGAGATTTGGGCTTGGCACTTTTATACGTGTTGGCTCCCGTAGAATAGGAACACACAAGAGGAGCCTTTGTTGCCAGAGTGGCCTGGCATCTTGGCTAACAGATCCAACACCGAGTAAGCATGGTTAATCAAAAGAAATAAGAAAGGTCAGAAATAAATATTCAGCCATGCTGAATTTCACCAAGCATCAAATATTTAACATTACGGGCAAGGGCTCAGACTCCTTATACAATGAGCATAAGACAAGGGCCCCCATCCTTCTTGGGAAGAAAACACATTCAAATGTCTAGTTCAGGCTGTGTGTACATATTTAGTTAGGGGAAGAAAGACTTACTGTTCATTCTGTAGATCCTGGTTATCTACAGATCAGTGATGAGACAGGTAACAGAATGGAAGTGTTGTTTAAAGGAGATTAATGAAGCAATCACACAAGCAGCCATATCACAATAAACCACTCTGGTCTCACTACTCCAAAGTCCCCAGGCACCTCTTGTCCCTTACATAGGCTGTGTAAAGCCTAATGTTGGCACAATGGAGTGACATAGCAGCTCCCTGTTGGACACTTCAGAAAGGAGGAAATAAAGTCCAACCCAAAACCACAGCAAACATTACATATACATTTATCTACTATCTAATGTACATGTATATGTTGTAACTATATAATAATGCATATATTCATACATGCATACTACATGCACAATACATATTCACATATGTTTTTGGACATGTATTTGTATTACCAGCTGCTGGAAATAGTCTCTAGGGTGCTCCCACTTTCCATTCATTACCAAGTGGTAAGACTAGAGAAGCCTACCTAAAATCCCTGCCAGCACCACTACTCTGGCTTTCCATCTCTCTTTCCATTACTATAGCCATCAAACACCATCCAGACTGGATGCCTCTAATACCACCGTCCTCCCTGCATCTTTATAGTCATGGGAGCAAGATCACACAGGTGCCAGACTAAGGGGTTCCAGCCTGCAGTGAAATAGGGGACCATGCTATTTCCAGCTGACATACGTTGTCATGTGTCTAACTTAAGTTGCGTTTGCTGTAAATTAAGCCTATTTTCCCTCTAGTTTCTGGGAAGGAGCTACTTGAGTGTCATGCTGTGTCAACCCACAGTCTCTTTAACAGCAAGGCTAAGCCACCTCTGCTTTTCCCCTCCCTGTACAAAATATTCAGCTGAGTATGAGATGCCTAGAGCAGGTCCTTGTCTGGGTTGGGTGGATGAGAAGGAAAGTGAGTTGTTGTTTTATTGAGCATCTATTATGTTCGCATCCCATTTTAAAAGTGTTTAATATTTGACAAAGGGCTGGAGAAACAGCTTTAATGGTAAGAGACAAAATATCAAGGTGAGTGTTGGCTCCAGGCCTAGGCTATGTCATTGTCATTGTCAAAAGAAAATTGATTCCCTCCTTTACAAACATTGTTTCTTTGTCTATCTTCTAAAAAGCAAAAGCTACTTTCTTCCCCTTTGAACTTTGGAGACTGGATCTTATTGTGTAGTCTAAGCAGGCTTTAAACTCATAATACCCTGCCTCAGCTTTCTGAGAGCTGCCATCATACCCAACTCTACATCCTTTTGAACAAGATTGACAGCGTCCAATCCAGAACCTGAAATAGTTGGTGCTCAGTAATGACTGGATCAGGACTCGGGCCAATGGTTGGCTGACTCTTGGTGTCAATCACAGGAATAACTTGGGTGTCTTTATGGAGCTAGGAAATTTTCTATCTCTCCTAAAGGCTGTTTTTCTTTTATTCTGCTATGATGCTCAGATCACACACCCAAAGTCTGAACTTACCTCTCTTCACCTTAATGACACACACAAGTTAAACACAATGTGCACAAACACATGTGCACACACAGTGGGTCAAGGATAACCTTTGGATGCTTTTTAGCTGTCTCTGTCCATTTGCTCCCAGGATCTCTTGCCACCAGGATTCCATGGTACAGCTCAGCTCCTCTGGGCCTGTTTCTTGCCTCCCTGGCATGCTGGGCTCCGAGCAGCTGTGCAGGAGCCTGCTGTCCTCTCAGATGGCACCATTGCCGTCCGTCCGGCCATGCCTGGCAGCTGGAATTGCAATCCGCCTTGTTTACAATGCATTGTAATTGCAGACACGGGCTGCGCTGTCACTTGTAATTTTATCTTGTCCTGTTCTCCCGCTTACTCCCTTGCCTAAGTGTCAAGCGGTTGCCCTTGTGAGAGGCACTGTTGGCAGGAAATGTGCCCAACATCCAGTGAAAAGCAAACTATTATTTATGACTCGTTATCTCCCTCTACGCTCTGGACATGAGCCAGGCAGGAAGGGGGCAGAGCTGTCCCTCAAATATCCCCACCACCCTGCCCACCCTCTGACCACTGCCACCATGTGGGAGCCATCGATGAGCTCCAGTATCATTTTTGGTGTGGAGCAAGGGAATCGCCTACTCAGCTAAATCTCCTGAGCCGTTTCCTTGCAGAGCTCTCCATGGGTCAAGTGGTGGAACCTTCTGGAGACTGGCAGCTGGAAAGTTGGCTCTACTGTCAGGCAGGCAGAGGAGAGAGTCTCACCAGAATCCCTGAGTTGTAAGCTCCCTCCTGTGGGTCTGAAATAGGACAGTGGAATAGAGCCATTCCCCCAAGCTATGCTGTTCGAAGTGCTTGGCATGTCACCTTGTTGAATCTCTGCGATGGTTCCACAAACAGCAGTATTACCCTAGCTCGGAGGTGAAGAAACAATACACACATAGCCAGTTCTAGAGTGACAGCTAAGAGAATGCCTGGAAAGCTAAGGTTGGAGAATAACTCTTTCTAGTTCTATACTTCTGGTCTATTGTGGTTTGTCCACACCTCAGTGGTGACCCCACAAGGACAGGCTCCTCCTTTTTCAACCTTCTCAATCTTTTCATGGGATGGCCTGTCTTAGAACACCTGACTCGGAGAATCTTCAGAGCGCCTTTCCTGGACTCCCTCTCTCCAGTGCTTGCCAGAACTCAGTGGTGCTCCTGTACAGATTTGCTGTGGTGAATGTAATCAGAGGCTCGTGTTTCTTGGCAATGGCCGACGTCTTGGAGCTAACTTTCTATGCATTGTCCTGTGACCCTGTTTCTGCTGACAGTGACATTCTTTGCCCCTGGGTATATAAGAAGACTTGCTCCAGACAAAGCTGGAAGGCAGGAGAATTCCAGAGTGTTCACCTGAGGGCCACCAGAGCCAAGGAAGCTCTCTGCATTTGTGTTTATAACATGTGGGAAGGCCATAGAGAAAGCTGTATGTTCTGTAAAGATTTTTAAAGAAGCCTACATAGTTTGCTGGTACCTGAGGAGGAAAGCGTTTCTTGACTCTTACAGCTTACAGTCCATCATGGGGTTGGGGGAGTCAGAGCAGGAACTCTAGCAGGAACCTGGAGGCAGAAACCGAATCAGAACCATGGAGGGATGTTAGAGTAGACTGGAGGCAAGAAAAGAAAGAGCCTGCCATTATATGCTATAATGTCAACAGAATAATGTCTCCCCTCTTTTCTGATGACCTTCCATCCTTGGTCAGCCAGTTATTAGCTATGTGGTTTGTTGGTGGTGGTGTTTTTTTTTTTTCCTACTTTTATACCCTCTCTGTACTATGCTTCCTTATATTTTAAAACTCGATTAATAGTTCCCTTTTTTTATGTGATTTTGTTGAAGAACTAATGATTATGCCCAAGATTGGAGGCCCCATAGCTTCTTCACAGGCTCTGAGCTTTGGGAATGACACCAAGCCCTACCAATTCACACTTCAGGAAGGCTTTGTCTAGAATGTGGGATTCAGAGACAGAGAGAGAGAGAGACAGAGATAGATAGATAGATAGATAGATAGATAGATAGATAGATAGAGGCTTCAGAAGATCTCCAACAAAGGCTAAACACCTCATAGGAGACTCAAAGGAAGTAACACACTGAACGATGAACTAAACAGAAGGCAGGAGAAAGGCCGGAAGTGCAGCCCATCCTGAGAATAACTCCCAATGGAACACAACATGGGGAAGCCCATACTTGGAATGTGAGAACCATACCTGGGCTAAGGAAGCCCATATCTGGCTCCATTAACTGCTCTTTTTAGGAGCCAGACCCCTTTGCAACACCTCCACATGGCAGGGAAAAAGTAACTCCCACGTCCTCATCAGCGCCTTGTCCTCTGTGTGCCCGAGATGCTGTCTGACCCCTCGCCCTGTCTCAGCTTCTTGTAGCATGAGGATCATACCCGGCTACAGGCTCTGCCTCATGTTGTTTAATGGGAGCAGCTTCTGGGTGGCTGCTGGGTGCTCCAGGCCTCGGAGACAATAGAATGCCTCAAGTTAGGTGCTGTTGGTTAATGCACATCCCAGCTTAGCTGTGCAGCCCTTAAGACAGCCACTGAAGAAAGAGGCTAAAAGTCAAAGTACTTCCTGTAAGGCCAGATAGTGGGCATTCAGGCAGAAGAGACCTTGGGACTATGGCTGCTGCCAATTCTGCTATGGTGAAGTATGGGTAAATGGATGCCTATGGCTATGCTCCTGGAGAAATCTGTTTCCTGTTGGCAAAACAGGCAGAAGGCAGATTGAGCACAAGCCCTCAGTAAGTTGACCCTCCCAAAGCTGGCTTCCCCATTCCTGTCTCTTCCTGCCATGTTATGTATGCTAGCTAGGAGTGCATAGCAGAAGGCATCATTCTGGGGTTCTGGTCAGTCTATAGGATTAAAAAGGGGTATGGAGAGCTGCAACCTGCATCCCTGGACAGAGGCATGTCTCTGGTCCTGTGTCTGAGGGCCATAGCCTTAGCCTGTTCTCCCAACTGACTGAGACTCCGTGTGGGTCCTGAGAGAAGCCATTCCATATCACAAGGAAGGCTCAGATCCTACACAGGATGAAGGCAACTTCCTTTGCACTCAGCCCTTGTTCCTTTCTCTCTTCTGCCATCCCCCTGCCCCATGAATTCCACTCCCATCTCCTCTTCTCTATTCTCCTCTCTTTCCCCTTCCTCCTCCTTCTCTCTCCTTTCTTCTCCCTCCCAGACATTGGCAGTCCAGGTCCCTGCTTGTTGGTACACTTCAGTGCCTCCACCACAGATAAGAACACAAGGAAAATACGCCAGTGTTTTCTGCAGGTGTGCACGGCTCAAACAAGCATCCAGCAATTCACTGACAAAGAACAGCCATCTCATAATTGTACCCTTCATTATTAGATTTAAGGGTTGTTCATTCAGAAGAACTCAAAGGGTCCATTTTCCCAGTGTAAAGAAAATGCCCATAGCTATTAGAAAATCCCAAAGCAGGATAAGCTATGAACCAGGGGCCACACCAATGCTAGTGGCCTGGGCCCCAGTAATGAGAGCTATTTTCTTTTACCTCCCTGGCTGTGAGTTGGCTCTACTTTTCCAGACACCTCATGAGAAGGAACAGATCCTGACTCACAACCGGATTGTGAGAAAAGATTAGAGAGGAAACCAGCAGAGGTGGACATAGCTCAATGCATTACTGGAGGTGTTACTAGAGACCTATATGCCAATTAGCGGGTTTTTTTTTTGTTGTTTTTTTTTTTTTTTACAGAATTCCTCGAGGTCTTATTTTAAAGTAGGGCAACTTTCTAGAGTTCTGCCTTCTCTGCTGGCTACGGAGCCAGGTGGGAAGATTCGAGCACATTCCTGTTCCTCAGAATAGGAAGGTTTGGAAATGCTCAATCGAACAGATTGATTAATAACTCCTTCACCACATGCTTCTCTCTGTATTTCATTTTGGATTCTCTTTCTGCTCTGTTTAGGGTTAGCTGTGACGGATCAAAACAAGATTGTAGCTTAGAGTTTAGGTATAATTGGTTTGCATTCATGCATAGTCATGGGTGGCCATGATTTCTTCATGTGACACTCAGGTCCCTGGCCGGAGAGCCTAGAACACTCACCCCAGTTGCAGATGGCAGAACAGCTGTTATCTCTTTTTAAATATATCAACTCAGGAGTTCCAGGCCTCCTCTGCACATAGCACCTTGATTAGAATGTGCTAGGTTGTCCTGTTTGACATCAGTTAGGAGGAGGAAGAAGAAGTTGGGGGCATGCAGTAAGCTTGCAAATATTTCAGCCAAGTTGGTCTTCCCTGTCTGTACCTTTGACATGTTGCTAACATCTGCTGTAGAGTTAAGCATTGGTTGCTTGCATTAACTGCTACCCAAAGTAGTGGTTGTACAGCCGTCCTATGCAGTGTTGCTTCTACACAGGCCTCAGACGATGATCAGGAGAGAACTTGTCCCACTTGGGGAGCTTCCACAGTGACACAATGGCATGTGGCAAATGCTGAGCCAAGCATCAACAACACCCTGTGGAGACAGGAAGAGTTCAAATGCTTATTACATGTCTAGCAATGCTTCAAGGAGAAGGCAAGGCTAGGCTTCTGTAAGAAATAAAGAATGAGACAGCATTATCCAAGCAAAGAAAGTCATTTGCAAAGATGAGGGTAGCAAGGTAAAGGAGGTCTTTCTAATGAGATCTGTAGCTGTAGTACAAAAGTAAACCCAGGAGTCCTGCCTCCTGGTCAGTTACATTTCCAAATGGCTCCCTTTTGGATTCGGACTGGTCAGACAAATAGAACAAGGACCTGTTTCTATAAATAGAGAAATAGTCTTAAACCAGCTCTCTTCATTCTCTTCCCTGAAGAGTGTATATAACTTTTCTAAACCTGTTTGTCTCTAGAGGCCAAAGTTGAGCCACGTGGATGAACCTACTCAATTAGAACCTCATACAGATCTGCTGTTATTAACGAGCCAGGGTGTAGCTACCCATGTTGGACCCTTCTCTAAACAACCATCTCTAGGGAATTGGGGTGAAGGGTTGTAGGGGGACACCTTGCTGTTTAATAAATAATAGAAATGCTTCATAAAGTGTCTGGGAAGCACATTCCTCATGCAGAAATGTTACGGAATAACACAGGATGAATAATAGAAAAGGTTATTGAAAAATTCATAATTTCCAAGTGCCTGTGAAGGGCAGCCCCTGTGCAGTCTATTTGCCTGTAGAAAAAGTGATTAAAATATATATTATTGTCCTGTCTATAGAAAAATGTATTATTAAGTGGATACTAGCATGACATTTGAAAAATCCATTTCATTCCACTTAGCAGCAACAGGGTTTTGGCTGCTTCTTTGTGTAGCACGTTCACAAGTATTTTAATAAGCCATTTAAAAAACAAAAAGAGATTTTAATTATGGCCCCCTGCTTCCCAGCCATACTATTACTTTGCATTCACAGTCCTTCTGCCAAGGAAATTTAAAAACATATAATGGGGAATGTAAATACCCTGCCTACATTTATTATGTTGATTGCCAAGAAAACAACCTGACCATTGACCAGCACTTAGGGATTGAAAGGAGAGAGAATGGGAAATGGATTTGCTGGTCCAAACACAACAAGAAACAAAGCTTTGGAGTAAAAAGCCCACAATTTCTGCCAAGTCTAAGGTGTGAACATGTTTCCAAATAGCCAGACGCTATGTTTTCCCCCAGGGAAATTAGGTTACTTTAGGAGGCGAGTTCTGATTGGTTCTTATTCCTGAATGGCCAAGTGGACCCAGCTCAAGCATCATCTGATGTATCCATCGACACCTCTGTGGGACAAAAGCCCTGGGCTTACAGATCAGATGCAAGTCAGGCTTAGGCTTGGGCTCGGGGTAACTCCCTGGTCCTGCTCAAAGAAAGGGCAAGGAAAGATAGGATCTAAAAATAACGGGTTACACCTCTATCCACAGCAAGCTCAGATAGCACTTGAACTACTTTTACGTGCGGTAGTTTTCTGGAGAATGGTGGACCAAAGGGCATCCCAAAGTCTGGGTTAGGAAACTTGCCAGGCATCAAAGCTGTATAACTGTACCCCAAAGCCAGTTGACTGTGAGACATGTAAGAATTAATCATTCTCTGTAGGTTTTGTTACTAAAGCCAAAAAAAGCAGATCTTTATCCATTTTAATTTATACAAGATTTATTTCCCTTTATGTGTCTGTGTGTCTGTGAGTATGCATGTCTTCTGTACACATAGAGCAGAATAGGTGTTGACCCCACCTCTTACAGGAAGTTGTGAGCAGCATCCTGACACAGATCCTGGAACTGAACCGGGTTCCCCTTGAAAGAGCATCAAATGCTCCTAACCACTGAGCAGTCTTTCCAGCCCCTACATTGTCCTCTCTAAATGCCTTACTTAAAGCTCACTTAAATAATCAAATTGTTTGCTCCAATAAAATCTCACCCCCAAACAGAAACTATCTTCTCTATTTGAAGGACAAGAAGAACAAATTGCTTCTCACCTTGAACTCACTTTTGCTTCCTTTCTCAAGGCAGACCCAGGAGCCCAGGGCTGTGATTCCATGTAGAGTCCAGGAGTAGAGTGTGAAAACCAGTGTATCTGACTATACCGAAAATACCTTCCAGCTATGAATGTTGAAGTGAATCTGCCATCTACGGGGAGCTGGGATGAGAGGTGGCTTTTCTGCCCTCATTTTGGCTCCTGTTTCTTTAGAGACAGCGTAATCTTACCCACTTGCCAACAAAGAACTACTGTGCATTGTGCCTGCAATGCATCTAGATTCTCAAATACAGAATGTGAGCGGGACATGCCCTCACTCTAACAGAGCATGGGCTTTGAAAAAGCCTGCTATCTAGTTATAGACTCCGGGAAAACCAGACTAGTTTAGAGTTACAAGGGACTTTAATTGGTTAAAAATTGAGTGAGCTTTAAAAATAAAGGGCTGAGGGGGCTTGAGAGATGGCTCAGTCAGCAAAGTCAGCATCAGGGCCTGAGTTGAGTCCTCGGCAACCAGGTAAAAAACTGATCTGACTTTAATCCTAGCCCTGGGGAGACAGAAATTGGAGGATCTATATGGCTTACTGGTAGGTAGTCTAGTCAAATTAACAAGAATTTTTTTTAAATAAGTTGGCAGATGATTGACCTTTGACTTACAAACATACACTTGCACATGTCCCCACACCTCCATTACACACATACACACACTCACACACTCACACTCACACTCACGCACATGCACACGCACTCACACACACACACACACACACACACACTTCACACATGTTCACACACACACACTCACACACCCTGAGTAGCTAAAACTTCCATCCATTTGTAAAGGTCAGTAAGTTAGTTAAAAGTACTCCTCTGGTTTCTAAGCCTCTGTACCAAAGGCTGATTGCTATCCATCTAAGCTAGTTTCATGGCTAACTCTCCTCCTCAATTAAAATAAATATTTCAAAGTGAATCACATAAATGGTCATTTGCCAGTTTAAGTCGTGTCTTTTCAGAAGTTTTTATCATGCACCTTGCACGTCATTGATTGGCAAGATTCTGTCAACCCTGTGCTTTAGTCTTATCTCTACTGCTGTGATAAACCTCGAAACGAAAGCAACACTTTCAGGCAACAATCCATTGTCCAGGGAAATCAGGGCAGGAACTGAAGAAGGGCAGAACCTGGAGGCAGGACCTTCTGCAGAGCCCTTGGAGGAGTGTGGCTTACTGATTCTCCTGGCTTACTCAGCCTGCCTTCTCAAAGTACCCAGGACCTCCTTCCCAAAAATGGTCTATGTGCTCCCTGTACAGATCCTAAAACAGGAAAATACCACACAGGCTTTCCCACAGGCCAATGTGGTAGAGGCACTTTCTCAATTGAAGCTCCTTCTTCCCAAATGACACTAGCTTGTGTCAACTTGACATAAAACCAACCATGACATTTTGGATCTATTAATATTGGCTTTGTACTCTCAGCACTGGCTACAGGGCACACTGGTCTATCTTTGTCTCTATTGATCCATCTATCTGACCAATGAATGAAATTATAAAAGAGTCTTTCTTTCATTTTATAACATTATTTTGAAGTTTATGCACATTGAAAGCATGCATGGATCATGTTCTATTCCCATCCATAGTCAAACAATAACTTACTATGTAGCTACATCATATTTACTTTAGTTATTTGTCAGGTAGAGTATATTCACACTTTACTTTTGAAGGTTAAAAGCCATGTGTCACCACCCCAGAGCTTGTGTGTTCTTGGCCCTTGATGATGATGTGTCCTTTATAACATTCTTACACGGCACGAAGCTGTTTCATTTCTCCTAAGACTAATGATGCCAGATACATTTCCTTGTGCATGTTAGAAACATGTCCATTCATATCTTATACTTGTCTTTTTAAATTGAGTGATGTATGTTTGTTTGTTTTTTTGGATTTGGTTTTGGTTTTGGTTTGAGACAGTGACTTGCCTCACAGCTCAGGCTGGCCTTGATCTTACAATCAGTCCTCCTGATTCAGCTTCCTGAGTGACGAGTAACAGGAATGTGTCACCACACCCAACTTTTGATTCTTGAACTTTAGCTTATCTATCAACTCTCTATGGAAGCTCCTTAATATGTGAGCTCCGAAACATTTCCTTGCATTGTGAGAGTTCGCTTCTCATTTTCTTGTTAGTGATCTTTGAATCACAAAGAAGTTTTGTAACTTGATAGAATTTACTCTGTGTTTTTGTTGTTGTTAGGATACTTTGTGTCATGTAAGAAAATGTTTCTTGGACTAAGGTGACAAAGCTTTGTTCCCTGTTTTTTTGGTTTTGTTTTTGATTTTTTTTCTAAGAGTTTTAGCAGGTATTTCAACATCTGTGTTCATTCTTGAGTTCTTTTGCTTTTCTCACTTTTATTTAAGGATGAGGCAAGAACCCAGTTGTTTACCACTGTCTGCTTGTTTCAGAACCATTTGATGAAACCAAAGCAAAACCAAAAACGAAACAGAAATAGCCCACAGGTCCATTCTTTCCTCTCACTTAATTCTCGTGGCACACTTGTCAAAAACTGAATATAGACACGGTGTGTTTTCCCCATGTTCTGTTCCCTTGGCTTCCATGCTTAGCCTATGCCAGCATTCCGTTTTGATCCCTGAATCTGCTAGTTGTTTTTTAAAGTTAGGAAATATGAAGCCTTCAGCTTAGTTCTTTTACAAGACAGCTATGAGTCTTTCAGAGTGCTGGTGTTGCTGTGTTGATTTTTGGATCAACTTGTTGATCTCTGAGAAGAAGAAAAAAAATAAAGAACTAGAACCTTGATAGAGATTGCAGATGGATAAAACTGAAAGTTTAAGCTCTTGACAATCTTAAGTTTCTCACCCATGAACAGGGGTGCTTTGGCTTATCTTGGACATTTCAAACTGTCTTTCTACAACAGTTTATCATGTGTCAAATAAAGCTTTCCCCTTCTTGTTTGCGGATATTCCTGAGCATTTTATCTGTCATGATTCTATTCAAAATGAAGATTTTTTTTTCTTAATTCCATTTTCAGATCATGTAGTGATGGTAGGTACCAGCCTGGTTTAATTTTGTGTGTTTATCATGTATGTTGGACCTTTGCTGGTTAACGTGTGTTTGCTGCCAAACTGCCTTGGACCCAGGTGGGGATGGAGGTTAGATTTGTCTACTTCTCTGCTGCCTCAAGGATCTGGGTGCATTAAAGGGATGTGAACAACCAACTCATCTTTGTCCCAATCTTACAGTTTGAGTTCTTGCTGATAAGTATGACATTAGCCCTATGTATTTTATAGATGTTTTGTTTGTTTATGTTGTTGTTGTTGTTGTTGTTGTTGTTGTTTTGGTCAGGAAAAGGATATTCTGTTCGAGTTTGCTGGGTGTTTTACCATGCAATGGTGTCTTTTTCAATCTAATGTGAACCTGATTTAGAAAGCTTTGACCTTGTCTTTAGACCTTGTTCTTGGGCTAGTTTCTCTCACCACTATTCCTCTCAGCCTCTATTTCCTCTTTTCTCTTATTTATTTACAATTATACAAATAGCTGTTTACATTTGTTTTGACTGGGGGTGAACCCAGGTCCTGAAATGAAGTAAAAAAGAAAAGCTGATGGCCAAAGATTTGACTTGCGGTGTGTATTTGTGTGTGTGTGTGTGTGTGTGTGTGTGTGTGTTTGCATGTGTGTTTGTGTGTGTACATGTGTCACAAAATACATGTGGAAGTCAGTGGACAACTTTGTGGAGTTGGTTCTCTCCTTTCTCTCTATGAGCACTGGTGATCAAACTCACATCGGGACCCTGTGTGGCAAGAGATAGTAGCTGAGCTATCTCCCAAGAAGGATTTTACAGTACAGGATTTCAAACTGTGGTGAAGACAAAAAAATGAATGTTTAAAGCCTGTGTGAACTGAGTAGAGGAATCCTGCTTTCAAAGTGAGCATATCCATGCCCCTCCTGAATCAGTGTGGACTGTAGTGGTCAAGAATATGGGTTGTTAACAAGATGCAGCTTTCTTTTGTTTCCAAGGTAACAAAGGGCAATGATAGCTGTTAAATTCTTCTTGGCAGTGGAGAATCATTGGCACCGGGCCAGTGCCTTTGGGGAATTTCTCTATCGTAGCCTGCCGAATAGCACAAAAGAGAGGCCATAGCATAGGAGGCACTGTGATCACTGGCTAAATAGTTTCTTCAGCATGCTTTTCTCATCTTTTCCTTTTCACCACGCTGGAGTTAAACATGTCCATGTCTCAGCCCCCTCCCCCGAATCCTCATCACCATCATCTAAATTAAAATCTTTTATCAGTTGTCTGGTAATCCCCTTTGATGGCCCGACTATGACAGGATCGTTCTTGCCCACACCTTTCATGCCATTGCTGATAAGTTCTGAACAGCTAAATGGTTTTGGTCATCACACACATGTTTGTGTCCCTTGCACCAGCCAGGAGCTGGCAGAAAGGACATATTCATGGCTGAAGGTTGTAGGAATGTGTAAGCCGAATGCCTTTGAGAATGGCCCTGGAGCGAGAAACCACCAGCCACCTCTTTTGTGGCCTCCTCGGAGCAGAACAGTGGTGTGCTGCTGGGGTTCTTCAAGACTGTGCTCTGTGTTCACAGCGTGTCTGTTTTTCCACTGCAAACTGGGCTTCTGGAGGTTATGTTGGTCACTTCGCCGCCAAATTATGACTATGAAATTTCACATGAGTGAGTAGTAACATTTCCAGGGCTAATTAGTTCCTATCATGGCCTGACCCATAATTGCAGCTTCATCTTTTCCCCCATTTCCTCTTCAGTCCCTCGTGACTTTTCTCTCCTGGAGGAGGAGACTCGGCAGTGTGTATGGTGAATAGTGAGTGGGTTGGTTCTAGCAGACTCGCTTCGAATTCTGCCTGCAATGATTACTTGCTATAAAATGCTGAATGGGGTATCTGAGATCTCCCCAACCCAGTCTCTGTCTATAAGGTGAGGATTCCGATTCTCTTCCAGCACTTATTAAAAGGGAAATATAATAGATGGTGGCTGTCCTTAATTTATAGGGTCATCTTCAATGTTCAACTATAGATCATATAGCAGATTCCATAAGACAGGAAAGGACTGTAATTTTGTTATCAGCATGTAGAACAGATCTTTTGTCCAATGAGCATTTCTGAATGATTAATGAGATGACAGGATGGGACAAATTCAGTGGTCACAGTGACACTGGACAGGTTTTCAAGCAGTAATTACATCTTTCACTAGTTTCAATGTTGCTCAGACTCTATATTGGCAGTTTAGAAAAGCTCCTTCAGTGGCAGCCATAAAAGAACAGTGATGGTGCCACACTATTTTCATGGGACAGTGACACCTCTTGCCATCAGTAAGAACAGCCCTATGACCCATACCCCATGCCCCATGCCTCACACTTAGACACAGCAGTGGTCCAATGGCAGCTGTCTGACCTGGCATGCCAGCCAACTCCAGGAACCATCTCAGGATATTTGTGGTACCTTCCCTTTTCCCCTTTCAGCTTATCAAGTCTTGCTTGCAATCTTGCCCCCTGCCCCCCAACTCTCACCCCTATTCTCCTATACCCCCAACCCCACATACACCCGTACACCCTGCTCTGCTCCTCAGCCCAGCCTCCTTCTACTTCCTTCTTTCTAACTTTCTTTCTTCAATGGACCTGGCTTGTGAAGCCATCTTGGATGTCATCTGGCCCTTCTGGTTCATCTATCAAATGAGAAGTATCCCCTAGAGGCTTCTTGCTTTGACCACATCCCACAGTGAGTTCATGGTGAAGGATGGATGGCATCCTGGTCCTATTGCCTTTCTTGTATGTGTGTTGCTGATAGAGGCTGCACGTGATTTAGAATTGATTCATGAAATAAAACTATGCATGCCCCCAACTGTTGATGCTAAAGAAAGTTAGTGGGTGCCAGAAACCTCCCATCCCTGTCTCCCCGAAGCTTAGGAAGCTGATCTACCCAGAGGCATGGTTCTGTAGAACTTTCTCTGCCAGGTTCTGGACATGGTGGTGAACCTGCTGGGTTCCTTTCACTGAGACCTGCTGGCTCTATCATTCGGAGTTTGATTTTTCTCTGCTACATTGCCAGCCTGGGCTAGAGTTGCTAGATAGAGTGTGCTATTTTTCCATTATTATTCCTGGCTTAATAACAGACCTCAGAGCTATGGTTGAAGCCCTGTGTTTAAAGTTATCTAAACCGAGAGCAGACCAGGTTGGAGGGAACACCCAGCAGGGAAGCACATGGCCCACACTGGGTAATGGAAGCTGTGACCTAAGCCTCCATCTCTGATTTCAATTTCCCCCATATCTGCTTCCTTGCTGCGCAGTCTCCTGACTGTGAGTCCAGTTGGATTTCCATTGACAGGCTTTGGCTTAATCCTGAAAAGATCGAAGACTGTCTATGATGGACTTGGAAAAGCAGGCTGTGCTTTGCATTTGAGCTGCTTTGTTTCTTGGTGTTTTCTGTATGCATAACAATGCCAAGCCCTGGGTCCAGCACTCAACACATTCATAGTTGTTGGGTATGTACAGGATTATTCTCCTTACGCACCTCCCCTTAACAGCCAAACAGGCTTCTGTCTTTCTCCCTTCCTCCCAGTCCCTAGTTCACTTAATATAAATGCTAATTAGAATGGGGGTCCAATGTTCTTATTCTCTCTGGAGTTGGAGGAGCCACTGAAGACAACCTTCCCAGCTGCTGAGGCTGGCTGATCTCAGGGTACCTATATTCCTTGTGTTCCCACCCACGCATGTGGAGAGAGAGGTAGGATGTGCTGCCCTTGGCAGCAGCAGAAGGACATTTCTTTGTTACGGTCCTTTGTGCAATTTTGGCATTATCCTCTTAACAGCATCTTTTGGAGAAACAAACCAAAAAAATGTACAAGCACAAATTACTCCAGCTTCCCACAGTGTGTAGTCCTAAGTGGGACACTTGCCAATGGGCACCAAAACAATCATTAAACTGTCAGATGATGAAGAAGGTAAACTGAGAGAAAAAAATAAACCTGGTGTCAGCAAAGAAGGGAAATGAAGGAGTCAGTAGCTGCCGAGGAAATGGAAGGCCTTCTCCGCTGGGCAGAATGCCTCAAGCCCCTCACCGACCCATCACAAATGCCTTTTGGTTCAAACCATGTCAGAAAAACGAAGCTTTTTTCCACCTGAGATAGCTATTGAGCCAGAAGAGTTAGAAAAGAATCCATTAACAAACACTGTTCCTGAGGCTTCAGTTGGGGTTTTCAACCCATGGATCTCATTAGTATGTAAGCACTTGAATTGTTATCAGTTATGGTGCAGTGCACTCCATCCACGCAGCTGGATGGGGAAGATGCACTGTCTCCTCTACAAGAAGGCTATTGTTCAATGAAGCCCTGCAGCTGGATCAAGGAAAGCTTGCTTTAAACAGAGGATTCTGCACTCGGGCAGATGTGCTTAAAGAGCAACAATGGAAATGGAAGTCAAATAGCAGAAGATCTGAGGGAGGAGCAGGGGCTGTGGGGGAGGGGCAGGAGCTCTGGGGGAGGAACAGGGGCTCTGGAAGCTTGTTCTAGAAGATGTGGATCTCGGATGGATATAGACTAGGTAGGTAGGTGTCAAGACCTTACCAGCATCAGGTTTGAGGAAAGACTGGAATCGAAGTGTGGGGCAAGGTGCCCATGTTGTTCAGACATACAAACTTAGTCTGAATGGACTCTGGCATCCAAACTGAGGACCCCAAATGCTAGGACAAAGCATTTTGACATTTACCTGACATCAGTGGAGGAATACTGATAGGCTTTTGGAGCAGAAGAAAGAAGTGATGAAAGTGGCATTTTAAAACTATTGATTTGGTGAGAGTATATAGAATTGATTAGACTGGAGGTGGTAGGGGTAGGTAGCTATGGGTGCTGATGCAAATACTGATGAGACATGGTAACTCCTGAAGACATAAAATAAAACGGAAGACCAGAGGAGAGAGAGAGACAGAGAGAGAGAGAGAGAGAGAGAGAGAGAGAGAGAGAGCCCAGCCTCTTTCCTTGGGCTTAAGTATGTGGAAAGGAGAGCATGATATACTGAGAGGAATTTTCAAGGCTGAGCCCCCAGGGGGTTGCATTCTGAGCAAAAGGGTGTGAGTAAGGAGGGGAGGGCTAGCTTTAGAGGATGAGCTTGTCTTTTCTCAAGCATGTTAAGTGTGAATAACAGGGTACCCCGATGTTGGAAGCTAGAGAAACTCAATTAGAACTGGGCTTCGAGTGATATGTCGTTCTATACTGAACTAATTCCTAGTTCCTGAATGCACGGTAGCATTTGCAATCCTAGGCTCCATGCTGTGTGTGTGCATGAATTCGGTAATTACAGGATAAATCCTCTGGCTTTTTGCCTCTCTGACTCCTCTGTGTGGAATCATATTGCTCTGGGACCAAGTGAACAATAGATCAAAGGGGAATCCTCTTATGTAAGGAGAGAGAAAGAGTGCAAGGACCCAAAAAGAGACAGGACCCAAACATACAAGATGGCCCTGTTGCTAGTCACAAGGACCTGGAGCTATGGACAGAATGACCCTGAAAAGAAAGGGGTATCTCCGAATTAGAGTGAGACTCAATTTAGTGATAAATCAACGTATAAAAGGATTGGATTTCCAATGTGGACCTATCATTAATTATTCTTACATCTATGGTATGATCATGGTTTTGAAGTTGGTCAAAAGTGGGCTCTGGAGATCAACTGCCTGTTTTGCTGTCCACTGAGAAAAACCATCACCTCCCCATGACATACCCTTCTATAGTCCCTTTCCACAACTGATCAAGAACGGCTTGATGACTCAAACATCAAAGTAATTCTATGTGACCCCGTAGGCTAGGTCATAAAAGTTATTGTTGCCTTGTTCTCTTGTGTTACTTTTGGGGTGAAAAGTTGGCATATTTATTAAGTTTTTCATCTTTTGTTTTCAAAGGCATGCCAAGAAGCAACTTAAGACAGAAAGGATTTCTTTTTGGTCATAGTTTGAAAGTACAGCCTACTATAGAGAGGAAGGCATGCTAGCCTTCCAGGTATTGGGAGTTTATGCCTGGGATGTCCTACATCTCAATGGCACAGGAAATAGAGCTCAGACAGGTGGCAGGAGAGGACTATTAAACTCAAGACCTATCATCCTCTAGAAATTCTTCCTCCAGCCAAGTTCCACATCCCAACACCCTATAA
Source organism: Mus minutoides (assembly GCA_902729485.2). Lineage (NCBI taxonomy): Eukaryota > Metazoa > Chordata > Mammalia > Rodentia > Muridae > Mus > Mus minutoides. The sequence goes on from LR749514.1 coordinate 2,577,810, forward strand.
CCTCCCAAAACAGCATCAGCAACTGGTGGCAAAATATCCAAGCATATTTGAGAAACATTTCATATTCAAATTGTAATACCTGACTACGTTACTAGGCTCTTCCAGAAACTAGCACTGACTCACTGGCTACCATGTGAGAACCACCTCAGAAGTGAATCAACCCAACTGTAGTTAAACAATTTGGTCTCACCTCTAACTCACTTCAGTCTCATACATGGCCTGAAGCCAAAATGCTTCAGCCAAACTACTCATGAGTTCTTAACACACAGGGATAACATATTATTGTATTTTAAGCCACAAGTATATGGACTAATATATACTTGTTGTAGTTAGGTTTTACTGCTATGAACAGAAACCATCACCAAGGCATCTCTTATAAGGACAACATTTAAATGGGTCTGGCTTACAGGTTCAGAGGTTCAGTCCATTATAATCTAGGTGGGAACATGGCAACATTCAGGTGGGCATGGTACAGGAGGAGCTGAGAGTTCTACATCTTCATCTGAAGGCTGCTAGCAGAGTACTGGCTTCCAGGCAGCTAGGATGAGGGTCTTAAAGACCACACCCACAGTGATGCACCTACTCCAATAAGACCACACCTACTCTAAATGGGCCACACCTTTTAATCATGCCACTCCTTGAGCTGAGCTTATACAAGCCATCACAATACTCAACACTAAAAATAAATATATACTCCTGATCTTCACAAATACCCTAGAAGTGTTCAGAATGCTCTTTACAATATTGTTTGTGATGGCTTTGTGGGAGCGCAACTTGCAATGTAGCCTATACAGGCCTAGCGCTAGCTATGCCCCATCGGCTGGTCTCAAACTTGTAATCTTCTTGAATGAACTTTGGATTTAAGACATCTGCCATGTGCCTAGTTCTTCACACTGTTTCATATTGAAAACATTTTTAGCTGCTGGAATACATCATCAACCTACTGAAATGGATGAATAAAACGTTTTCAACCCCAAGTGTCTACAAAAGTGTGCAAAGTTCCATGGAGGGCAGCCGAGCTCAGGAAACGAAATGAATCTGTAGGAAATGTCATGCATGTGCTTATTGAGCTAAATTGAATTGAAATTGCTGGCAGTTACAGATGAAGCGCTTTCTTTTTGGCACTTCATGTGTTTATCAAATACTCAACTATCGACAACAGTGTACGGTACGGGATGCTTGCATGGTTACTTCTAACATAGTGGAACACAAGTTTACCAGGCACTGCCAGTTGGGGATAAGCAGGAGGGCATCACCCACAGGAATCTGCTGCTTTGTTCTGGCTGCAGCTCCACACAGAGAACAGCCCAGGTTTGAATCCACACAGACATTCTGCAGTAGCCAGAATGGCTCCTTCTCCTTCCACCCCCGCTGTGGAAGCCTAGATCTCTGACACTCACAGTGAATCCTCATTCCTGCAGAGGGTGGTCAAATTATCCCTATGTGCTTCTATTCCCCAGGCTGAAATTCATACCACAGGAACCTATTTGCTTTAAGAGGCCAACTAGACTTAGTTATGTTCTAGGGTGGCTCTGCCCTGTTTTCCTTGCCTGATCTGGGTTTGTATTGTTTCTCCTGCATTTTCCAATAGACCTTATTTCTTCTGTGGTGCCTTATCTCAGGAGAGAGCATTGTGGGGAATCTCTCCCTAGTTGTGGGGTTACCCTTTGTCCTTGAAGCTCTGGGCACTCCTAAATACAGACTGGTGACACCTCAACCAGCCTACCTTTGTGTACAAAAGCCAGATCTTTTAATTGGCCCATAGCCTGGATCCCCACGCTGAGGTTTTGGGAATAGTGATTTTAATTATTCTAATCTCCCCCGAGAGGCTCTTTGTGTAGCCATTATTTTCTTCCAGCCAGTCTAGTCTGGAGGTCTGATTACCATTCGCGCCCGCCCCCCCATACACACACACACACACATCCTGCTTCCTCAACCTTTTCCCTTGGCACAGGGTCTTCCTCCCATCTCACACTGGTCCCAAAATGTCAGAAGGAGGAATTAACCCATGTTCGAAGGAATACTTCTTTCAATGTAGTAATTTTGCATTCACTAAAAATGTAAAACCTACAAAGGTTCACAGCTAATAGTTCTAAAATATTATGTCTTAGGGTTTCTATCCCTGCACATATATCATGACCGAGAAGCAAGTTGGGGAGGAAAGGGTTTATTCAGCTTACACTTCCCATATTGCTGTTCATCACCAAAGGAAGTCAGGACTGGAACTCAAGCAGGTCAGGAAGCAGGAGCTGATACAGAGGCCATGGAGGGATGTTACTTACTGACTTGTTTTCCCTGGCTTGCTCAGCGTGCTTCCTTATAGAACCCAAGACTATCAGCCCAGAGATGGTACCACCTACATGGGACCTTTCCCTCTTGATCACTAATTGAGAAAATGCCTTACAGTTGGATCTCGTAGAGGAATTTCCTCACCTGAATCTCGTTTTTCTGTGATAACTTCAGCTTATGTCAAGTTGACACACAAAACAAGCCAGTACAATTAGTAATAACATCCTCCATCTATTAAGTGTCCATGATGCTATTCAGTGCTCTTCAGCCACTGAGAGGTCACCTCCTAGCTCCTAGGTTATAGGAGAAATCCAGGCTCACAGTAGTTATCAGCCCTAAACAACACAGCCTGGGAGGAGCTGAGGTCTTTTATTTACTTGCAGGATAGTGCTGCATGCCAGTGCTGACTTGGTAACGGGGATGCAGAGGTGTCTGGGATTCATCTTCTACTCAGCCATAGCTTGTACTTTTCCATGCCTTGCTTCATCTCTCCATTTTCCCCTTTCCATGCTTCAAGCCCTTCCTTCTGTGCGTGGGTAGAAACTTCAGGTCCAGACATGGTAAGGAAACTTAGTGTGCTCAATGACAGGTATCATGGGGACCTGGGATATTGGATGCTCTCCTGTGTCCTCTCGTTGCTCTTTCCCAGCAATGTAGAGAACAGGGGAAGCAACCCTGGAGTGAACAAGGTTTTCATTCAGGAGTTCTTGCAGTGAGACCAGTTTTCATTAGCACCCTGGCATTCAGAGGATGTGATGGCTAATGCCGGTGGTCAACCTGAAACCTGTGGGAAGAGGGATCCTTCTTTAGACAAGTTCCTACATCAAACCGGCCTGCCTGCCTGCAGTTTTTTTGATTGCTCATTGGAGTCCCCAGCTCACCATGGGTGGTTAACATCCATAGTCAGGTGGGCCTAAGCAGTATAGGAAAGATCAAGTCACTTGCTGTGAGCCTGGGAGTACACCAGCAAGCAGCATTCTCCCTTGGTTTCCACCTTCAGTGCCTGCTGTAAGTCCCTCCTACATTGGATTTCTGCCATGATAGACCATAGCCTGCAAGATATCATCAACTCTTTGCTCCTAAAACTGCCTTTGTTAGTTGATGTTTATTTAGCATGGCAACAGGAAAGCAAACTAGAACAGAAGTTCATGAAAGGTCGGGAATCCTGCCCATGATTGAAGATGACCCATTCCCAGCAAAGTTTATTCTTAACAAGCAGAGATTTGCATAGAAAAATAAACACAGTCCCTAAAATGGGTCACTTCTTTACTCTTAAGCTCTTCTTTTACCCGGAGGGGACAAAGGTACTGACTTGCATCAGAAAGTGATAGGTTGGCTGGAGAAGGCAGAATGCTCCCAGGGCTGCCCTGGGAAGGACAATTGTCCCAGAGGAGGCCCTGGGGCAGTGGTATTACTGGATTGGTCCTGGAGGCCACACCATTTCCTAGTGCTCCATGGCCCAGTTTCCTGCAGCAGATTTGAGTGGTGTTTTCTCTGAGATTACCATCGCTTTGTCAGTTCTTATTTCAATGTCTTCTGAGTGACAGACCTGCAAATGTCTGTCCCAGGCCTCAGAGCACATAGAGCCGTTGAAGCTACACACAGTCTACCAAAAATAGGAAATGGGAAAAACCTGTGAGTTTCAAAGGTGTGTAGTTGTAGGCCAGCCTCTGGGTGTGATCCATAGGATACTCTTAGTGTCACTGCTCCTGGCCATCCCTCTTGCATTTAACCCGCTTTATCTTGGATCATAGGGCTTTGCTTCCCAAGGATCCCCATTCTGTGCTTGCTTCTCATCTGCTCTTTTGGGATGCTGTGAAAACTGTATCCCACAACCACTGTAGCTGGATAGGAGCTTTCAACTCGAGTCTCTCCAGCTGAAATGGGTGTCAAGCAGACTTGATTCTAGCTCAAGCATGATTCTTTGTGCTGATTAGGTTTTTGTCAACTTGACACTAGCTGGAGTCACACAGGAATTGGGGAATGTCACTTGAGGAAATGACTTCATAACATTAGCCAGAGCACTTTTTTTGGTGATTGTTTTGGGATGGCCCAACCTACTGTGTCTTCCCTGGGAAATAAGTCTTGAGTTGAGTAAGAAAGCAGACTGAGCTAGCCACATGGAGCAAACTAGTAAGCTGTGTTTGTCCATGAATTTTGCTTCAGCTCCTGCCTCCAGGTCTCTGCCTTTAGTTCCTGCCCTGACTCCCCTCAGTGATAGGCTGTAACAGGGAATGTTTTAATCTAATAAGTCCTTTCCTTTCCAAGTTGCTTTTGGTCATGTGTGTATCACAGCCATAGAACGCAGTTAAAACATTCTTGTAGCACACAGAGATTGAAACCTGTGGTTGAACCCTGAGAAACCTGGATCCAAATCTCTGAGAGATGGAGCCAGTCATGGTGACTCATGGACCTCAGTTTCCACCTCAGCAATATAATGTTAGGTAGAAAAGGGAGAGGTGTTTTTCATACTGTAGGCATGTGTTGATATATCCTATGTCTTCACTGTCTTTTGTAAATCCTTTGACACAAAACATTGCATTGGGAATGTCAGTTCCAAGGATAGGTTGGACACCCGTGGAATCAGTCAGTGAATGAAAACCCACAGTTGGGACATAAGGCAATGGTACAGTGCATACAGTTTCCATAGGCCACACCCCTTGCCCTGGCCTAACTCACTTCTCCCTATCCATGTTCCCTCTGTGAGCCCCTTCCTCTTCACCCAAGGCTACATCTAGGCAAACTGCTCCAAATAGAACAAGACTCGTGCTTTTGAAGGATACAGAATCAAAGAACATTTTCCAACCCTGGGAAATGGGAAATGGCCATACATCAAAGGCAGAGGCCACCCAGTCTTCCAGGAGGTAGAAATGGGATGATCTGGAGGAGTGTGTGTTGGGAGTTGGGGATGGACAATCACTGCCACCAATTTTCTAGGTGCCCTAAACTTTACCTAGGGCTAAGAAAATGTCTGCCAAGAACAGGTCATAGATGGTGAGGATGGGGCATTAGTGGTGAGTCCTATAAGGTAGAGGCTTCAGCCTCACAAGCTAAGAGGCTTAGCCTAAGAGATAGATGGTGTCTTAGTTAGGGTTTTACTGCTGTGAACAGACACCATGACCAAAGCAACTCTTATAAGGACAGCATTTAATTGGGGCTGACTTACAGGTTCAGAGGTTCAGTCCATTATCATCAAGGCAGGAAAAAGGCAGCATCTAGGCAGGCATGGTGCAGGAGGAACTTAGAGTTCTCCATCTTCATTTAAAGACTGCTAACAGAATACTGGCTTCCTGGCAGCTAGGATTAGGATATTAAAGCCCACACCCACAGTGACACACCTACTTCAACAAGGCCACACCTACTTCAACAAGGCCACACCTACCTCAGCAAGGCCACACCTTCCTCAACAAGGCCACGCCTTTCTGGCCCAAACATATATAAACCATCACAGATGGGATATATAAATAGCTCTTGTCCCCACTGTATTCCTTGGGTGACTAATGTATTTGCTCAGAAAAGCTACCGAGACAGAGAGAGAAAGAGAACGATAGAGAGATGGAGAGAGACACACAGAGAGAGACAAAGAGGTAGAGATCTGGTTTGCTTTTCCTATAGCTGCTAATGAATGTACCTTCTCCATTTTGGGGGCCCCTCTTCTCTCTCTAGCATATCTCTACTTTATGGCAAATGGGTTTTGATTCTGAAGCAAATTGACCTTGAAATAAGTTTCAGGATCTGAGTTCTTACACCCCAGATGCTGGTTTTGGAATGCAGACTGCTCATTCAGCAGATAGCCGGAGTCAGGAGGGGGAGCCGTGCTCTGACAGCCTGCTGGGCCAGGTTGCAGAGGATGCTTAGAAGTCGCTGCAGACTTCCAGCTGCAGAATCCTGGCTGTGTGTTGGAAGCCAAGGTGCCTGTGTCTCCTTCTGAACTCGGGGTGTGTGTGTGTGTGTGTGTGTGTGTGTGTGTGTGTGTGTGTGTGTATGTTGCCTTTGTAGCTAAGGCTATGCTTGTAGTTGAAAATTGCACAATAGGTGGAGAAGATGGCAAGCTGCAGGAACCTAGAATTTCATGGCTGCAAAGCTTTGTTCAGAAACCTATCCTGTCACAGGGAAGCCAAGTATGTTTTCTGGAAAGGAACTGGAAGTAGTGTGGGCAAATATGTGTATACACGGGAGCCAGCTATTCCATCATGCCTGTATTTAGAGGGTTATCTTTGTCTCAGTTTTGAGATCTCAACCTGCACCAGTCTTTGCTTGCTATTTTCCATGGGTAAGGTGTCAGGATTATTTTACTGACATTGTCATTTAGAAATTTTGTTGTAACAGACTCAATGACAGGAGATGTTTATGGAGCGTGTCTGGCAATGGTACAACTGAAAACAGGAGCCAGCAATGTCACATAGGATGGCTGGTGCCCAGGAAGGGGATGGGTGTGTAATGCCGGCTGGTGTCTGGAGTGTTGAGTGCAGGTGTCTGGCTTCCTCTAAAGGCAAATCTAGTTGTCTTAATGTGTCCAAATGCTGCCCTGTTCCTGGAGTGATCGGTGGAGGGAACTCGAAGAGCAAAGGGCCCTGTTGTGCACAGAGCAAAACGCCCTCTACCCACTTTCATCATCCATGACACAAACAATTGTTGAAACGAAGTTCTTTCCCCTGGGGTTTTTGTTTTCATTGAGGTCGAAGCAATGACACAGAGCGCTACAAAACCAACACAAAGCCTTTTATAGCTTCCAGCTCTGAGCCCAGACCAGAAGGCAGATGGGCAGTGGAGAGTGGCATGCAGAACCATCCAGTTCGTTATCTGACCGGGAGCTAGATGGTCAGGAAGCTGTCCTGTAGGAGCTGAGCTGCTTTGTCACGACCAGGACACAACTACGGGTATTGGAGCCTGGGCAGAGTCAGAGGAAGAGATGATCCCGAAACCCCATCCCAGAAAAGCTTCAGCCTGCTCATTTGCATGCTACTCATATCTCTCTCCGCCAGTGAGGGAGACCTTTGGGAGTGATTTCTATTGAAGAAGCAGTTAGGTATTACCCTGGTGATGGCAGAGATCTAGCTGATATCTGGCCCCCCAGAGGTTATATTCCCTTTCCCTTCCCCATTAAGTCTGCATCCACAAGCATTCTAGAACAATGGTGTTTGGCTTTGAATATTTTTCTGGAAAGATATTGCATAATTTCCCCAAAGCTCTGGTGCTGAAGTGAAGTCTAGCAGCAAAGGAAGCAGATTTCCTCTGATCCATGCCCAAGCACAACCCAAGGTGTGTATAGATATAACGGGAGTAGTCAGTTAGCCAGCAAATGTGCCCATAAACCCCTACTCTATGCCCTCTGGTGGCATGGCTTCTAAATTAAATTAGATCACTGCTGCCTGGGGCTTCCTTTTGACTCTGATTTACTCTGGTGGGAGCAGCCTTATTTGCTACAAAGAGGTGCGCATAAAGTTTGACTCCCAGTAACATTGGAATGTAGTTCTTTGTTATCTCCTTGTGCTCAGATGGTACAGAAAGACTGGGTGTGAACTAGTTTTAAGACTGACATAGTTGGTATGCATTTTCATAAACTCACAGCATAAGTAAGTGCAGAGGAAACAGTAGAGTGTAGAAACAGAAAGCTTAGAACATGTTCTAGTGTACAAAGAGTTTTGTCCTCAGAGGTCATAATCAGACTCGCAGAGACACAGAAGCAATGGATACTGAATGAGCACAAAAGGACTGCACATAAGCACACATCTACCAGGACATGATGAGCGGAGGTAAACAATACTCTGAAAAATGAAATCGGAGTTATTAAAGGGAAACTAAGTACCATTATTTAGAAAGTTTCATTTATTCTTAGACAAAATATAATATAGAGGAAGTATCTTTCAGGATTATTATTGCAATAAAACGTACCTGAGAAGATTAACTTACAAAGAAAAAAGGTTTCAGACATGATAGGTTGGCTCTATTGCTGTGGGCCTAAGGTGGCAAATCATGGTAGGTACATGCGTGATAAGACAAAATGTACTCCTTGAGACGTGAAAGCAAATGAGAGACAAAGATAGAAAGAGACCTGGGCTCCACAATTCCTCTGAGGGTCACATCCCCAAAGACCAAAAGACCTCCCAACAGGCCATGCCTTCAAAACATGCCCCTCCTCCTAATAGCACCATTCAAAAAAAAAAAAAAAAAAGCCTGTAACAAAATGACTGTAAGATGTTCTAGATCCAACTTGTCTCCAGAAAGCAGCCAAGACTCAACCCCTCAATCTCTCAGCTGCCCCTCCCTCTGATTTCTTATAAAACTGTGCACAGCCAGAAGAACCTGCTACATTCAGATAAATCTCCAATAAGAAAGAAGTCTGGGACTCTTGGAGTTCAGATGCTATGCTCATCCCCTCCCACAGATTATGGTCAGGAGAAAAGGCAGAAAGAAGAAAACAAAATATGGTTAAGCACCTCAAGGGATTTTTGTCCTGAAGTGGTTGTTTGCAATACTAAACTGGTAGCAATAAATATAGTATGTACATAAAGGAGAGAACAAGAAACAATTTGAGCTAGACAACTGAGAGACTCAAAAGTGAGTCTCTGGAAAAGGAGAAAAACTTGTATGGAACTAGTATTGCTTCTTATAAGGTATGATGTAGGCTGAAATGTCACAGATTAATTCACTAAGAAAATAGCAGAGAGGGATACAGAAGCAGTATGTCTGTCCAGATAGCATATGCCAAAGATAGAATGAAGGTAGTAAGTAAAGGTGATATGAAACTTTATCCGGGCTGGGAAGATGGTATGGTGGGTAAGTGTGCTTACTATAGGTTTTGTCTACTTTTATGCCAATTTGATATAAACTGGAGTCCTCTGAAAAGAGGGAAACTTGATTGAGAAAATGCCCTCATAATTCAGCTGTAAGGCATTTTCTTAATTAGTGATTAATTCGGGGGGGGGGGGCATGGTGGGTGGGGTCATCCCTGCGCTGGTGGTCTTCAGTCTCATAAGAAAGCTAGCTGAGTAATTCATTATGAGCAAGACAGGAAGTAGCACCCCTCCATGGCCTCTGTGTCAGGTCCTGTCTCCAGGGTCCTGTCCTGTTGAGTTCTTGTCCTGACTTCCTTCAGTAATGAACAGTGATATGGAAGTATAAGCCCAATCAACCCTAAATTGATTTAGTCATGGTGTTTCAGGATAGCAATAGTAACCCTAATTTGGACACTATGTAAGCATAAGAACTCATGTTTGAACCCCCAACACTCATAGAAAAAAGAAAAAGGCTGGCATAGTTGTGAGTGCCTACTACCCCATTGATGGGGACAGAGACAAGCAGATTGCAGGACCTAACTGGCCAGCCTCTCTATTGGAAAGAGTCAGCTTCAGGCTCATAAGAGACCCTTTCTCATGAGAATAAAACTAGGAATGATAGAAATGGAAATGTGATGTCCTCTTTTGAACTCTACAGGCACACACATGTTTATATACTACTCTACACTGCACACACACACGCACACGCACACGCACACACACCATGGGCTTCCTCTTATTTCCTATAAAGCCCCTTCACAGTTATCTTCCTCACAGACTCCAACTTGGTTTTTCTGTTTTCTTCTCCTTCTTCTCCTTCTTCTCCTTCTCCTCCTCCTTCTTCTTTTCCCTCCTCCTCCTCCTCTTTTTTGTGTTAGTTTTTTGTTTTGTTTTGGGATTTGTGTTGTTGTTTTGGTTTTGGATGTTGGTTCCTTTGTTTGTTTTAAACCTCACCTACTACTTGTTGACATGGCAAAGTGCTTTTTTAAGCTTTAAAATATTTTATTGGAGTTATATAAAAAATTTAAGAACTGCTGCATCTCTGGTGTTTTACACATAATACTTTTGAGGGCTGCTTCTGTAGGTGCACTTGGGGAATCTTTCAAAACCCCTGTCAGATCAGTCCATTTCCATTGTCTTCTTCCTTTATCTAGAAAACAGCTCAAATGTCCTGATCCAGGTGTTTTAAGCGCTTGTGCCCGCCCTGTTTACCTCATTCACTGGGCTCCAGCTCTGGGGGTTGGCTTGCCCCATGACCTTAGCACCTGCCAATTTTTCTGCTGAAATGCTCCTGTCCCTTCTAATTCCAAGGTTGCTCACTAACTTGTTTCAAGTCTATGCTCAGATAAAGGGCTCCAGCAGGCCATGTTCTTTTCTTCATAGCACTTATGACTGTCTGACTTCGAATCACTTGTTTGTTTAGAGCCCATTATCTCTCTCTTACACTGGGATGCAATTGCTATGACAGCAACATTGAGCCTGTTGGTTCACTAAGATATTCTATGTGCCTAGAAGTCTATTTGGCACATGATAGATGTTCAATAACTATTTGCGAGATGAACTAATGAAACATAACTAGAAATTATGCTAACCAATGCAAAGTCACTGGCTAACAGTAATTAGGTGCTGATAGGGTACAAAGCTCTGTAATTGCATGGTGTGAGAGCATGGAGCTTCTATAGTGCAACATGTGAGGACAAGAGGAGAATTCAGAGCACACACAGTCCCTGAAACATGAATGTTTCTGAGGCTGTATTCACATCTATAGAACTTTAGGTCTCTATATTTACCAGACAGATATGTACCTGATTACCCACCAAGGCTGCTAAACATTAGTACTCTGGGAAGACCAGAGAATTAATTTAGCAGCTATGTAGAAATAGCTTCAAAGAATCACTTAAATCCATTTGTTTGTTTGCTTGTTTGTTTATTATGTTTTGCTCGAATCTAATAGTAGGATATGACAAGGGGAGAGAAAAGAGGTTTAGAGGGTGAGCTTGGAAAGCTTCTTATGTGCATCGTGCAAGGGGCAAATCCCGCAGATCAATAGGAAGAAGAGTGTTCTTGGTGCCTAAATGCTGACCACATATCTAAGTGTCATCATGTGGAAAAAGAGCTGCAGAGAAAAGGAGAAAGAACTGTTTCCAGAGAGTTCTATGAGGCATGTGGCCCACATTTGGGGCCTAAACAGTAAAGAACAATAGAGACTCAAGAACAGAGGAGCCTACCAATTTGTTCTTGGAAATGGCAGCTAGGCACACTGCACTTGTGAGAAAGGGCATCTGCTGTCGTGGCCGCAGTGGGTACTGTATGCCAGAAACCTGCATACAAAGCAGGAGAAGACCATTCATGAAGGCTGAGGCAAACCCATGGGATGCTGCTTCTGGGGGCTTTATAATCGTGTAATATAGTACAGGAGAATCAGAAAGTGCTGTTGATTTAAGAAATAACATGAAACCAGGGATGCCCATAGGCTGGTGATGACTCCGGAAAGATGTATAGAAGCAAGAGTGGTAAGCAGGTGTTTTATTCATTTTCTAGTTTGCATGATCACAAGTAGACAAACAGAAAGCCGAGACTGGAGCCTCCCAAGCGCACCCATGCTCCGTCCACAACCTCCTTGCTCAGGGACAGCCACTCATTTGTATGCTTAGCATAGCCTGGTGTTCAACAACGTTTGGGAAGAGAATGAACAAATAATTTATTTCTTGCTTGAAAAGTTAATTCATTTATATTAATATTCCATTTATTGCCTCTAAGTTGACCAGATTATTAAATTAACCATTATTCGGTAACCAAAATTTTGCTGGAGAAACAGAATATAAATTGATTACATCTTTTCTGTGACCACACAGTAAAGAGAACACTGAAGTCAAAAGGAAAAATAGGCTGCAGATAGGTTTCTTATGCCTCTGGGCTCCTCCTTTCTGGCCCATTCTGCATTACATAGGATGGGATGGTTTTGAAGAACTTTCTCTTCTCACACCGTGAGCACCCATACTTAAGCAACTCAGCTGCCATTCTTGAGATCATAGCTTGAGACTCACCCTGACTTTCTCAGAAGCACCCCACAGTTGACATTTGTGTAACTGGGCAGTTGTGTTTGTCACTAAAACATAGTTACTTGCTGTCAAGATGTTTGTGATAATCACTAGGACTTCAATGTGGAATTTTCTAGAATAAATGGGGGTAGGAGGCAATGCTCTGAATAGTCAAGTTCCCTTTGGCATCTCAGAGGTTCTTTCTTCGAATGCATGGTTGTTGTTCTGGCTCCGAGTCTACACTGCTATGCAGTGCTATTGTTCATGGTATATACCTTCCTGAAGATATCCCCTATATGGAGGAAGCTCCCTTTAATGATGATGTGAAGTTCCCAAACAGAAGACTGAAATTGTCTTGACAGTCCCATGTCATAACTAGATGAACTTGAGAAAGTCACTTTCCTTTCTGTGCCTCTGTACCATCATGGCCAGTGTGGTAGCAGTCCTAACCCTCTGGACCATTTTAAGACTCCAGTGGAAATTTGTATGAGATAGTTTTGCACATAGGAAAACCATTTATGAATACTGGACACCCGAGATGAGACCCATTGGGTAGTTCATTAACTAAAAGCCCTTGGCTAACATCCAGGACAGATACCATGCTGTACACAAAATTCCATTTTATAGTACATCATGTGAGAGCATCTTCAGTCTTTCCATTTTAAAATCCCATCTTCCGCTGCTTGCATATTTAAATGAAAATTCATTTGGATAGCAGCAGGCTTGGAGCAAGGCAGCAGTCACTAAATAAACAAATAATCAGCCATGGATTAGGTTGTGATGGGGACAGGAATTGTTCCAACTTATGTCTCCCATGGAATGATTTCAGTGATGCCAGAATGCCTCCCGCTGGACCAGAACCCATCTTACCTCCCACAAAAGAAAGCACACAGACCAACAATGTATCTAAGGGGACTGTGGAAAGTGACTGGGGAATAGTTAATGGTGTGTGTGCTTCTGAACATAACATTCTTTTGTGTTTTGGTTTTTTTCTACTGTCTGCCAAGGATAAACCACAATGACTGTCCTGCTTGGGCAGAATAGATGGAATGTCTACTACCCACATCAACTACCATGTAACAAAGTAGTTGATTCTCTGTATGTGTGAGAGAGACACTGATGGAGTCACATCAGGATATTTCCATCCCAGTCATTTCTAATGGCACTCTGTTCTATATAGATGTTGGACTCACCCTACAATGGAGACAGTAAGTGATGGCAGACCTTAGACTGTATTTGCTCAACTCATAGGAGCAATGCCCTATTAAAAACATACTGAGATCCAATCTGTGTATCTGGTCCATTTACATTTTTCCTTTTTAAAGAACCAGCTTTCTCAATGCTTCCTCCAGCAGCAATTTAAAACCAGGCTTTATGGCTTTGAATTTAGATGTCACCAACCAACTTCATGGCATCAGGCCCAGATGAGTGTCCTTTTCTATATGATAAGTATAGTTCTAGGTATTTAACAAGATAACACAAATGCCATTCTGTTGTCTAGAGCCTTATAAACCACATCCATCACCCAGTTCATCCCTTCCCCACGCTCTCCCCTGCTGTCTATTCTGCACCATTTGTGAGCTTTCTATATTATTTACGATTTGACCAGCGCTTGTCTGAGAGGGACAGAATTGTGCCCACGTATAGCTTTGCATCGTTGGCACCACTTAGTATTTTACTGAGCATAAGACGGACATTTAACAAGTGACTGGTTTGTTAGCACAAGTCTATTTTGCTTTGTGAAGAGGGGTATAGTAAATCTCAGGGGACACCCGCACTAATCAAGTAGTACATGGCCTACGGAGGTGAGCTGTTCAGTCTCTGAGTCATGCTTCAGATTTCAGACTCATTCGTTTATTCTTTCATTAGCATACTACATACACCTACTGTGTGCTTGGAATCCAGGAGGTGGTGATGTGGAGTGAGACAACCTAAATATCTCTCTACAGAACGTACAGCCGTGTGGGTCTCAGCCATGATTAACTATAAGTATGTTTGCTGATTCAAAGAAGAAATTATCGATGATTCCAGGTACTTAGAGATCATCGTAACCGAAGAAGCTTGATGGTATGCAAATAATAACCTGCAGGTTTTTTACACTTACCTAGCACTGAGCTGGAAACCGTCACCAGATGCCCCAGCTCTGTCTGGGAGGCTTATTTTGCCTTTTATAAAGAAATCAACCATGTGAAGGAAACTGCATCACTGGAAAAGCTCTGCTGGTCTATTTTAAGTGTGGGTACCAATCATGTTTTCTGAATACGGATGTGTTTGTCAAACGCACCTGATTTCATGGGAGGCTTGGATGCAGATGTGGCTAACCAACCTAATGAGATACTGCCCTGGTAAGCTGTAAGGAGCTGCTGGGTAAGGGGCACTTTCTCAGCAGGGGAAGCCACGGGTGTCTTTAGAAGTCAGAGGTGATCAAATGCAGAGAAGGAAATTCAGTAACTTCTTAGGATTAACTGATAGTCTCATATCAGAGTTTTTGAATGGAGAAGATAGCAGGAACAGAGAAAAAGGAGAATTCCAAACTCTTCTTTTTCTTCTTCCTCGATTCCTCCTCCTCACCCTCTTCCTCCTCCTTTTCAATTTGAAACTATTTCCTTGAAAACAAGATATGGACAAGTACTCAGAATGTCGTCATTTCAGTGATCAGCCGCAAACTGAGCTCCCCTAAACAGCACACACAGATTAGGCAACAACCTAGTAAATCAGGTGGGCCAAGATCTCCTACAGCCCTGTCTGTCCTCTGCCACCAGCTGACTTCAAGTATGATGCCTGAAATGTTGGGTAAGTGTGTGGCTATTCAGATCACAAGTGAATAGAATGATGGAGAGTATCCTATGTGCCTGTACTTGTGGCGACCATTCTATTGTGTATTTTTTACTGTGCAGATATATTCCACGTTATTCAAATCCCCTTTCCAGGACATTTGCCTAGGTCCCATCTTTTATCTAGGGTACACTACTGCTATGTATATTTTTGTATATACATCCTAATCAATATATGACCTTTCTTTCTTTCTTTCTTTCTTTCTTTCTTTCTTTCTTTCTTTCTTTCTTTCTTTCTTTCTTTCTTTCTTTCTTTCTGTTTTTTCAAGACCAGGTATTTCTGTGTAGCCTTGGCTATCCTGGAATTCACTTTATAAACCAGGCTGGTCTTGAACTCATAGAAATCTGTCTTCCTCTGCCCCTCAAGTGCTGGGACCTACCCGACCTTCCTATTTTTATAAGAGGTAAAAAATACACTTCAATTTCAAGAATTCACGAAACTTTACAAAGTCTGGGACAATTATATCAATGATTCTGAAGGGCCGAGAAGAACAAAATAATACATGTTGAGAAAAACTTTTATTAATAAGATAGAGAGAAAAATATCTAATCATACTAAGGTACTTAGATTTCTTCAAATTCCAACACAATAATCCATTACTATTTCTGAGCTAATAATTGGTAATGCTGCATATAGTACATATAGATATTGACTAGTGTAGAGACTCATGTTGGGTTATTTGGTAAAAACTTTGATTTTTGTTACCAAAATGTGTGCAATATTAGTAGTTGAATTGCATCCACCAAAATGAATGAATGAACAAATAGATGGATAGATAGATAGATAGATAGATGATACTTCCACATTATAGCCACTGCCTCTGACCAGAGATAATATCTCATGGATCCTGTTGCCTGGTGAAGCTCTGAGAGAGCTTTGTACTAATCTTACCCCCCTTTACCCTGTGATAAGATAATGAGATGCAGGGCTGGGTGCCTGACAAGCTGGCCCCTGCAGCAGGAGAGTTGAGAGGCCTAGGGACTAGGGCTGGGAGATTAATTAATGCTAAAAGACACTGTTTGATGCCGCAATGAAATCTCGATTATAATAATCTCTAATTATCTTGTACCACAAGTGCCCTGACTCTCCCAGGTGTTTCTTCTTGGTGAGAAATTGCTGTGTGTACACACGCAATGAAGCAGGCCATATTGGGTTTTGAGGGAGGGATGAGCAGAGCAGATAAAGGGGTAACCGCACCCCTGCTTGGAAGTCAGGAAGTATCTGGATTACATCTTTAAGGAAAGGAAAGCATTTAAGAAAAGGAAAGTAGATTCCTTACCCCATGCTACCCATGTTTACATTTACATAAGTAATATCCAACCCCATTGTCTTTGGAGCCCAAGATCCCATGACAGTGGCCATGTTCACAAGATAAATGCTTGCTATTCAAGGATAAGGAACTGATTCTGTTTCCAGACTAGTCTGAAAATTTGGAGGAACCCTGTTTGCTGCAGTATGACGATTGATATGCCTTCAGTCAGGAGGGATAAGAGAAGAGCTCGATCTTCTATGTTTCCTATGCAGTGGAGAATGTGGAAGGAGTCAGCAGTATCACAATGGTCACAATGTCTCCTCGAGGGAGTCTCTTGCCCCAGTTCTGGGAGCCGGCAGCATGGCAGGCGACACCCAAGGCAAAGACTGGACTGGGCTGAATGAAGGCACATCCACAGTCTGGTGCGGGCTTTTGTTGTTGTTTTTCCTTTCATGTGAAGTGTGTAAAGTAAGCTTTTAATTCACAATGACTACCTTAATATGGTAATGTGTTTGGTATGTGTAAGTGTCTAATAAACATGATTCCTGCTGTGGTGTTTTTAATCATTTCTCTCAGAGTCCCTGTTCTCAAAATCAACTGTCCTTCTCTCTAAGAAAATGGCTGCCTTCAGCTGAGGTCCATTATCAGATAGCTAGCAATCCAATGAGCCAGATGAATCCATGGGAAGAGACTTCCCCATGAGACATCTAAGACTGCATGACAGGGCTGATGTACTAGTCAAACCTGAAGAAATAATTCTGAGGGCTTCCTGAGGAATTGTTGTGCCCTGGGGGCAGAGGTTGGTGTCTAAATACTTAGAGGAGGCAGGAATCCAAAAGCCACGGACACGAGCAAGGCACAAGAGAGGTGACTAAGTTTCAGCCTGGTTCTGCACCGAATCCCTTTGTCATATACTTGGAGGTTATGTGATGTGCAGTGCACACATGTCAGGGTCAGAGGCAGAGCAGGGACCATGTGCCTCATCTGGAGGCACAGTGTGTTGTTGGCTCTGTTAGGCTTGTCAGATGGGAATAGAGAGATCCCGTTTGGTGCCCCCCGTGAAGCCAGTGACTGAAGGTTGGTAGAATTTCTCTATCATCTCTTTAAATGAAAACGACAGAGGTCTTCCTGGGGACTTAATAACAGACTCAATGAAGAGTAAAGCCGTGTGGCTGCAAATGCCTTACAGAATGGTTTTTAATCTGCAGAACTGGGACAGAATGCCTAAGTGCTTCCTCGCTTCTTAGTCCGATCATTTCTAGTGCAGCTGGAATGAAGCTGGCATCAGCCTAAGGCCTAGAGAAGTTGTATTGCTTCTATCTACAGCAGTAGACTGAGTGTGCATGACTGCCCAGCCTCTGGAGAGTTCTGACCATTGGAAATCTTACATCCTCATGTGAAGACAGAGCTCTGTCGATAGGCACCAGCCACATGGCAAGGCGTATCCTGACACGGGCATCCATACGTTGATTAACTGCCTGGCTGAGGAGAATGAGATATTCCACTGCCTCTTGCTCACACTTATCTCCTTAAAATTGCTTCTACTGATGGATGCCCCAGGAAGAAGGAGGCCCACTTACCGAGAACTACCCCAGGGTGTGCACGGATACATGCACAGGATTGCAAAGGCAAATATTTACATTTGCCTGGCTCAGCTGAACAGAAGATCAGGCCTAATTTGTTTTCTGTTGTAATTGCAGTCCGTGTTCAAGAATAAGGGCTGGGAGCTGGCAAAATGGATCGGCCCTGGAGTCTAATAATCTGAGTTCGGTCCTCGGGACCCCAAGAAACCTGTATAGTAATGAATTAAATAATTTTCAAAATCTTTCATTTTCAAAATTTCTGACGATAGTGAGTCCAAGACTGACATGAGAGCTCTAGTTGCCTTGGACCAGCATTTTATTTTTTAATACTCTATGTCTCTAGAGTGACACTGGCCTCAAGTTCTCAGCGGGAGTTCCACCCACGCAGGATTCTTCATCCAGGAAGTTCTAAATGAGGAGGGAAGGTCAGATGCCAGAAACTAATTGTGCTTTAGGAAAATTCTAGAAATCTCCCATCCAACTACCTCCATGAAGCCTAGCACTTGATCACGACTTACACCAAGTGCGAGGGTGGCTACAGCAGAGTTCCCTAAAGATGGGCAATTCTGTGAAAACGAGAATGGCTGCTGAAATGGGAAAGTTAGCATGTCTGCTTCGGATCAAAGAAATTTATTGCATTTAATATCCAAAGATCTGGTATCCTGAGGAGTAGATGCTTTTCAAATGTATTTTCTCTCTGCTGAATCGCAGCTTGCTCTCCTGTGATTAATCCCAGCTTCAAAGGCTTCTGGAGAGCCTTTTAGATGGAATCGAGGGAAAACTTTGGAAGCATCCTGGTCTGCATCTGTCTCTCATTGTTCCCTGCGCATTCTGTTGAAGCTGAATAATAGTCTGTGTGCTGAAGCTTGCCAGCACTGATTGATGGTCAGGACCACAAGGTAGACCATTATTTTCCACATTGATCTTCTCTTATTTGGGGAGCCAAGACTAAGCCTTGAGGGAGCAGTGACAGAGCCCTTAGGCTCCTTAATGAAGGGTCCCGAGTGTCCTCAGGGAGCCTATCACAGTCTGTATAACCCAGTGATGGACTTACAATAGAGAACATATCAGAGAGCTGGCAAGTCAGCTTATCAGGTAAAGGGCTTGCTGCGAAGCCTGATAACTCCAGTTCAGTCCCAGGACCAACTTGGTGGAAGAAAAGACCAATTCCCCAAAGTTGTCCTTGGAGATACACACACACACACACACACACACACACACACACACACACACACACACTCAACACTTCCTGAAACACTCTCCAGACAAGGTCCAACAGAGGCCTTCAGAACGTACGGCTTCTCTTTTCCGAGTCTATCCCAGGTCAGCTCATGATGACAGACATCTGTACTGGTCGGCAGAACTAATTAGTGATATGTACTGTAGATTCTCTGTTACAAATACTGCTCTCTCCTGATCTCGGGTATAGTTCAGGGATTTCAACTAGGTTTTTTGGGTTTTAGCATATTTTTTCTATAAAACCTAATTTATAATAATATCTTTTCAATACTATTCTTCAGAATAAGGAGATCAATTTATATTAAAATATGATCAAGAAAAACCATGCTTTCATCAACAGAAACACTTTTATTTTAAATATCTTCTCGGTTCCACAATGGCCAGCTTGCATTTCATTTCCCCCTAGTAAATCCTGATCAGTTAATTGATAGGAGTGGAACCAAATCAAATAATTATGGAAGTGTCACATGGTAGTTGGGCATTAGGTAGGGTGTGGATTTAAAAAAGCATACATTGAGCAAGCTCTCGTCTACATTGGAGGTTTAGACAAACTCCCTGGCTTTTGGATTTTAATTTCAAATGGCAATTATATCTAGAGTAGAGGTGTTGTGAGCAGATTATGCACAGTTTAGAGAAATGTCTTATATTACTAAAAATGCAATTAAAGTTCTCTCTCAGGCCCTTGGTCTTGCAAAGATTATATGCCCCAGTACAGGGGAATGCCAGGGCTAGGAAGCTGGAGTGGGTGGGTTGCAGGCCAGGGTGGGGAGAGGGTATAAGGGACTTTCAGAGAGGAAACTAGAAGAAGGGATACCATTTGAAATGTAAATGAAGAAAATATCTAATTAAAAAAGTTCTCTCTCTCTCTCTCTCTCTCTCTCTCTCCCCCCCCCCCGTCTACCCCCTCCTTTTGTGTGTGTGTGTGTGTGTATGTATGTGTGTGTGTGTATGTAGGTAGGTGTTTAGGTGTCTGTGTTCCGGAGAAAGCCAAACACAGAAAGTAACTGAACCGACAACATTTTTTTGTCACCCTAACTTCCCAACTTCAGATTCTGTTCCCTGACTCTATAATTCCTAGAAATAATCAAAGTTGTAATATATTTTAAATCACTACATATTTTGCTTGTTGTTTTCTGGAAGTTTCCTCTAGTATCATAACGGACCTCTCTATGCTATGTTTTCCAGCGCAGCTCTTGGTTCAGGACAGAAAGACTGACAATGAGCACTCTTGTGCTTCCTCCCAGGGTTCTTTTCCATTGTGTCATATTTCCTATTGTCATTCATTTTTGTTATAGTTTCCATAATTGCTTAGTCTTAAGTTGGTATTTTCATGCATCAATATTTTGTAAACAAAGATCTTTTGGCTGTCTCTCTCCCACTTTGATTGGTTGAATGTCTGACAACATGCTTAAGACAGCTTAGTGCCACAGTATTTTGGGTTCACATTCTATTTTCCTCTTAGAGTCTGCTCTAATATTTTCTAGTAAGTGGTGCTATACTATGGAAGTCAGTCTTAACCTTTAATTATTTATGGTATTTTTTCTTAGTAGCTTCATTAATTTTTTTTTCTAGGTGACAATACTTACTTTGTCCTCAATGCTATACAAGTTAGTTGGATGAACACGTCATCATTGCTACTTAGATTTCCTTCTAAAACCTTACAGGAGTCCAAACTTTAGCCTTTGTAAGCAAAGCACCTCTCTTTATTTCTAGCTCATCCTTTGTTCAATAGTGTCTGCAGGGCAGACTCAGCTCTCAGAGCCATCTTGGTCATGCATGGACATGTTTTTTCAGACCGTCTGTGACTTTGCTCTCATCTTCTCTTTCCACTGGATACTGAAGATGTGCAGAGACCCAGGAGTCTGTAACTCTAGTTTGATTTGCCATAGTCCAATGGCACAGATAGGAGAGGTGGGCTGATCTGATCCAGTCTTTCCTTCCTTTCTCCAAGGTTGTAAAAGGGGCTAGCCTAATTACCACAGTATTTCTTCATCCCACTTCAGAGTGTCTAAGACTACAAGTCAGTCAATCTCTCTCAAGAATTTGTTCCCATTTTCTTTCACCCACTTTGCCAATCCTCCCTGTCCCCTTAAATCAAAATGGAATTTAATGTCTAGTGCACTGAAATAAAAGTCAAATCCTACTAAAGGAATTTCTATGGATCAATTCAATTATCAATAAATGTATTAATGTAACCATGTCTCCCAAAGTTTTAAAAAAATTTAAATTTACTGCATATCCTTCTTATGGTTTCTGTGCCATATCTTTCTGTCATTGTATAACATCCCAGACACACATACACACACACACACACACACACACACACACACACACACACACACACAGAGAGAGAGAGAGAGAGAGAGAGAGAGAGAGAGAGAGAGAGAGAGAGATGCACACATGCAGACAGCTGCGGTATCTAGAAGAGCAGACAGCTGGACATAAAATCTGTTTTGGTCTTCCTAATGAATCAGAACTCCTGACATGGAGAGCGATTTCAGATTCACATGGGGAGGGTTTGGTTTCTCTCGGTATGTTACCTGCTAGTGCATAACAGAGCATAGGGAGAAGGGAGAAAATAAGCGAGCCCCAAGTCATGAATATCCAAACCATCCAAATCTATCTGTTCAAGGCGATGTCAGACCCATACCCCCTCTAGAGCTGTTCTGAGTTTCAGATCCATTTGCAAATGAGTTCAGAGCACTCTGGGTAACAGGGATGGCTGGTAAATTCTCTTCCTCTTCACCAGTGAGCTGAGAAAGCATTGGATAATACATTATGAGTTGTAGATCTGTTTGATTGCAGTGTTGCAAAGTGGGAATTGTTTTGCAACATAGATTCTTAATCACTGAGGCATCTATGATTGAATGCGTCGAAAATTGGCTGAAATTGAAAGTTAACTATACTACAGACGGCTTATTCTGGTGTATAATTGAAAATAAATTCTAATAACTCTTCCTCAAAGAGCTGCTTGGAGGAAATTTCAAGCCCCTGGAACAAAAAAAATAAAAATAAAAATAAAAAAAATCTTGCTTAAAGAGTATCTTACTCTGCATAATGCTCTCATGGAAATAAAGCTCTCTTCCAACCCAAGCCAGCTTTCTTGATCTCTGAATGAAGAGACCAAAACATGTCAATATTGAGCAGTTAATACTAATTTTGTAGTTGCTTTCCAAGCCTTTATACTGGAAAGATCTTTAGAAGTCACTTTGGTATTGGCTTATACAAGGACAGCCCAACAGAAAAAGAAAGAGAGAGAGAGAGAAACAGAGACACACAGAGAGAGGGAGAGACAGAGACAGAGAGAAGAAAGTATGAGCTTTATTAGAGAAATGCCCATAAGTTTGAAACCTTCCTCCAGTCTTAACTGATTTGCTGATTTTGCACAACTTTTGTCTTACCTTCAGTTCCCAGCTCTGTAAAATAGGTTTGATAATATGATGTAATTTTTTCCTGTTTTGTACAGTTGTTAATATTATAAATAATGTCAGTATTCTAGATATGCAGTGAATATACATAGCTTTGGAAATGTAGAAATCATGGGGTGTGGGGGCATGGCTTGGTGGGTGAAGCATTCAACATAGAAGCATGAATATGTGAATTTGAATCCCCAGAACCTACACAAAGCCTAGACTGGTAGCATCTGCTGTCCTAAGGTTCCCAAAATGAGATGAGAGGCAGAGACAGGTGAATTCCTAAAGCTGGTGGGCTGGCTAGTTCAGTGTGTAGGGTTTCAAATGGCAGGTGACAACTGGTACCCAAAGCTATGATCTCCACATACACTTATCATGACATGAACATACAAATGCATACATGAACACAGTGAAAATTATGGGCCTATCGGTACATAAAGTGCATGCTTATTGATATATGCATATTCTCAATTAAATATCTTGAACCATAATTCTGCAGCAATTCTTCACAGACAAAGGCTAGGAGAATCAACACGGAGGCCTTGAGGTCTTAAATGGAGAAAGTCCAAATTTCCAATCTTGGCCCAGAAGTTCACATTTTCAGGCTGCCCTTTTTTGTCTATAAAAGTGAATAATCACTTTATGTGTTCTTCTGGGACATGATCAGTGTGACCCAGTACCATGTGGAGTCCCCTTGATATATAAAGTTCTTTCTAATTGTCTGCTTGTAGTAGTAACAGCTGTGATGTTGGCTACACTGAGTCTGGACTCCTTGGGGGCCTGGTGGAATTAAAACAGGCTTAAGAATGACACAGATCTGTGTTTCTCTGCCTCTGCGGCCAAGAGGCTGAAGACAGGTATGTCCTTTGTGAGCTTGTATTTCTATACACTCAATAGAAACTATATGATCTCTTGCAGAGAGATCTTGGGGGCTTTGATGAGATAGTATACGTGGTAGGCAATAGCATTTCTTAACTGTTTCTTTAACCCTAATGCAATTTAAAGGCTATACTGGGGCAAAGCTGAACTTTAGTGTTGCCTTTTTGATTGTGATGACTACCTAGAAGTGCCTAGATCAACTGCCATCTTGAAAGTTGGGCAAGCGTCCAGAGGGCCTGCAAAGCTGGCTTCACTCATGTTAAAAAGGTTTTCTTTGTATTCCTCTTGGCTTCTGATGAGATATCTGCATCCATATCCAAGCCAATGGACACCAAGAGTGATATATGCACTGTCATGTTTGGGTCTTAGTGCCACAGGGCTATTTGTGTCTCCCTTCTGAAGTGAGTCTGGGAACTGCGGCACACAGCTGGGGCATCTATCACTAAGTACCTGTGGATGCTGCTCCTGAGCCTGTCTTCATCAGAAAGACCATGGTGAAGGAGAGGGAAAAAAATCAGAAGTGGTAACCCAGCCCTTAGATGTGGGAACTTTCAATAATGATTTATCACTGCCAACTCCTTACCCACCTAGCCTCGAGAACCTACATCCTAGGGGCCCCCCCCATAGTCGATTGGAATGGTCCCTGACACTTAGGTATAATTCCCTATAGTCTCAGAAATGTGTGTGTGTGTGTGTGTGTGTGTGTGTGTGTGTGTGTGTGTGTCCAGGACCCTTTGCAGACAACTGTTATAATTCTTTCAGTAGTTTCCAAGGTGAGTCTCAGGGTTCCCTGTATTCTTATGTTTTCCCCATTTGTCCAGTGTCTTAGCTATGGTCTCTAAATAGACCTTTTAGTGTGTATATATATGCTCGAAATATATCGGGCAAGCTGTCTATCTTGTTTCTCCAAGGCTGTTGGCCTGCAACTGACCTCTCTTGCCTTATTGAGGGAGGTGAATATTATGTTCCCTAATCTTGCCCTCTTACCTCCTCTGCCATCATCTACTGTCTTCAAAACTCTCCTGCTCAAACCAAAGGCATCACGATCATCATGTTGTCCTTGAGCCAAAAGTTAGTATAAATTTTCATACATCAAAATCAAGCCAACTCCAAGATCTGACCATGTAGAAAGATATCATGCCGGGATATGGAAAAGATTCAACAAAAGCTAAAATACTGAAAATGAATAATGTTCTTGTTTCCTAAACCTTCATCCTCATCTCCACTCTCAGATTCCTTCTCCTTGCCAGTAACATATATACCCTGACAGCTCTATCTAATACATGGCACGCAAGCCTCAGGGACAGAGTCAACCATTGTAGGAGCACACCATGTTTGCCTGACCTGGCTCATTTGCTGTCAATCATTGTAGGAGCACACCATGTTTGCCTGACCTGGCTCATTTGCTGTCAACCATTGTAGGAGCACACCATGTTTGCCTGACCTGGCTCAATTGCTGTCAACCATTGTAGGAGCACACCATGTTTGCCTGACCTGGCTCAATTGCTGTCAACCATTGTAGGAGCACACCATGTTTGCCTGACCTGGCTCATTTGCTGTCAGTCATTGTAGGAGCACACCATGTTTGCCTGACCTGGCTCATTTGCTGTTCTTACTTTCAGAGAGGGAGAATGCACATATACGTATTGGCTCTTGGGGATGCTACTGAAGGAAAACTGAGTCCTACAGATATTATCCAGAGTTCTGTGTTTATAATCAATTCACACAGCTTTAAATTTAAAGTTAAGTAACTTAGAAAGACTTTATTAAAATATATATCTGGCTGGTAGTGGTGGCACAGGCCTTTAATCCCAGCACTTGGAAGTCAGGGGCAGGTGGATCTCTGAGTTCAAGGCCAGCTTGGTCTACAGCATGAGCTTTATAACAGCCAAGGCTACACATAGAACTGTAAAAATCTCTGCCTCAAGAAACCAAATACCAAAGCAAAACAAAACAAGCAAGCAAACAAATACCCTCCCCCCAACCCAAAGAAACAGAACGGAGGGAATAGAAAGATGGCTCAGCAGTTAAGACTGTTTGCAGAGGTTGGCGTTCCATTCCTACCACCCATGCTGGGAGGCTCACAAGTGAGAGGAACTCCAGCCCTGGGGGACCTGGAACCTCTTCTGGCCTCTGTGGGCAATTGCATTCCTGTGCACATACCCCACCCCCATGCAGATATTTAACAACCAAATTCTTAAAATATATATCTGTGCTGGGATGTAGATCAGTTGGTAGCTTGCCCTGCATGCGTGGAAGTTTCAATCACTAACAACATGTGAACTGAGCATGTAGCCTGCGCCTGATAACAAAGGTCTCTGTCTGGAATTGTTCTGGCTAAAAGGAGAAAGGTTAGTTTTAAGACCCTCTAGGCATTCTGCCCTCCTTCTTTCTGTCGAAGGTAAAAGAGTTACCTTCTATAAACCTAGATAATCAAACAGGCTTGGATGCTCAGTGGCTACACTGCAGCTTTGAACAGTCCTTTTGAATTTTTTTTTGTATATCATAAAAAAAAAAAATCTTCCTAGAAATGGCTACATGAACAAGGCTGAAATGCTTGCAATACCCTTGGACATGTTCATGTGGAGGGGAAACTTTCACAGAGTCCCACCCTAAACAAAGAACTACAGACAACTAATGACAGCCAAGAGGAGAATTAGCTGCTCCCAAGAAGGAAGCTTCCTTAGTGCTTGTCCAATACAGAATGGTCAGCCTTGAAATCACATTCACATAAATAACAAAAACAAGCTCAGAATATTGTATTTGTATATTTGTACATACAGACACAGAAAGAGAGAAAGAGAGAGACAGACAGACAGAGACAGAGCCTGACAAACAGACACCAGTAAGTACCAATAATAAAGACAAAGGCTATCTATTTTGAGAGTGGAGAGAGATGGGGAAGATTTGAGGGAAAGAAGCTGGAAGAGCAGAGGGAGAAAGATGTAATTCTATTTCACTTAAAAACATTAAAGTATTTATTTAAAAACAATTTATTGAGGCTGGAGGATTGCCAGGAGTTGGAGGGAGCCTGGGCTACACAGTTAAGTTATAGGCCAAAGAAAATTAAAATATGAGGCTCTCAAAAAGTGTTAAAACTTATAATAATGATAATAATAATAACAACAACATCAGTCGCTTAGACCCTGTCTACCATCCCAGCGTCCAGAGTAAGCCAATACCTGTCCTTACGACACAGAGCAGTTATTATTTCCTGGAGATCGTCCCACTGCAGGGAGGCAGAGTGGGGTTCCAGTGCCAAGCCACATGAAGATCTCTACTTCTAGCTTGTAATGCCTCTCTTGTTAATATTACAAACTTCTAGCCACTGACATAGAAGAATCGAGAATGTTTAAATGTTTGTTGGCACAGAACTAATTACTAACATACCATTTACAATGCAAAAGAACCCATTGTCATCTCTCCCTTCTCTGTGTCTGCTGGGGAATTTACTCAGAAGTTGCTGTCTAGTGCTGGTACTCATTACTGGTAACATTTTTCCTCGCAAGAAAAGTGTATTTTATCAGACAAGAATTTGATAGTTTAAATGGAAATGCTTCCTGCTTAGATGTTACAAAGAGTAAAAAATAAAATAAAAACGAATCCTCCCCCCAAACCCAAGCACTACCTTTCCTGTAACACCACAGACATTCTAGACATTCTACCAGGTGGGTCAGACAGTTCTCACAGAGCCGGGAATCGCAGGAACCACTGCTCTATTAAACTAAGAAAGACAGTAAGAAGAGAGTCTTTATGCTCCCATGCTCTGGCCCAGCCCTGTTGGGTTGGGAGTTCTCTGGCCTCCCTGGGGAGGGAATGGCAACTTCCATAGGCAGGAGACCTTGCTCTCCCTCCAGCCCTTTTGGGCACGGGGAGACTGCAGCCTCCATCCTAGAGGAGGCCAGCAATCTGTAGACGGATGGATTGTCTTTCTGTATTCCTCCTTCTGTGATCTCCTGCTGCTCCTAACCTCCTCTTAGGCAGCTGGGGAAGAATATAATCTTCAAAAGGCTTCCTTAAGCCTGGGAAGAGGAGGAGACCAAATGGAGGGAGTGCTTTTTGATGCTTGGAGGATAAACACACACACACACACACACACACACACACACACACACACACACCTTGGTCTTATAACAATAAGACAAAGCTGAAATGCAGACATGGGTTTTGGAGAGATTTCCATCTGCCTATTTAAAAACAGCAAGTTTTCTTCCTTATCCTTTGAAGGCCAAGTTCAGGGAGGAAATTATCCTTCCCAGTAGACAATCTGGACAGGTTCTGATAAGCCATATTTTGGTGTTTCATGGGGCTGACCTAATTTGCCATGTTTTTGTCTTGTTAATGAGGCTAACTCTACCCCACTGCTTTGGGAAAGAGATCCTGTTACCAACATAGCCACATGTGACACTGTGTGTCCAGAGGCCACATTTGCATTCTGCCACTCCATGGGTTACTTCAATTAAGCTCTGTGTCTCTGATAGTCTCCTCTCCTCCTCCATATGGAAATTACCTGTGATGGTGCTTAAAATGCTGGAGATGCCCTTGTCCCCTCACTGAAAAACTGTGAAATCAGAATCTCTAGGAGGGAGCAGGATACTAGGTTGTTTAAAATCTGTGTAAGAGGAGAACGGAGAACGTGGCCATGGAAAAATGGCTTAGAGGGGCTTTTGCTCACAGTCACCCAAGGTTGCCAGTGTCTACCTTCTTTTTGGCTGCCAGAGTATGAAGTACATAGCCTGCCTTTCTAGATTAGAAATTTAATACCCCAGAACTGTGTATTCACAGGAAAATGTTGCCCAAGACTTGAAACTGTCTTTACACATTAAAAAAAACAAAAAAAAAACAAAATAAGACTATTGTTTGGCTGGTGTAGGATGGATCTGGCACTTGGGAGCTAGAGACAAAATTACCTCCAGTTGAAGGCCATCTTGGGCAAGAGAGAGAAGGGGAAAGGGGATGGGGGTGTCTGCCTGGTTACAACTTTAGAGTCACCCATGTTGGCTCTGGTTCAATAGCTTTCATCCAAAATGCTGTAGAGCAGACATATTTAAGATGTTAGGTATGCCTCAGGTTTTGGAATCCGTGTATATGTGCGAGCTGTCTGAAGGAGAGGATCCATATCTAACTACAATCTTGTTTATAGTTTACACGCCCCTTCTACACTTAGCCTGAGGAACTTATTTTCATTTGGGTGGAGTGTTGACTGCAACCCTTGCCATACCACCCCCCCCTCCACCCCCACCCCGTCAGCTGTGGAATTTTCCACTG
>LR749514.1:2613443-2675483 GCA_902729485.2 Mus minutoides
CTTTGGATTCAGCTTCACACATGATCTCTGTAACTCTTTCAATGTGTGCTTTGTTCTTAATTCTAGGAAGGGGTGACGTGTCCACATTTTGATCTTCCTTCTTCTTGAGTTTCATGTGTTTAGTAAATTGTATCTTGGGTAGTCTAGGTTTCTGGGCTAATATCCACATATCAGTGAGTACATGTTATGTGAGTTCTTTAGAACCTTGCATTTTCTAGCCTTCTTTTACAATGATTTTTAAATTTGTATTATGTGTTCTTCATTCATTCATTCATTCATTCATTCATTAGGTTTGTGGGCATACCATGGGAAGAGGTCAGAGGGCAAACTATGGGAGTCATTTCTCTCCTTCCACCATTTGGGTCTCAGGGATCAACTTCAAGTTGCCAGGCCCAACAGCCCGTGCCTTTAATGATTGAACCATCTGACTGGTCCTTGAACATGATTTATGGTAACATGCCCTTGCACAGTCTCTCAAGAAGATGCAGAGTTGGTGGAGAAATCTTCTGAGAGGTAAAGGAGCTAGAGATTTGGTGCTATGACTTTGGCCTAGGTCAAGGAAGTTGTATGCAATCCCAGTTGGAAATCTCTCTTTGCATTCTCAGCCTCCAAGAAGGACCATAGGAGTCTGGTGTGCTAGGCCTGAGTCCATTACCATTTACCTCTCCATACAGAACACTTGAGTGTACACAGTCATAGCTAAATAAGCATGCAGGAAATCAAGCTGAACACATAGTAGACTCACTCCTGAATATGTATCACAAGTGATCATAACTGAATGTGTAATATGTGTGCATCTATGTCTAACACATAATATGTTTGATCAAATCTGACCTGGTGGTACATGTATGTAATCACATGTGAACATGCAGTACACGAAGTCATACCCGAACTTAATGTCTGATTAGATCTGAGTGAATAGTGATCGCACTTTATAGTGTAGAAAATGTGATGGTTCCTGAACATGTGGCACTCTTAAGATTTAGTCCACAGGACAGTGGTGGCACACACCTTTAATCCCAGCACTTGGGAGGCAGAGGCAGGCAGATCTCTGAGTTTGAGACCAACCTGGTCTACAAAGTGAGTTCTAGGACAGCCAGGGTTACACAGAGAAACCCTGTCTTGAAAAAAACAAACAAACAAACAAACAAACAAACAAGAACAAAAAGATGTAGTCCAATTGATCATACCAAACTTGAGGTGCAAGCAAGATGTAGTTGATAAGGTTCCACAACATCCTTTCTTCTTCTTTTCATCAGTAACTCATTGTCTCCTGAGAGTTAGCTTCACAAATAACAAATGGTGTAATGGGTTTCTACCATTTAGCTGTTCTAAGTTAAGGGGGACCCAGGTATAGGATTTTACTTCTTTCCCTCAGAACTTTATCAACATAATGAAGGTGTTTTCAAATTATTTGGTATATATTCCTTTCTATTCTAATACAGGGGACATGACTTTCCCCTGTTAGAAGAGAATGTAAAATGTTTATATGCCTGTATAACTCAGACCTTGTGATGAGGTGGAAATTAATAGTTTGTTTCATCTTACTCTGGGTATCACCCCGAACTACCAAATGCTGCTTCTAAAGTGGATAGGCTTACACAATCACCACTTTGAACTGTGCCAGCCTTGTGGAGGCAGGGGTTGGGGTGGTTGAGGTTGTAGTCTAGATCCATACAACATAGTGCCATGGATCAGACCTGACGATGCTCCTCCACGTCCTATTTTAAGTACATTATTCACAGAAAATGAACAATACAATATTTTCATAAAGTCAAGGCTATTATTAGTAATGTCAGTGGTAGAAAAACTGAATTACAGAGATGTGAAGTGGCTACTCCAAGGTTATAGAGCAGTATATAGTTTGTTCTCAATGGCAAAGTCAGGTGCTTCAGAGCTGCTAGTGGCTGCTGCTAATGTGCTAGACTTTCCACCCCAGACTGGTACCACTTTCTCTTCTCTAAAGAAGAGTCCTCTCCAGCCCCAGCTTTGTCTGAAGAGAGGGCAGAAGTGGCCAGCACCAGGGAAGGAGAGAAGGATCCTCCATCAGCATCACCATGCCTGGGGAGACCTAACTGATGATCAGAGGGATCGATCAGAGAGATCGATCAGAGAGATCGGTTCTGGCCATGAAACAAACCATGGGATGTTTTTTCATTTCTTCTTTCCCTTCAAGCCAGGATATCTTCTCACAGATGCTCAGTATAGAATCCATTTCTACCTCTATCCAATCAAGCACTTTGTATTGTAGTCTTTGTACTTTTAAGTGTGCACTCTGGCTGTGCAAGTACACACACCCACATACACACATATATACACACATATGCACACATACACACACCCACCCACATACACACACACACACACGCACACATACACCCACATACACGCACACTCACACACTTTTTGCATAATGGATGGACAGTGTTTTATAAAGTATGTGCACACGGTACACTCCTCTTCAATTTCTAGGGAATGTGTTCCATGACCTTCCTTGGAAGGCACAATGCCTCTTTCTCGTTACCTTTCTTTTAACTGAATTTGGAAACCCAGACAGTGAGTTGAATGAACGTGTTGAATGAAAAACTGAGATTAGGAGTTGGATCATGATCTCAACATCGTCTCCCACATCAAAGATGTCTGTGATGCTTAGCCTTTGCGATGAGCAACACAAAGACTTGGATTGTAACTGTGAGACTTGAGTGTGAAGCCCCAGACCTGTCTCTACCACTGACACACATTTTAAGAAGTACACATGTGAAAACTTTGAAAGTGCACCATTCAGTCAGTATAGAGAATTTGGGGGAAAAAAAAAACAGAGTTAAGACTAGTTCATGAACATCCTTCAAAGGAGACTATACAGTTGATCATCTGAAACGGAGATCAGAAAACTGTGTCTTGTGGGCCAAATCTAGGCCATCATTTGTCCTTGGAAGCATAGTTTTATGGGAACACAGCCACACTCATTCTCCTACCCAGAGTCTACGACTGCTTTCATGCTGGACCAGAAGTCAGTTGGCTTTTCATCATTGTGATAAAATACCAGAGCAAATCAATTTAAAGAATATGAGCATTATTTCTGTCTCATGATTTCAAAGGTTTTGATCCTTGGCCAGCTGGCTCCATTGCTTTAAGGCTGTTGTGAGACAAAATATCACAGCAGGGAGTATGTCTGTATGTTTTGGGGACAAACCTGCTTACACCTGCTTGGAGGCGAGGAAGAAGAGGAAGAAAAAGAAAGGAGTTGGGGAAGAGGCAAGGGGCAAGCTAGTCTCTTCCAGGGCAGATCTGTGACATTCTTCTGCCAACCGCTTCCCACTCGCAGTGTCCACACCATCTGATATACCACACATTGCAACCCCTTCATTGGATTAAGCCACATGAGACCAGAGTTTTGGGTGGAATCACTTACCCCAAGCCTGTCAGCGGACAGCCAAACCTTCAATCCAGGGGCCTTTAAAGGATGCTTCAGATCAATGCAGGATTCCAGCAGAGACCTGCTATGAGAAAAGGATTGTGAAGCCCCCAAGCCTAAGCAGATACTATCTGACCCTCTCTCTGCTTCTATTTTTGACACATACAATTTTCTCACTTTGACATTTCTAAAACTTTTACACACATCCACACACCCCTGCCCAGGACCTCAACTCATTTTCTTTCTACCAAACAATTCTTACATGCATCAATCTAAAAAGTTTTCTGAACACATTTCTAAAAAGGGGATATTTCTGTAAATGGGCTATTTTCTAGAATGCCATTTGCCATGATCTACTTGTTTCTAGATTTTAGACCAAACCACAGACTTTGTGTTGAACTTTATCTTCTTGGGCTGCACTTTTGAATTCTTTGGCCATGTTATCTCACTGAGAGTTCTTTTGCCAAGCCCTGTGATTTGGCAGGACATTGCCAAGGAGATCTGACAACCATCTGACAGTTCCCGACACCTCCAAACAGAAACGTAGAGTGGGAAATTGAAAAGAAATGGACTCTAGAGGGGGTTTCCATCTCAGCATTTTCAATGTTTGGAGTTGTGTTTCAGTTTTAACCAACTGTTCCCACTTAAATATATTGCCTGCTTTTCAGTATTGATTTTTACACTATAGAAGAAATACGAGGGCGTGCTCTGCAACCTGGCTATATGCACACTGTATTGTGTTTGTTTTCTAAGGAGTATAGAAACCCCAAGGTCCAGAGTATGCCAAAGAGGGGTGTAACTGGTATTCTGCCTTTCAGGGGCATCTAGACTGTGCATGATGCCACTGACTATCAAGTCTTAGCAGAACTTTTCCGTCTTAAATCCTACACTCTCGATCCATGGGATTACAATCCCCACCAACGTTCCTTCACTAAAGGTCAAGTGGATCATGGGAAAGATTCCAGAAATAGCAAGGCAAGTCCTTCACATTCAGAGGCACTGGATGATGCAGGGATCATGTGAGCTCTGAGTAAACTAAGAAATTCAGAGCTTACCTCACCACTAAGGATTTTCATAAGTATATGGACAGATCATTAAAGTGTGGTAGATAGAGATTGCACAGTGAGGCTCTTCTGAGAACGTTACCACAAAGAACAACTGCACATAATACAGATTATTGCAGTAAGGCTTTCTTGGCAGGGTGCCTCTACCTTTAAATATAAGGTAGGGTAAGCTCTGAAAAATAGCTTGAGGGGTGAACAATCAGGAATATAGACCACGTGCTCTGATAGATATGTTTTGCACTTGATCTATTTGTTTATTGTCAGGTTTTAGATTTATCTAAGTCACACCTACCTAGTGATAAAATTAGACCTTAACAGAGTTAAAGCATTTCTATAGAATCATATAATATATAAATGACAGAATTGGGACATAGATTCATACCTAATTTATATTGTTGTCCTACGCTTTTTCAGATAATGATTCCTGGGGGAAAATAGCCTAGGTGTGCCTTATGAATAAGAAAATTTTATCTACTGGAAATGGTAATTAAAGAAACTTTTATTTATTTACCTACTTACTTTATTTTTGACCAGTGGTTCCTTGTAGCCCAGGATAACCACCATCCTACTGTGCAGCCAAGAATGGCTTTGAACTCTGGATTCTCCTGAATCAGGCTTCCAATGGCTAGTGTGACAGGTGTGTGTGAGTGAGTATGCTCAGGTGAGCAATGGTGACTTAAAACTTTACTTTAGATAATTTCACATGACATGTATAATATCTAAAATGCAGCTTTGGCTCAAGGTGACATACATATATTTTTGCCAAATGCCCCTCCCTCTTAGAATGGTAACTGACATCAGTTATTCTCAACATGGAGATAACTGTGTGAGGAAAACGGGGCAAAGGGGAGGGGGTGAATATAGACTATCACCATATTAATTCTTTCACTGAACTAGGCCTTTCCGTCACGTGTGTGGACACTTCCCCTGCATGTGTCTGTGCATCACCTGTCCTTAGAGACCAGACGAGGGACTTGGATCCCTAGTACTAGAATGAAATTTGCTTGTGAGCTGCCATGTAGGTGGTAAGAATTGAACCTGGGTCCACTGGAAGATCAAGGAGTGCTCTTGACCCTGGGCCTTCTCACTAGCCTGCCCCACCCCCAACTTCATGCTGTTTTAAGGATTATTCATGAGATGATTTTTGTGGTGTAGTCAGAAAGAGTACAAAGTGAAATAAGAATCATTTTGTGCCACATCAACTCAAATGTAAAATATGGAACTTAGCAATTAACAAGGTATGAGCCTGAGAGAAAGAAGGGCCCATGAGACTTCCTGATGTGCTAAGTACTGTGCACATGTGTCTTCATGTAAAGGTGTTAAGCTAAGCACTGGTGGCCCAAGCTGCAGCCTTCATAGATGATGGGCAGTTGAGATTTCTTTCCCCAAATCTTAAGTAATAATCTTAGTAATTACAACATAGTGCGTGACACCAGTGAATGATAAGCAGAGGCTTTACTTAAATCAATTAAATCTAAAGGTTATTATTTCATTGATAGCCATACCCAAGCTGAGGTTAGCTGAGTCATGCAGGCATCCAAGAAACAATGCTTTGTCTGCTTGTCTATACTGCTGGTATGGGAGAGTGGGAAGAAGTACCAAATAGTGTAAGAAATAGGGAGAAAACGGCCAGGCCTTTCTCATACCTGGGGGACGCTCCATCATTCATAATCCAGAAATGCATCGGTTCATAATTGCTTTAATCACTAGAGGAACATAACTGGAATGCATGGAAATAAGCCATAAAACTCATTACAAGATAACAAGATTGTATATCTTCCCTGAGGTTACACTAGAGCCCCATACGGTCAAAAAGTTAATCACCTTCTTCAGAAGAAACTCTGCCAATAGGAAAGTATGTGTGCCTAAGAGTGGTGCAAATCTTCCTGGATCCCACAGCAAGGATGGCCATGTGGTAAAGGGAAGTAGATGATAATCTGTGAACAGCCAAGCACGTGTGATTTCCTTTCCTTAAACTCCCAGGTACTTCTGAGGATGGATAATTACTAAACACCTTGCATTATAAAGCTAGCATTCCCCAAGCAGAACCTCTGCTTTATGATGGATGAGTTTCCAATAAGCTTGACAAGGGGCCAGCCATGGCAGGGATTATGGCTCTAGCATCTGAAGAGACAAACTTTCCTCCATTGGCTCAATGCAGTGAAGCACAATTACACAGGAAATGATCTTAGGCCTTACGATTCCTATCTTCTCAAGCTTGCCAATGTAGGGACAAGGTTCTGGGAGAAGTTCCTCTGTGTAAAGAGAGGTTCTCCACCTTTCTGACACTGTGACTCTTTAATACAGTTCCTCATGTTGTGGTGACCCTCAAGCAGGAATTTACTTTTCGTGCTCCTTCATAACTGTGATTGTGCAACTGTTAGGAATCATAATGAAAATATCTGTATTTTATGATGGTCTCAGGTGACCCCTAGGAAAGGATCATCTCACACATACAGAGAGAGAGAGACAGAGAGACAGAGAGAGACAGAGAGAGAGGAGAGAGAGACACACAGAGAGAGACAGAGATAGAGAGTCAGAGAGAGACAGAGAGAGAGAGACAGAGAGAGAGACAGAGAGAGAGAGAGAGAGAGAGAGAGAGAGAGAGAGAGAGAGAGAGACCCACAGGTTGAGAACTGATGGTCTAACGTCACCCAGGCTGTCCGGATACAGCAAGAATACAAGGTATTCTAGGGAATAATTTCATTAAGAAGGAAATCCAGAGGCAAATTCCTTTTCTTGAAAATGGAAATTTTTGATTTCTCTTAATGTTGAGGGTCACATCCTTCTAGTTGTGCCAGTTAGTACGTGCAGCCTTAGAGCTGGGTGGTCTGAACCTGAAGTTGTCCTAGTTAGTATGTCCAGCCTTAGAGCAAGGTGGTCTGATGCCGGCTCACACACCATTGTGTATCTCCATTTCCACCCTTATTTTATGCTGGAGCTCCACAATTATCTTATCTCCAGGTTTCAGGACCAACACTTCTAACTTTTAGGACTCTAGTCTTGCCTATAGCTTTAGAACCACTCCCCTCCGCCCCCCCAAACACACACATTCTCAACAGAAACAGGAAATACAAGAGTGGTACTCCTGCTTATAGTCCTGATTAATTGTGAAGCTGAGGCAGGGGAATCATCTGAACCCAGAGATTCAAGGTCAGCATGGGCAACATAGCAAAGCCCTCTCTGAAAACATGCTAATAAGACAATAAGAGCAAGACAGTAAGAGCAGGGGAAAGATGCTTATGGAAGGAAGAATGAGCACATATGCCTGGCTCACTGTCTGTTCTCAAATCTAGAGACCATCATCACCGCTTCCACCACCATCATCATCACCACTAGAACTGTGTTGACAAGAATAAGGGGAAGTGACACCGGATAGTTTCTTTCATTTCCCCTTTGTCTTTGGGTGATAAACAAATTATTTTTTGGAGAGATGGTGACTCTTTTGACAACTTGAGCTATTTGAAGACATTTAGATACTTTCCATCATCAGTAAAGTAAATGTAAGTACAAACTACTGACCAGGATTCCTCTTTTTTTCTTTTATTGTTCTTATTATTTCTTGGTATATTGGATCCACAAATCCACAGATGAGAAGGCCCAAGAACGGTACCATTTTCGAGTTGACTGAACAAGGAATTCTAGTTTCTGGCTTTTACTATTGCCAACTCCTGTAGGAAGCATTTTCTTTAAGTTGGCTTTACAGAGACAATTTAAATAAAGCTTTCCACATTCACATTTATAGAGGATTTACTTTGATAGATACTGTGTAGGTGGTTATTGCAGAATTAATCCCCAATAAATATGTTTTTAATAATCATTTGGTTTTCATTTAACACCCAGCAACAAACATATAAATTCCAATCATGCATAGCTAGTTGAAAAACAAGTTGAATAAATATCAGCCCATTATTAAAAACACTTACCGAGAATTAACTACTCGTTACTATGTTCGCTCAAATCAATTGGACATAGTAAAACAGTGAATTTTAAGCGTGAGTCCCTGGCAGATGCTATGAAATAAAGCTTATTTAGTGGTGTTGGAAGGATTCTTGGGTATATATTCATCTTGGGACCAGTAAATTTAAATTTTTGCTTCCTAAGCTGAGAATAAATAAAGAGAACATAAAAAGGGAAATAAAGTCCACCAGGATAGGACATGTAGGTCAGTTTGCCAGCTGTGCTGCTCTGAGAAAGTTCCAGAGTGGTTGGACTCATGCCCAGAGCAGCTGGGAGTGGCTTCCTAAAGGGCAGAATAGGTACCCTTCCATGAGATTCCTCAGAGTACAGGACAGAGAAGTGTCTGTCCCTGAGTTCTGTGAATAAGCTTGTGATCATCAGCAAATGACAGCCTCCCTAACACAAGTGTTCCCTGTAAACTAGGGTTGTGAAAGAGCATTGACCTTGTAAGGCTACTGTAAGGATCAGGTACAATAATCCCAGACATGAAAGGAAGGACTCCAGATGGTGCCACATGTGAATAGAGACAT
The DNA here is from genome assembly GCA_902729485.2 of Mus minutoides. Lineage (NCBI taxonomy): Eukaryota > Metazoa > Chordata > Mammalia > Rodentia > Muridae > Mus > Mus minutoides. Next base: position 2,622,413 of record LR749514.1, read on the forward strand.
TAGCATTGTGGCTTTCTTCCGTGGGAAGGCTTCAAATGCTACCTACTGTTTCCCAACAAGTCTTCTTGACAGCCAAATGCATTTATTGAGTACTTTGCAATACAAAGAATATGCACATTTCCAGTGGCCACAAACCAAAATGGTGCTCAAGGTCGCAGCTCTTAGAGAAAGACAGCAGGCTCCCAAGGCCCACGATTCACCTTCCCAAGTCCTCAGCCCCCAATCTTTGGGTAAGCTATGCCTCCTCCCCCCCTAGCAGTGTCTTCAAATACACATCATATACCCTAGTCAGAACAGCTGACCAGCTTCATTCAGCAAACAGACAGAAAGGGTTCTGAGCCCAAAGCTTGAAGAACATCCTTTATATGCTCCTGAAGACTAAAGCACTATGGAGTCAGAAGTCTGGGCTTAGAAGATCTGAAGCATGGCTTAGTCCAGCATGCCCTGCTTGTGGTGTTGCATAACATGAGGGAAGAGGATGGAGAGAGATCTACTTCCTCAACAAAAAGGTTAGCCATCAGGGAACATGGCTCTAAGAACTTCCTTTTTCCCATAGTAAGGCAGCAATGTGAGCTCCAGCTCCTTGAATGACATAGTAAGCCTTGCTACACTGGCCATGAGAAGCAGTCACTCATCCTCAGGCAGCCCCTTGAGATGCAACCTGCTGTAAGGTTTTATCTTTGGCTGAAGAATCATATTTCTTAGAAGAACAACCTTGTTACCATCTCACAAGCATCCTCATTCATCCCATGTCATGGACCCAAGTCCTGCCATCCAACACCAAGTCCTACAAAACTTACTGCAATTATTTGTGAGGCATTGGAGAGCACAGATCTCAGTCACCAGGTCCTATATGCAGCCAAAGCCAAGGGAGTCTAGAAAGAAGAAGGAAGGAAGACAGAGCCCTTAACTATCAGTCCGGCTGTTTTCTTCCTTCTGAAAGTCCCCCGAATGGGGGGGACCCTCACGCGACGCCCAAGAACTCACGAAAGACCGGTCTTGATGCAAACAGCAAGAGGTTTAATAGGGAAAGACCAGTGCACTGGGGAGAACTCATATCCCACAGGGGTAGAGGAGTCGACCCCGAGCTTTTTATAAAGGCAGATACTGCAAACACCTGGCATGGGGCTGTAACATTTGGCAAGCATAACAGGTTCAAGAAACAGTTGGAGTATTCTGTACAAACATTTCCTAAAACAATGGAGCAAGTTAAACTTCTACTTTGTGGTTAGTACATCCTTAAACAACGGGGCGAGTTAAACTTTTACTCCTTGCCATTAGTGAGGTCTATTTTGGACACACGTCTAGGGACTTACATAATTTTTCACTCTTCTCTCTCAGGATCTTTCACTTCTATGGACCTTTTCTGAAAGGTGTTCTCTTCTTCCTCTCCCTTTGTTCTGTCTCCCTTTGCCTACCATCACTCTTACCCTCAAGAAACCACTGTAGAACATTAGAAAGACAATTTCATAGATGCTCCTGCTCTCCCTAGAGGAGAGGCACTAGCCAGTGGACCCAGGGGAAGGGCAAGGCTAGCTGGCTGACTGCAGGAATTGGAGATCTGTGCTGAATTTCAAAATCTTCGACTATGATCAACAGTCACAGCGGGACCTCTGTGTTTTACTGTGTGAACAAGCTCCAGAGGGAGGGAAGAAACAGGCTCCTAGGCTCCTTCCATCCCTTGCCACAGCCAGGTGACTGAGTGCCTTTTAATCAGCACACAGCTAGCTTCAGCAGCTCCCAACCCAGACCTACACAAAGTACAAGTTTAGCTATGGAAAGATAAAGCCTATGGCTCCTGCCTGGGCGTCCTAGGAAAAGAGCCCAGATCACTCACTCACCCACCCAAGGCTTGAGGGAAAGAATACCCAGAGAGGCAGCCCCAATCTAGGCTCTCTTTAGGTTTGGTGTGTAGGATGACCAAGATGTTTGGTTGGCAAAATGTTTGCTGAAAGGGACCCTATGAATAATCTCAGGTTGCTGCCAGCTTTAGGTAGATGGGTGTTCAAGGGAGGTATTCGTTAAGTATTTAGTAATTAGGTACACAATGCCTTGCTCTCTATTAGAAGTAATATGACATTCTTTGGCTCCCTGCCTGTCAAGTGGGCTGGTCACTCACTGATTGATTCTCATTCCCTGATTGATTCAACAGACAGAAAGCTCTTGCATGCTGAAGCCTGTGTGATTCCTGTCCTCAGCATGCAGTCTGGTGAGATCAAGAGATTCTCTTAGGAAGATAACTCTTGGCAACTGAAGAGGGAGGAATGGAGAAAGCTAAAGCTGTCCTCCTTTAAATTTGACTGTGTAAATTTGACTCTCTTGAGAGTTGGGAAAATGAGATGACTTCCCTTCTCCTTGGCAAGGCTGGTGTCCTTTTACTTACCAGTGCCAGGTAAGCCCAGGAAGAGGCCAAGGACCTCCCAGCCACAGGAACTGTAGGTGTGACAGCAAATGACCGACTCCTAGAGCTTGGGTCATTTTTCTTCCCAGAATTTTCTAACCTGTCTAATGGCAGGATTTCTCCAAGTCTGATCCCCAGACACTAAGAGCAACAGCAGCCAGCAATACAAAAATCTCAGGCCATACTTCAAGGCCACCTGTGCCCTAGCCATCCGCTACTGGCTGACTCATCAGCTCCAGGACACTGTTGCCCAGATCTGGTCATCTGGGAACACTCACTTATGGCAGCTTTCCTGCTCCTAGGCATCCTGATTAGACGGGAGTGAATGACAGCAAAAGCATGGGGCTTTTCATATCCTACATGTCATGTGCAGAAAGTGATGTCTTCCCTCAGTCTGGTACTCTAAGCGCTATTGAGGAAAGAGGCCCTGTGGTCCCCAAACTCTCTCAAGACTTTGGTTATTGTCCTTTTCATTTTCTGTGTTTTAAAAGAAATTTTCACACGTTTGCCAAGCAATTAAGGAGCAAACATTAGTGGACTCTAATATGGTGCCTTCACTTTCTCTGTAGACACACCACAGAAAACTGAGTACAGGAAGCAGGCAAGGCCAGCACTCCAGAGGCTTCCAATAACACGGGAACTTGCTAGTTTTATGGGTTCTATGCAGATGGCTGATTTTGGACAGTCACTGCCAGATGTTGGGGCGGGTGTTCTGCACACTGCAAGCAGTTGGTGATGGTAGCAGCTTCTACTCAGATGAGACCTCTCTTAAGCCACCACTCAAAGAAAAGAGGAACTTGCAAGTAAGGACATTGGACACCCTCTACTCAGATATTTAGTATAGTGTTCTGATGAGTTGCAAATATCGATTCATATACTTAGTGGGACAAAAAGAAAAATCTCCCACACAACCATGCTCTGAGCACAGGAATGAAAACAAAGGTAGAGACTCTCAGAGCAAGCCTGGTCTCTAGCAGGAGCCTCAGAGAACAATGGCCTTTCTCTTCTTGTGTGTTCAGATGAGACTCGGGGCCCCTCTTGGCTTCTTCCCCATCCCACCATCACATGACTTCACTGAAGACCTGTCCCATCACTCCAGGATGAACACAAAGACCAAGAAAGAAGTAAATAGGACAAGTCCATTATTTTCTCTGTGTTCTTCAGCTTCCAGTCTGTCCCTACTGAGAACCTCCATCTCCCTACCAACTGAGGGTTAGGGCCAGATCTCTCTCTAGACCATGGGGAGGATGTGAGCAAGAAAGGTGGAAAGCTGTTCACCCATCATGCCTTGCATAAGATAGGGAAATGTATGGAAAGTGAAGGGTTTTACTCTTCATCACCCCAGCAGTGGGCTAGCTGGAGAAGAGAGCTGACATCTACCCTGCCATCTCTTAATACAGTTGCCTAAAAATGCTTTCCACCTAGATGGGTCAGCATCATTTTTCCACCCACATGGACCCAGGAACGATTGCTCACTTTTTTTCCTCTTGGCAACTCAGCATGAGGTCTGATTGCTGTATCTCTGAGTCAAGTGAATGTCTACACATTCTGTGAAGCCAGTCTTCCGACAGCGTGAAGAGATGTGGGTGTTGATAATTGATAGATACTAATGAGAAAAAAAAAAACACACAGAGACTCTCAGCCACTGCAGCCTGTCACAGAGGTGCTTCTGCTGATCACAGCAATGGGGACATGCGGGAAAGCTTCATGCTGGGAGGTTTTCAGGTTCCCAGTTTGAAAAGAAAGGAAGACACATGAAGCAGGACATGAAGAGGAAGAAACGCCACCCAGCCCCACCTCTGGGTCTGTCTTTCTTTTCCTTAAGATTCAAAGTTCCTAGGCAACAGTGTTTGTGAAGAGCTAGTATTGACTCAAGTAATAATAAGCACGTGGCTATCAGACTATGACCAGGTCCACAGAAAGCACTTGGACTGCACCTAGAATCTGTCTGAGTCCTTTGTGCTCCACAGCCATTGTAGATGTCAACATCATTTCACAGCTATCAAAAGCTGAAGAGCATCCATCTATGGCTGTGGAGTGGAGGGGGCCAATTGTGTCGTCTTTGCTACTCAACCTTCAGGTGTAGAAGGGGCCACTGGAGGAGAAATCCTTCAGTGAAAGGTGATTTCTAAGGCTGTTATCATGTGTGGTTTTTAGTAAGAAGTCCTAAGATATCACTGCAGCAGTGGGCCTTAGGGTTTGCTAAGTGAGAATGAAGGTCACGTTGTGCTGAGCCACATCTGCAGAGCTAACACTCTCCTCCAGGGTTCTGATTCTCCCAGAGAACAGAACATCTGAGTCCAGCCTTAGATTTGGGGACAGGTCAGTGGGGAATTCCAGTGCAGAATGACTGTACTCAAAGGAGATTAAAAAAATAACACAACTTTGCTGAGGGGGATTGGAGGCTGGGTAGTGGTCAGCAAATTTTATTTTAATGCAGTATTCCAATGGGGAGCTATTCACAAAGAGCTAGCCTTTATGTGAACAGTCCCTGGTGTTTTGTACAAAATCTCAATGTTTTTATTCTTCACATTGATCAGAGCACCCAAATAGAAGCTACTTGCCCTGTTTCCTTTCCTAGCCTATGCCTCCCCTCCTCTCTCTTGTGCATAGGATGCTATACTATAACTCAGCACCTCCACACATTTTCTCTGTAGGATGGAAGAAGGCAGGGACCATATCGTTCATCTGTGTAGGAGCCCCAGTGCTATCAGAGAATACAAAGATACATAATCCCTTATCGCCAGTGCCAAATTCACAAAGGTCTAAAAACCCAAAGCTTTATAGTAATTCATTCTGCAATAAAACCTGAGCTAGATGTGGTCAGGGTTGCCAAGAGCAACGGTAGTAGCAGAGTGGCCACAGCCATCTCTAATAGGTGTCAGGAGAGAAGGTGGGAAAAGGGCAGCGAGAGCAGTGGGGTTCATGTAGGACACCCCATTAGTTAGCATCGTGTCAACTGACAAGGCTACTTGTCAAGTAAATAATGTCTTATTTAGGTTCACAGACTTGGATATTCAAGTCCAAGACCCAATGGCCTATGAGTTTGGCCCATGGTAAGAATATCCATTCTGATGAGAACACATGTCAGTCAGGGTGCATGCTTATAACAGGAGCCCATAAAGACAGAGCCTGGGCTCCCATAATCCCAACTTAAGGACTTTCGATAAGCTCTGGAAGCAACACAGGGCAAGATCCTGAGCCCAGACCTTTAAACATGGACCCATGGGGTGACATTCCAAACTACAGCAGGAATGAAGAAAAGAATAAGATGTGAGAGACTTCTGTTCATTCTCCACAGACAAATCACAAGGGTTTGTAATGGCAGAACAGTTCCTAAGGAGTAATAGGTAGATAGCAATATCTATCTATATCTGTATCTATATCTATATCTATATCTGTATCTGTATCTGTATCTGTATCTGTATCCGTATCCGTATCCGTATCCGTATCCGTATCCGTATCTGTATCTGTATCTATATCTATATCTATATCATCTATATCTATATCTATATCATCTATATCTGTATCTGTATCTGTATCTGTATCTGTATCTATATCTATATCTATATCATCTATATCTATATCTATATCTATATCTATATCTATATCTATATCTATATCATCTATATCTGTATCTGTATCTGTATCTGTATCTGTATCTGTATCTGTATCTGTATCTGTATCTGTATCTGTATCTGTATCTGTATCTGTATCTATATCTATATCTATATCTATATCGAAGGCTCTCTGTATTGGCTAGTTTTGTGTCAACTTGACACAGGCCAGAGTTATCACAGAGAAAGGAGCTTCAGTTGGGGAAATGCCTCCATGAGATCCAGCTGTAAGGCATTTTCTCAATTAGTGATCAAGGAGGGAGGTCCCCTTGTGGGTGGTGCCATCTCTGGGCTGGTAGTCTTGGTTCTATAAGAGAGCAGGCTGAGCAAGCCAGGGGAAGCAAGCCAGTAAAGAACATCTCTCCATGGCCTCTGCATCAGCTCCTGCTTCCTGACCTGTTTGAGTTCCACTCCTGACTTCCTTTGGTGATGAACTGCAGTATGGAAGTGTAAGCTGAATAAACCCTTTCCTCCCTATCTGCTTCTTGGTCGTGATGTTTGTGCAGGAATAGAAACCCTGACTAAGACACTCTCCGAGGAAGAGTTCTTCTGGTTCTCCCAGGGCTTGGAGCTCCTTCCATTGTATTCTTTTCTTTGTATTGCACACCAAATCCACAATTCTCCCCAAATCCTAAAATTTTGTTAGAGATGATTTCAGACATACCATAATTGAGACTAAGGAAGTTTTCTTGAGTTAGTGAGATAATTTTTTTTATTAATAGGTTTCATTTTTCCCTTCCCTTCCCCCAACAGACTTCCTTTTTAATAGCAGCTTTTTGTTGTTGTTGTTGTTCTGCTAATTCGAAGAGGAAATAGCACAACCTAGCATAGGACTCTTGTCCCTCAACTCACACAGATGCCCTGCCATGGGCACCTGCAGCAGGATAATGCCCTCTTACAGTGAGTGTGAATAAGCAGGGCATTCTTTTAATGCCTGTTTGTTTCTTGGCCATCTCTGGTTTAATGGCAGGGGTAGAGGGGAGGCACAGCATTGTGTCCCTAGCTCTGCGCACCAGTCTCTTTCAATTCTTCCTCGACTCAGCCTCCTAACAAAATAGCCTTCCTACTCAGTTGAAAAACTACAGAGCAAAGGTCCAGAGGGATCATAGGCATTTAATGGTGCAAGTGCCGGAGAAAACAATGATGAGACCCCCGGGAGTAAGAATTTGTAAGCAAAGATAGATGCTAAAGATGGAAAAGGACCAAGTAAGCCCATATTCTGCTCCAGGGTCCAAGGAGAAGTAGCTTGGGACAGGCACTCCTGGTTTCTAGGTGGCTGCGGGCTAAGCCTGTCCTTCTTGCCCAGTGCCACCAGGGGAGGAGAAGGACAGTGTCCCATTTTAGGGAGGCATGGTCCCAAGTTTAGCAGTTCTCCTTAGGCTAGGCCATTCAGAGGACTTTGTTCTGACAGTGTGGACAATATATTTCAAGGATCGCTACAGCCTTAGATTCTAGTGGGTGATGTGTGTGTGGGGGGGTTCCCTCCTCCTCACAGATGTTCGAGCTGTAGGGACTTCTCATATTGGTTGAGGCACAGGATGAATCCTGGTCTCAGCTTGGATGAGTTCATAGCCTGTGTTTTCTGCAGGGAATGCAAGGCTGGACATCACTTTTTTATGAGCTAGCCAACCATGGTCTAACTAGAAAACCAGATGAGTTATTTTAAAATTGAAAATCCAGAGTGAGAACAGCAAAGTTCTTCTGAGGCATAGTGTTTTAACTTGTGTATTGGAAGAATCGATTCTGAGCCAAATGTTCATACTTGGGCTTGACTGACTTCCACAGGCCATTTCTAAGCCACCCATTGACTCTGTGACTTGGCCACGAGTATCTCAGAGTAGGAAGCACCTCCTAAACACACTTATCCATGGCTGCATGTTTATAGCAATCCTAAATGGGATACAGGGGGCGCTGATTCATCATTGGGCCAGGATGTACTGAGCTTTCTGTCCAGAGCTCAGTGCTGGGGCATTGTCTGCAGAGGGCTTCAGAGAAAAGGTGGAAGATTAAAAATATCTATTAAAAGAGCAAAATTAACAGTGGTATTCAGGCATATGAGGAAGAAGATACTGGCAGGCCATGAAAAACTGTTTTGGTATTTTTGGTATTTCTTGTTTTGTAGTGACTTGGCCATTCATAAAAACAACTTCTTTTGAAGTTCAATAAGATAATATTGGGTCACTAGGAACTTGCCATGTGAACAAGAAGTACTTTGGGAACCAGGAGCCAGGCAAGATGTCAAATTGGCATCTAAAAAACAAACAAACAAAAACAAAACCAACCAACCAACCAAATAAACAAACAACAACAACAACAACAACCCTTTAAGAATGGGTCTGTTGGATCTTACTTTGAGGCAGGAGACTGGCCAGTGTGGATCGGACAATACTGAGTACCTTCATTCCAGTCCTCTCTGAGCAGTGAGCAGTGAGCAGTGAGCAGTGAGATGGTCCTGGAGACAGGGTAAGAGAAGAATTCATTCAGAGATGAACCATTCAGAGTGAAATAGAGAGAGAAAAACAGAAACGGTGCTAGAGTCAAAGCTATTTGAAAAAAATCCCAAAGCCACTGGGTGGAAGGTCACCCTGCCTGTGGGGAGTTGAACCCTCCTGTCCCAAGCATCTAGGCTGGCCCTGATCCTTGTTCCCCACCACTTCCATCACCTGTGACAAAAAAAAATACTCATGGCATTTGGTGACCTCTGTGGCATCTGTGTCTGAGGGCCTCTGTGGTCTGTGCCTCTCACCCCTATTCCCTCCATGCAGAGAAAGGCAGGCAGGTTGGGGAAGAGTCGGGAAGAGGGCATCAAGCAGGGCCAAAACAAAAGAAAAATGTCGAAGGGAAGCAGGGCCCCCGGGACGGGCTTCCTGCGAGATCCCGAGTTTCATTAAATATAGAAAGGTGGGATGAAAAAATAATATTCCCTCATTGTTACAGTTTCAAAGTCAGAAGCCAGCCTTGATTTCAAAGAACTCGTGTGTAATGCGATGCATGACTTTTCTCCCGTCTCTCTTTTTATAGGTAAGTGACATTTCATTCTGCTCATCCCCAAGGCAAAGTTGGATGTTTTAAAAGTGGAAAAGAAAGTGAGTGTCAAAAGAAACGGGGAAAGTGGGAAGAGGTGGAAGTCGAGGGTCAGCCCAGGTAGGTGCCTGCTTCATTCTTCATTTTTCCATGCAGACGTCAATGCCGTTTCCCTAGGACGGCATGGAGAGGTCATTCTGCAGGACCAAAGGTCTGGGTTGTGGCTTTGAGATGGCCTTGAGTTTGCTCTTTGAAATGGGTGGGATCTGTACCGTGCTGGCTGCACTGCCAACAGGGGACGCATTCCTGGAGAGGTTCCCAGTAGGAAATGGCTTAGGGCGGTGTGCTCTGAGGCTGGGCTCCAGCTGCTCGAGGTGGACAGGAGCTTGAGGATTGAAAGGTTTGCTGTTTGCTTCTGGAAAGAGGATGAAGGTATCCCAAGGAAGAAAACTTAGGGACTGGAGAACTCCTGTCCCAAGAGGATTGTAAGTGGTCTAGAAGATGGTGTTGCAGAAGAGAAGTTTGTGTGGAAGCTGAGCTCTGGAACATTAAGATTCATTTACTTAATTTTAAGGCCAATTTCATTACTGCCGCTGTAGTTTTCCATTCCTGCATGATCAGCCAGACTGAAACACTACTTACTTTCTCTTTAATGTAAAGCAGAGGGATCTCTAATCATCTTGGGGCTGATTGGGCATTGGAATAGTGACTACACTTTCCCAGTCCCTTGTGGAAGGCACTGGGTTCTCAGCCAGCACGGCCTTCCGCGTGCCGCCGCTTCCTTGAGATTACTGTGGACAAGCACCTTGGTGTTCCCCTTGTCAGTTGTCGGGAATCTGTTGATATAATTGAGTGATGGCCTCGTCCCACATGGATTTGTTACCCTCCTTGAGAGAGAAAGGGAGAGAAATGTAAAGAATCCTCTTTAGCAGTCTATAAATCTCAATTGTGAGCATAAAGTGCAGTTGGTAAGATATCTGAAAGTTTCGGTCTCTTTTAATGCCCAGTTAAAAGAAGGGAAAGCAGAGTGGTGTGGAGAAGGCTTGGCACGAAAGCAAGACTACTGACAGCTACAAGCAGGAAGAAAAGCATCAGGGGCGATAAACAGGCTTCAGGGGAAACCCTGGGCCTCACTTATGCCTGAAAGCACTTTGCCATTGGGCTGTGCCTTCAGCCCAAGAATTTGAGATTAAAAGTATCTAATTCCTTTTTTAAATTTTAAATATTTAGATATCCTTAAGATCTTTTCCTGGTTAGGAGAGAGAGACAGAGACAGAGACAGAGAGGACTTACATCCAACAGCTTTTCCAAAACAAGGCAACATATCATCGTCTAACCCTTTCTTTTGCAAGCTGTTACATCTCAATCCTACGGTCTTCTTGTCTTCCCTCGGATGATGATGTGACCCCCATATTACATTCTCCTGCCTGTGGACACCTCTGGGAATATTTTTGGCATCCGCATAATGTAGAGATTTAAGCTGCCATCTCTCTGGATCTAAGCCCAAGCTGAAGTTCTACCCACCCCAACCTGGCAGCCACAGACCACCTCTGGCATTGTGCCTGATAAAACAATTAAATGATAAGGTTTGGGGCCGCAGAGGTGTCTGCTGCCTCTTTGCCACAATCACGGTTGATTGAGTTGTCGACTTAGTAGGATAATTCAGAGTTTTAGTACACCTGTACACTGAATAAGGCTGCGGCATGAGCTCTTCTTGGAGCGCTCTGCCATTTGTTGTGCAGAGGGAGAGGTGCTTGGATGGGACGGGATTGGCAGCCACACAGGGCTTCTCCTCTGGACACTATCCTGTCAACTCAGAGACAAGAGCAGTGGGAGATTCGTGTTATTATGATAGATGAAGCCTGTGCCTCAGCAGTTCCTATTAATATGGGATAATGGAGCACACATCAGTGTTACAGGAAAATCTTCTACAGAGCATAAAGATCATGGGCGATACTTGAAGAGTTTTTATCTGCTGTGACTCTCGGAAGCATGAGAATAGAATCCTATTTGCACCTACATCCCGAACAACACTTTTCTCAGCACCAGTGTGCCCTTGTGGGAGAGGACAGGGGTAGCATTCACATACGCATCCCCCAAAGCACACACTTTGCTTATTTTTAGATACATAGTCAAAGAGCTATGGTTTTGTCTTTGAAAACTGACAAGCAGACAGGGCATTTTCCAGAATCACGCCTGTGCCCTTACCATTGAGTTCTCGAGACATGGGAAAACTGATTTATCTTCTCCACCTCTGTACACCCTGCTCAGTCACTGCACAGCTTTCTAGCCCCGATGCCAAACACCCCAGCTTCTTCCCACCCTGACCCCCTAACCTGGCCACCTTCCCAGCTGCACAGTCCTGGGTTAGCGCAGTGAATCAGTCTCGGCCTAGCACTCCCTGTTCTCCATTTCGCTTTGCACCTTGCGTTCTGTGGCCTTCCTGAGGTCTGTTTGCAGCAGTCCCTGCCTGGAACCAAGACCAGTCTGCTGGATGGAGTTTAAACCCATTATGGTCTTGCATCTCTGGGATGTGGGGGCAGCAGTTGGGCTTGAGGTGGGCAGAGTGTGAAGGAAAGGATCACACCGTCTTCTAGAAAGGTCTTTGCAGAGCTTGTTCGCTGTCCCCCACTGAGGTCAATCTTGTTGCGTTTATTTAAAGCCAGCCATTATGATCCACATACACGCAGATACACACAGCACAATGCCAGCAGAACATGTTTACCATCTTCATTGAAATTTAGAGATTAAATTATTTTCCCTAAGTCACCTGACCTTGAAGCCTGAGTTTGAATTTCAGAGTATTTGAACTGTTTGTCTAGAAGACACGGTCCCAGGAGAACAGGAAAGAAAAGTCTAAACCACTCTGGTCCCGCTCTTGTCTTTCCTTCTGTAATTAATTAGCTACAGTCCCACTCTTCTCTGTTTTAGCAATGTTCAATAGGTGACCTTGACCTCCGTCATTCTCAGGGCGAGGATCTGAAGGGCCCAGTATTGACGGATAAAATATCAGTGGACTCAGGCTGATATCTTCATCTGGCATTAATTTATTCTGTGCCCTTAAGTCATTTCATTCCCCGTGTCCCTTAGATGGTAACAAAGGCACATTCAGCCTACTATGTTATAAGCTCTCATGGAGACCAAATAAGACAGCACTTCAGAAAGGTTGTTGAATGATGCATAATCATGATCAGCACCTGGAAAATTCTCGCAAACCCCAGCCTTCCACATCCCAAGTCTGCTGCTTGATTTTTCTGATGAAATCTAGAATTTATTTTATTTTATTATTTTATTTTATTTTTTTGCCAAAGCATGGAGCAGTTCTTGGCAGCTTTGTGATTTTTGCTTTCTTTCAATACCAGGTCTAGTGGAGAGCAAAATTAGCCTGCCAGTCACTCGGCAATGTATGGGCCGAAGGAAATTAAGTTCCCCCTCTCTGAGGCCTCCTACCCCCAAGTGCCAGGTACCAAAGCCCTACACTTGCCTGCCTCACATTTCTGGACCCAGGTCTCCTTTCCCACTTAATAACTGAAGAATTTTATCCAAAGAAATGGAGTACATTTGAGATGTAGTTTCATTATCTCCAAGTCAAAGGTTCCAGAAGGCAGGTGATATGATGGCCGCTGCTCTCTTTCATCCTTCCTTCTATTGGGCTACAAAGTTTCTTCCCCACCCCCACAACCCAACCCACAGCTCCAGATCATCCACCATCAGACATCTGTGACCATCCTTTGATGCCTGGCAGAAAGATGAGAGGGAGACTATGGCTCCAAGAAGTTAATAAAAGAAACCAGGACCACTCAGCCCATTCTCTTGTGTAGATGACCTTAAATACCAAAAATCAATGGACTTTATGCCTCTGCTGGGCCCTGGACCAGAATCCATGTAACTGCTTCCTGCAGCCCAGGACTAGGTATTGGACCCGCTGTAACAAAATCGCTCTAAATGTTTCCTGTGTTTGCCAGTGGCATTCACCCTTTCCCTTCTGTCCCTCAGGGAAATTAAGAAGGGCTTCTGCTGCAGATTGACAGGTGGAGGCAGCTGCCTTGCCTTACCTGTCCTTTCCGTACCCCATCTCTGGAGTGAGTTGTCTTAATCCTGACATTTGCCCAGCCTTTTCGAGAGAAAAATCTTTTTGTACAGCACAGTAAAAAGATTTTGGGTACACAGTGGGGGCACTGATGTGAACCGCCAAGGAGACTTCACAGCAAGTGAGGGATCAAGAGCTTTACCCAAACTCCTAGGTCCCAGTCACGCAACTCTCTAAACTGTGCGTGAATGCCCTGACCACTCGACGGCTTCAGAATGGAGACAGAGCTCTTAAAAGAAGTCTTTAATAAAGGCAGAGGACACATGGCTGGGTGCAAATCCATTGGAAGTGATTAGGACAGAGACAAAGAAAGGAGACACGCATGGCTCAGCTGTCAAGAGCAAACACTGCTTTCGCGGAGGATATAAGTGAGGTCCCTAGCACCAGCGCAGGTGCCTCATGACAGCCTGTAACTGTAGCTCTGGGAGGTCTGACCATCTCTTCTGGCCTTGTCAGACACCTGCACTCACATGCATTTGCACACATATAGATACACAAGATTAAAATAATAAAATCTTTGACAAACAAACAAAAACTAAGACAGGAGAGGTGGTGTGGCCCCATGGAGAAGCCAGGCAGGGCTAAGCCGCTGAGAACCGCACCTGGACTTTTGGGCTTCCAGGCTCTCAGATTTGTAAGCCTTACATTTGTGTTGTTCAGTCTGTGGCATCTTATATGAGAGTTCTAGAAAATGGACGCGGTCGTGAGAGAGGTTTGAGACTCAGCCTGAGCATTTAGGAAGAAAGGGAAGCTCCTCCCGCCCTCAGTCCTGAGCCCTGGGAAGGAGGCAGCCATTGAGCAGCAAGTCTAATTCCTGCTCTGCAGCGTTCACTTGGCTGGGCAAGCCACCATTTTGATCCTCAGCCTCCTTCCTATGCAATGGGTGTAAACCATCTCTACCACTCATGTGAAAACTCAAAGCCTTAGTCCCAATAGAACATACCTCACTTGGTGTCTAGTTCATTGCTTATGTTTTGTATTCCACAGGGGTCCATGTAGCCCAAGCTGGCCTTCAACCTACCCGGTGCTGGGATTAGAGGTGTGAGCTATCATACCTGGTTTATTTGGGGCCGTGGATACAATCCAATGACTCATGCATACTAGTCAAGTGCTTGACAACCAAGTTACATCCTTAGCTCAATATCCATTGTGACTTCTTAACAGTGATTGCAATAAATATTAATAGTAAAGTGGTGTTATAATAGGTGGTATATGCTAGGCCTGACACTAAGTATTCTCCCAGGTCTCTTGACTGGATCTGGCATTTTCTGTTGATAGTTAAAGATAACACAGCTGCTCTTCTCCCTCAGGGCTACTGACTTCCCCGAGCAAGGGTTCCAGGGTCCTAGAGGGAATGCTCTACCCTCTGTCTTCTCTGGGCCGCTGCTCACCCATTCTTGGACTCACTGCCTTGGGAGGGGAACTGTCTTGAATTCAAGGCATTACATAAAGCCATGTGCATTCCACACTGGCTTTGCCTCCTCCTTCCCAGTCCCAGAACATTCTTTCATTAAAGAGAACCAGGAGTTACAGACACCTGAAGCCAGTCTGCTCAGGATGCACTGTTACTGATCATAAATAAAGCATCTCCAACAAATGCATAAGACATCAAAAGGGTCGGTGTCACCTGCTCTGGCCTCTTCCTGTCCCTTTCCAATGCACAGCGCCGGCCCCTGGCTATGGGAACCCTCCCTGGAATCGCTAATATCGGGAAGGAGAAAAGCGCCCAGCATACACATTTGATCCTAACATCCTGAGATGAAAGAAACCTGGATCTCTAGCAATGAGCTAATTAAAAGCCAAAAGTCTCTGGTGGCACTCCCATTGTGTGCTTAAGAGCAAGGGGCAGGTGCGTCTTCACTCTCTCCACCTACCAGGTGACACTATGAACAGACCCTTATGAACAAGGATGTGTTCAGAGAAAAGAGAAGAATGCCCTAGCCCCAGTAGGGATCCTTTGCCAGGGAGTTTGACATTCCTTCCCATTGGGCAGATGGTAGATGGGCTACTGCTCACATTCTTGGTAGGTAAACATCTAGAGCAGATATTCCAAGATATTTTCTTCCCCCTACACATCTGAGAGATTTGGCCTCATTGGTTGGGGTCTACAAATAGCAACTTTTATTTGCAAGGAACAGACTACGGGGACTGGAGGACACCCTTGAAAAGGAAGAAGTCAGTGATATTCTTCTCAGCCTCGATGCTCAGTGCCACAGTGTTAGGAAATGAATGGGCTTTCTGAACGGCCAGAAAGATACTGTCACACATTTCTCTGTCCTTAAATTGCCTTGAAGCAATGAACACAGATCCTTTTGCGGAGTCTCCGAGTACTCGCTGACCCGCACTTCTCCTTCTTCCTGTGCTGTGTCCACTCCAGCCCGTGGACTCAGCATTAGTCTTTGGTCTGTCTGTAACTATTTCTGTCCTTGTTTCACCAAGCGATCCTTGGGGACACTCTGTCAGGTGACCGTGTGCTTGTGACTCTCTAAAAGCATGTGTAAATGTGTGTGTTAAACTCACCCCTCTCATCCCTTGCATTATTTTGTTTTGAGGCTGGGAAAGGTTGTTTTCAGAGAGCCAGAGAGGTGCCATTCCTCAGCACGGCAGCCCTGGGGATCCAGTCTGAGCTCTGGAACTTAGGTGACACATTCAAGCTGTAACATAATATCAACTGACAGTTGGAGATTAAAGAAAAATTAAAAAGTCGATTATATGTTACAAGTCTCCAAGTCCCCAGGCTGTGTCCCTTCACCTACTCAGCTTTGAGTTAAGAAAGGGCAGTGCCCGGGTGGCCTCTCCGATGAGCTCCGCTGGCTCTCTCCTGGCTGACCAGGGCTGAGGTGGGAATCCCAGCGACTCAGAAGCTAGGATTTAGGAGGAAGAAACTTTCCCTCTTCTAATCCCCAATTTCGGACAAACATGGGCCCAGAAGTGAGTGAGCGAATTAAATTAACGAACACAATTTCTTCCTGTCATTGAACTCTGACTAATGAGTCTATTTCTGGGTAATAAGAAGGAGCAGGAAGTGACAAGGCAGCGTAATGAATTAGTGGCCCAGAACCTCGTTAGTCAGAATAATCTCTCCACCAAAGATAAATGATGCAAACATTAATTATAAAGCCAGGGTGGAAATGCATCCCATTATTTGGCTCCCTAAGAAATCTATCCCAGTTATTATGAGGCATCTCAGACATCAACAACAGTGATAAAATAAGGGCTTGATACGAACTCTAGCCTGGGTAGACGCACTCCTCTGGTGGTAGCTGCCAGTGGGAGGGCAAAGGATTGGCTCCGCCTTTTAAAGGTATAGTTGTAGGAGTCACAGCTGTGACTCACGATTTTTGCAGTAGGAAACATCTGTGTATGGCGTCTGTTCCTCCAGTCAGCTGACTCAAAGCCTAGCATTCTGGTCCATTAGAGCCACAGAGAAGTGACTCTTCCTTGAGACGCGCCTACCCTTGTCTGGGTGTGTCTTACTCTTTTCCCTGTCATCTCTCTTTTCTCTGATCCTAATGCTTAAGATATACATTTTTAAAACTGTCTTAACAAACCGCCTCTCAGAGAATCCTGTTTGGAAAGCCCCTCTTTTCTGAAAATTCTGAAATATCTGAACAATATTAAAATTTCCTTAATAAAACCCAACTCTGCTTTGTTTGCTTTATGACCCAAAGGTTGTTTAATTAATCAATTAATTAATTAATTAATTTTTTAAGTTGAGGCAAAAGGTTCAACAACAAAACAAAACAAAATCATCTGATAACAAAATATCAATGAAGCCAAGGGATTTGTTAGAAACACTAATTCAATTTTAAAAAGCAATTCTTGGATCATGGAGATGGAGATAACCCAGTGTGTTAAGCCATTGATGTGAAAGCATCTCCCAGACTCCTCCAAAGCCAGACATGACAGCTCATGCTTGTAATTCCAGGTCTACTAGCGTGAGGTGGGCGGATGGGAGTCAGAGACAGGAGAATCTCTCCAGACTCGTGTGTGCACAAGAGTAAACAAGAATCCCTAGTAAAAGAAAGGAGGAAGGTTGTCCTCTGACCTCTGTGTGCCCACAGTGGGACACACACACACACACACACACACACACACGCACAAACACACACTCTCAGAGAGAGACAGAGAAAGACAGAGACAGATTTAGAGAGACAGAGGGAGATGGAGAGAAAGACACAGAGACTAAGACAGAGACAGATAGAAATAGAGAGAGGGTGGGGAGCTTTAAGAGGTAGGGGTGGCTCCAAACCATAGTGCTATAGACGAAATATCAGCCAGAATTTTCACACTGGTTCTGTGTGCTTGGGAAAGTTCCCTGGCCTTCACTAAGAATTATTTTGTCACTAGTGTCTGCAGTAGGCTCTCTGGCTAAGAGGGTGGGGTGGAGCATTGAGTGGGTTGTACCCAAATGACACTTAGCTTCTACTCAGTGCTCTACGCATGCCACCCCCACCCCCCACTGCGATGCCTTTTGCCACAGGGGGATATCACGAGGATCCTTTGCAGCACAGATGAAGGCAGAACCAAGTGTATAAAGCTGGCATGCCACGCCCTGGATGCTCTTCAGGGACAGGCCTTAGAAGCAGAGCCTCTGGGCCGCTAGGCTGAGGACTGGGTGGGATTGTGTCAGCTCCTGGTGCCCTTTACTGCCCAGAATTCTGGTCACAACCCAGAAAGCCAGTAAGGAGGTACAGAGAGAGGAGGAGGAGGACTTGACCCTGAAGCTAGTGGAAAAGGCTGAATCAGTAGAAAGAAATGTGGCTGCAGAGACCGTCAACCAGTGTAAGTCGTATAGGGTTTATACCAGCGCTATGGTAATAAATCTGTCCGTGAGCTCACAGTTTCCAGGGTCCTCCCCGTGGCAGGTGAGGAAGACCAGCGTTTGAGGCAAAGCTGCAGAGCCTATTTCTAGGGGGACTCCCGGCTGAAGTGGAGGCCAAGGGCTGCTTTGGCTTTCAAGGCCCACTTGTTATCTGGCTGGCAATGCTTGGTAATGAGAAAAGAAGAAACAATTAATTGAAAGTGGATTTTAATTGTCTCTGGCTTCTTGTTTGTAGGCTATTAAAATGAGTTTCTTATTAAGCTATCACATCAGGCTGCCTGGCTGCAGGATGGCCCCATAATGCCCTTCACTCCCATTCTGGCCTCTGCTTCACTCCCGTCTGCCTTGGCAAAAATCAAGTGCTTGGATTTTAGTAGAATACAACAAAAGTGAAAAATGGAAAAAAAAAAAAAAAAGAAAGAAAAATAGAAAAAGGAAAAAAAAGAAAAAAAATCTTGCTGTCAACATCTTTGACTTAAAAAAAAAAAAACAACTAAAGCTCACATGTCTTTTATTAATAAATCTTTGGCCTTCCATTTATTACACATCTGCAAGCCCAGAGGATGGCTGGTCAGAAAGGAGCACAAAAGTGTCTGGGCGTTGTCTCCAACTGGTCACTGAGTCCCTGCATTAAAGGTTCAAGGTAGAAATGGACAGGGCAGAGAAGGAAGGCGGTTTAGGCATGGAAAAGAACAGCTAGGCCATCTGCCCCTCTCCTGTCTACCCTGCCTATCCCTGTGGCCCCAATGGTGTGCTGAAGTTCCCTGTCCAGCCATCAGAGATGGCGTGGGTAGGCTGAAGCCATTCAGTTGGGACCTTACCTAAGACTCAGGACTCACCCTTCAGGTTGGACGCTTTGGCTCCATAGATACTGAAAGCCTGTCCTCAGCCCCACGCATCACACAGAAAGGAGCAACCAGACTGGAAGCCATTTCCTCTCTGCTTTGACTCCTTTATCTCAGCAGACACTGGGGCACCTCTTCATGTCCCTCTGTCCACCCCCAACCCGGCCCTCATCTCTCCAGCCTTCCCGCTCAGCATCTTAACTCTGCCATCTTGCCTTCTCCAGTCTCAACACTGCAGTGCCAATGTTTATCCATGGCAGCTCTCCGTTCCCAAGATTTGCTGGATGGCTTTTGGCCTCCTGCCTTTGAGCAACTTCCCTCTCAGCAACTTTCGACTGTGGCAGGACTGTTGCCCTCCCTCGGGCATGCAGAAATAAGTGTAATCAGCCCGCAAGGCTGCTTCCACCCCTCAGCTCCCTTGGGCACTATCTGGCGTCTCCTTCCCAGCCCCACTGCTGCACAGTTTATTTATGGAAGACCAGGGACACCTGTCTCTTTCCATCTAAATTACCTGCAAATTCAGGGGAATCGTCCTGAGTTCCTGCTGGCCTTGGCCTTGCTCACTGTGGGCTGAAGAGAGTGCCTTAGGATGAATGCTGACTCCGGGCTGAGTCCTGACTTTCCTCCAGAGGAGACCATGCAGGGTTGGACTCATCTTTGACTTGGCAGAGTGAGCCCATGGCTCAGAGCCCTGCAAGACCAGCCAAGAGTCAGCGGTATCCGAAGCTGAGGCCTTGAGAAGATCTGCAGGTCACCAGGGATTGACAAAATTGCCAGGCACCAAGAGCGGATCGAAGAAATTGTGTCAAACGTGGCAGAGGAATGTGGCTCCTGAGGGCTTTGTGGGTGAATGAAATGGCCTTGTTGCGGGGTCTGGAGCCTCTTTGAAAGTCACATAAAGGTTGAAGGTTCCCAAGATTTGGTTCCCTATGATAACAGCGGATAGTCTGCTCAGGAATAAAGAGGTCCATCTTCTCGACCCAGCCCCAGAGTACTGAGCTAGCCTTGTCATCTGCATCATATCAGTGGCTAGCCCGGCACACTGGTGATTCCTTACTGTGCTATGTTCAGCTGTTGACCCTCTCTTTCCTCCTAAACGTATTGTGTGGATCTGAAGCAGACTGTGGGTCCCTGCTGATGACTTTTCTTGACAGAGGCCAGGGGGTGGGGTGGAGCTTGCAGCAGAGCACAGACACTCACATGCCTTCAGGATGCAGGCAGCCAAGCTGCTCTTCTAAAGGCAGCTACAGTTGCAGCATACACAAGCCTACACAGTAAACACACTCCAAGCCACAGCTGAGCCCAGTTCCACATGACTTCAAAAGCGGGGTGATACCCCAGCAGACGCGTGGCTGCCCAGACAGCTGGTCCTCCCTACTCCTGTTCAGTCCCCCTGACAGTCCCCATCATGTCCCTGCTTCCTGTCAAGGTCTGACTCAGGCTGCCTGATATCATTGTCTCTGACTACAATGACTTGATCAGCAAGGCTAGGGCAGGGAATTGCATCTCAAGGGCCATCAGATGACAGAGAAGGCTGTAGGAAGAGGGGGCCTTGATCAGGTGAGTTTTGTAGAACTCTTGGCACATGCAGAGGGCCTAGTGGAAGTTTCTAAAATGGAAACAATAACGACTTTGCAGTGCTGGGCCACTTGGGGAACCTGTGGGCCTAGGGCTACCTAGGGATCCTGGATGGGTGGGTGGGGCATGTTCTTGGCCTGGTACTCAGCTATAAGATGACAGTAACCTTCTCTGAGGTGACATCAGAGCCTCCCTGAAAGGAGGCCAGTCTGCCTGACACCCCTTGTGTCTCTGTACAGTCCAGGGACATACTTTCTGAGAAGTGCTAATTATTTCTGCCCCCCCCCCCATGTCTGTCTTTGTGCCTGTCAAGGTGAGTGACTTTCTTCCTATCTTCATATAGTAATCCCGGTCACCCACCTATCTGTCCAAATGGACAAAGCCTCTGTGGAAGCATGACAATCTATATTGGAAAGATTATGATCAGCTCTGGACGCTGCTGCAATTGCATTTGTTTTCTATAGGAGTGTCACCATATGTTATTTATTCTTGCTAGGTGGAACCCGTGTGTGCCTCCAGGTCTCTGGTGGGACCAGAGCTCTTATAGTCACGATTGGATCACTGCGTCCCCAGTTCTTCCTTTGAGGCAGGAGAGCAGAGCTGTTAACATGAACTCAGCTTTTTAAAAGTAAAATGGCAGAAGGGGGACTTGACATCGCCAGTTAAGGAAAAAGAGGTTCCTTTGAGGGCCCTTACTTGTGTCCAGTCTGTTGGTGACAGACACTGATGGGTTGAAACAGCATAGAGAAAAGGGGAGGAGGAAAATAGCATCTAGGGAAGATAATTGACTTTGGAAATGCTATGTCTGAGACGGAAGAAGAAAAACAAGTGAAAATATGTTATTTTACAACCTTGGTACTCCTGACCTCGTTGAAAATAAATATACACACAGCAGGTACAACTTAGCGGAGGTCTAGCGTGGGGTACTGGCGCCCTCTTGTGGTCACAGGAAATAATGCTCTCTTTTTCCTCTCTCCCTCCCTCCCTTCCTCCCTTCCTCCTTCTCTTTCTCACTCCTCTACCTCCTCCTCCATGAGTATTTTATGTGTGTGTGTGTGTGTGTGTGTGTGTGTGTGTGTGTGTGTGTGTGTGTGTACATGGCCAGAGTTACCAATAAGGAAGGTACATTGCAGAGAGGCATGTTTGGGCATCCCCTGAATTCAAACTAGAATGTTTTGAGAAATAGCTGCAGTTTCTTGACTTCTCAAGGCATTTTCATACTTGAAGAGGAGATGGTGGCACTGCATATAGGAAACCCATTCTTAAAGATTAATGTGGCGTGTGTGTGTGTGTGTGTGTGTGTGTGTGTGTGTGTGCAGCCATCGTGGTCTCAGCTTCACCATTTATAAAACGAGGAACTTGAACAGGGTTACACTTCAGTTTCTTTTTGCCTGGGACAGTCCCTGAGGAAAAGCCAGGCTCCAGGAATCTGCCAAGCCATGACAATGACATAGGAATGGAACTCCTCATACTAGAATTGCAGCAGCCTTTTGTTCCCATTCAATGGTGCAAAACAAGGCCCATGTTAAACCCACTTGGCAAGCCCGGGTACCCTGTCTGCTTACCTGCAAAGCTCCGTCTCTGATACCCTCAGAAGGAGACACAAATCTTCCCCTTGGGAGGATGCCACCAGGGACCTCCACCCATTGCACTAAAGGATGGGTAGTCACAGAGGTTAGAGAGTGGGCATCACCCTGAGCTCTGGATTAGATTTCAAAACACGTGCTAACTGTTTGTGGGATTTGATCTTTTACCTTCCCCTTTATTTGAAACTTAAGCCAATACACTCACGAGAGAAATGAAAGCTCTCTGGTAAGCCAGGCACCCCACAAGGTACCTCTTTCCTTCTCCATCTCTCCATATGTGGAGTCTTTTGTCTTTTCGAATGTCTAGCCTGTGTGCAGACCTCCGCCTTCACTGGTACTCCCACCTCTTGGGTCTGCCTGAGCTCTCCACATCCAGATACATCTTTGTGCTTATTGTAGTGTGAGACCAAAGGATCCTTGCTGTGGAAACCCCTGGGATACAGCTGTTCAGCAAGACAGTGATTTCCCGTGGCTACACTGTTTTATTAAGTGTGTTAAACAGCCAAGCAGCTCATCTGTCAGCCACTGTTAGTTAACTGGTTATCTTGGCTGTCTCCCAATAGATAAGGGGTTGTTTCCCCAACACATTTAAAAATTCTTATTACTGCCCGTGATGTGACTTCACTAATGTTATTATTATAATTCATTTGTACCTTACACAAACCCTTTGCCAAGTACATCATCATAACTGTTTGAATTGGTGGCCATGTTAATAAGCAATTATTGTCCAGCTGTGGTGGCACATGCCTTTAGCCCCAGCACTTTGGAGGCATAGACAGATAGATTTCTGTGAGTTCAAAACCAGCTTGCTCTAGATAGTGAGTTTCAGGCCAGCGGGACATGGTAAGACCCCCATCTTAAAAAAAATGTGAAAAGCAATTGTTACTTGTTGAGTGCCAACTGTGGGAAAGCAACTTTAGTTTCAGAGTCTTCTATTTGTCATGGGTGCTCTGGAATCTGGGTAGCGTGCTATCTGGTTTTAGTAGGTGACGATCTCAAGGCTCAGCAAAGCTGAAATGGTTTCTTTGGGTTGTCAAAGCTGCTGAACTCTAGAAGAGATGGAGAGAGGCCTGCTTCTAAGTCCAAAGGCTTGAAACTGTTCATGGTGACCTTTCTCCCTTTGTCCATGTCCCTGACCTCTCTCCATTTGGCATCTTGATTCAGAAGATTCACTGGACACACACACACGCGCACACACACACACACACACACACACACACACACACACACACACACACGGAGCCCAATAGTGGACCTCAAAGACCAATTGTCTCTGAAATATATAAGCCTATAGGAAGGAGTTGTTTTGAATTATGCAAATGCTACTGGATAGGAAAGGAATGAGTTATTTTCTTTTTAATTGCATATGGTGAAACCATGACACTTGGGCAAAAGTGATGTCAAAACAATTAACTCTGTTTTAAATAAATGTGCCCTGTCTGAGGTACCACAGTACAGGCCTTTTCTGGGTTCTCACACCGGAAGCATGCATGAGTGTACATATCACACGTGTGCCTGTGCATGAACATATGTGAACCTGTGTGTAAGTATGCATGTCTGTTCATGCCTGTGGATGTGTGAGTGTGAAGTAGGTGTGCACTCATGTGCACAGGGAAAGCAGCCAGAAGGAGAGGAAGGAGTTATCCGAGAACCTGTACAAGGCTATCTCTGGCACTTCTCAGGTTACTCTGGCAAGGCACTATAACCTGGAGAGAGAGATGGGCGTGGTTTGGTAGGCTTTTGCTTTCTTATTCCGTACCAACCCTTTGAAAATGCAGCCAGAGCACTGAAACATCAACGTTTACCACACATCTAAGAAGCAGGCATCTTCTTACCCAGGCACGGCACACTAATGGCATCTGGGAACATGGCACGGGAGTCTACTGCTGTTGTCTTGTGTGCCACGTTGATTCCAGCTCCTCCAGATGTGCCTGTTATCTCTGAGCCTGAACATTGACCCATCCGTCCGCTTAGCTGCCTTCAGCTGTCACGTCCTTTCTGGTTCTTTTAATGCGGAGCTGCACTGCAGCCTTTGTCTTTTCTGACGTTGACAGTCTTGACAGTGACGGACAGACTATTCGGCTGTGTTGAGTGCTTTTCAAACGTCGCGCCAATCAGCAACAAACAGCTCTGAGCCTAGCACACAGGATATGCTGACTTCATGTAGGTAGGATGAGAGGGACCCTGTGGACGGTGGCCTGGACCCTCCACCCTTGCTTTGAGAACTCCCATCCCCGTGGGAGTTTGTAGGTGCCAAGGGACAGGTGAAGCAGGTTTAAGTGCCCCTCTGGCCCTTGGGGACACTTGAGTTTATGTCAGTTGCCCACTTTCCATGAGTACTTACTTTTTCATTTCTGCAGTCAAGCCTCTCCCAGCACTAATGAGAATTAATTGGAAGGTTATAAGTGAAAGTCTTTAGTAAACTATAGCAAAGTGCTAGACAGATGCAATATATTATTATTTATTATTAATATGCCAGCCAGGCAGCCTGAAGCTACAACAGCATGGTGAAATTGAGGGAAAAAAAATTTTTTTTTGAAATCCAGAGAGTGTGGCTATCCAGACAGGAGTGCTGAACATGCAGCCCTACCCAGGGCCTGCACCAGGGCCCCTCCTATGCCACCTCCACTGTGCTGTCATACTTGACATCTGTGAAGGGCCATCCTGCTCTGAGAACCAACCGGTATTCTCTTGACACTCCTGAGCATTGAGCTGTCACTAGTGAGGGACAGAGATTGTTACAGGGAGAGCAGGTTATTCATGCAGAGTTACACAGTCAGGACGGGTTCGAGCCAAGAAGCACATTTGCGGTGTCTTTTGAGGGGCAGAGGCGGGCTGGAGCTGTGTCAGTTTGCTCTTTCCAAGCCACCCTTGGTGCCCCATGACATACATACAAAGGCCTGAGACGGAACTGGTCAGCAGGTCCTACTCTACTGTAACAGATCTTCCAATGTGCAAACTATCCACTCTCTTTCTGCAGGTCCTTAGTTGTTCATTGATATGCAAATGCATGCTAATAAACTTTGCGGCTACACTTGATGACCTCAGTTGTATTTATTTATTGACTTGGTCTGAAGGACTCTAAGGAATTCACAAGCATCAACTTTCTCTGGGAACTCTGGGGACAAGCACTCTCAGGCCAGGACTGGAGGGCTGCCGAGAGCCCAGATGCCTTCGTCCTGGTCAGGCTGAGCCCTTTGGACATCTTTCTTTGGAGCCTCCTCATCCAGTTTCTCCAAGTCCGGATGGACAGACTGATCTCTCTGTGGTGGATGACTAAGCTTCCTTGCTCTGTAAACCTAAGTGGTATCAGTCAGTGGGCCAGCGTCTGGCGCCCCCTCGCTACCCTTCCAGGCTAGAAGGAGCCAGAACACACGTAAGATTTAGGAGAAAAGATCTGCATCTCCTTGATGTAACACACAGAGAGGAAAATGCCCTCCAAGTGGCCCTCTCAGTGCTGGGTAACCACCCCAGAATCCAGAAAGCACTGGCAGAAACCTGGATCTCTATATGGATTTCAGAGTTTTCAGGCATGGAATTGTCCAAAGCCTCTGCCCCCCCAAGACCCTTCGCCCTACCTTTTTTCTGCTACACCCTCCTTTTCCCTCCTTGTTTTCCTATCTTTGGATCGATCTATCTATCTATCTATCTATCTATCTATCTATCTATCTATCTATCTATCTATCTATGGAAGGAGGTTGTCATGAGTTCTCTGGACCTTCTGTCTGTGGCCTTGTGTCCCTGGACTTATAACTAACTCCGGACTTAAATGGAGGTTTAAGCAGGAGTGAGGTAGGCCAACTCAGTCAGGAGACCCTGGCAAGATTGGGTGGCACGGTTCCAGAATACCTTTCACCAAGACCCGTTTTTATGAGTTCGGCTTCCTCAGAAGTCTTCCCCATACTTGCTACCACTCTCGTGTTACATAGTTGTTTTTGCAATGGAAGCTGTCCTTTCAGAAAGTGCTTACGGAGAACAGACTCCCCTGGACCTCAGCTGGTCCTCCTCTATGACCTGCTCACAAAGAGAAGTCAGCCCCATCCTTCCCAGTTCAGGCAACAGCCTTCTCTCGCCCCATGTTTCCTCCTGACTCCAACCTGCTCCTCTTATATCCTGGATGCAGATATTCAGTTGCTCACACTGCAAGTGAGAAGGGAAAGTGTTGTGCATGAAGGGTGAACAGAGCAATGAAGAAAAGCAGGGTAGATTTGAAAATCCAGATCATAGCCGGGCGTGGTGGCGCATGCCTTTAATCCCAGCACTCAGGAGGCAGAGGCAGGCAGATTTCTGAGTTCGAGGCCAACCTGGTCTACAAAGTGAGTTCCAGGACAGCCAGGGCTACACAGAGAAACCCTATCTTGAAAGAAAGAAAGAAAGAAAGAAAGAAAGAAAGAAAGAAAGAAAGAAAGAAAGAAAGAAAGAAAAGACAAGACAAGGGCTTGTCTCTTATCCGTGGGATCCAATCAGTCAGTGGCTTCCCAAGTAATTGACTGAGGAGTCCAGGACAGGGATCGATTAATCATGCCTGCCTTGGCAAAGACAGAGAAGTGCTAGGTTTTTTGGTTTTGTTTTTGTTTTTTGCTTGCTTGCTTTCCAATGGTCATTCCACAGGGAGCTATGGTCCACACAAGTCTGTGATTGTGCAGTTCTGCCTGCTATTTGTTTCCTGTTCCTCCCATGCCCTTCTGACAGCGTTAGGGCCTTAAGTTTATTTACAAAGGTAGCATGAGAAAGTGTAAAAACACTCTCATCAGTGCCATTCTAAACCACCAACATGTAAACTAGTGGGTCCCTGTATACGTGTAAAGACCCTGAGACTCTCGGGGTGGTGCCTCTAATCTTCCTGGGGCAAGCTAGTGTAGGAGAAGCACAGATGGAGTTTTAGGAGAAAAAAAAATAATAAAAGAAATACGGGTGTTGAATTGGGAGAGGTATAGTGCCAGGTTTTGGCCAACTATCTCTCTTTTTAACAAAGTCATGGGAAGGTGACTCCATGGATTAGGATTCTCTGGGCAAAGCGGCTTGAGAAAGGCCTATATTTTATAGCAAGATTCGGTGGCAGATTTTATCGAGCATCTGTAAATCCCTCCTGGACACGGGAGGATGAAGCTTTCTGGGTGAGACATGAACCCAGCCGGAGACAGCCCTGGGGGCCCTGATCCCCCCATCCCTCTCTGCTATTTACATCCCTGTCTGCGGCGGCCTCCCCTCCCCTCCCTCTCCCGTGGCAGTGGCAGTGGGCTGCTCGTAAAATTGACTTTGAGGATTTCACTGAAATGAATTGGAAAGCTACCAGATTTGGGTTGTTGAAGAAAAATAGGACTCCCTAAGGTCAGGGACTCTGCGGAGTCTTGTTTAGATTCACATGCTTCCCCGACCAGCACCAGCTCCCCCCCCCCCCCCCCCCAGGGGTCTGTCTTTCTATATGATATATATATACACATGTGTGTGTGTGTGTGTGTGTGTGTGTGTGTGTTTAGGTAGCTGTTTTTCTGTGTATGTTTCTGTCTATCTGTGTCTATCTGTGGCTACTCTGGCTGTAGAATCAAAATAAACATATACAAATAGACCGAGTTCACCCTGCTGCATTCCAGATTAGAGTTCTAATCTAGGTTCCAGGTCTAGAAACAAAAGCTACACACTTACAGATACTTCTGACCCACATTCGATTCCAGTGGATGGATCAACGGAGCCCTCTCTCCACAGCACAGAGGCATGAGGTCAAGCCTCCCATGGCTGAGCAGTGTGCTGATCGCTGCTGCTACCCTCAACTGTTGTTATCTGTATGGAGCAATCTGCGCAGCCTCTGTTTGCACCTCTCTCCAAGGCTGTTGTAGCAAACATTCCTAGACTTTCTTAAGTAAAATAGCCACTGTCATTTCAGGCCTCTTAGGGCATTCTGTAAACTACAGTGCACCAAATCCCTTCAGCAAATCCCTTCTCCCTGCGACCTCCCTGTTAACAAGCCCTAGATGGTAGAAGGGCTCCCTCCATCCTCCCTGCTTCTGCACCTACGGCACAGAGTTGCGCCCTCTAGTGGAGACGAAGGAGTCTGCAAGTCCTTTAAGTCCTTTAACACAAAAATAGCCACCCAGGCATGAACTGTCTTCCTTTTGATGCCACAGATGATAGTGAGTGTCCTTTTAAGCCCACGTTGAGAATACCCTGCTCTAGTTTGCTCAGTGTCTGCAAGTGAAAGATACTTAAATTCATTTAAGCTCTGCCAGCCAGATCTGACGCCCGTCTTTCAGAAGGCCCCCTTCCAGCTCTTTAGCCTTTGGTCTCCGGTCCCTTCTTTCAGCTAACTGAAAGATAAACCTAGCACCAACTGGGTCACAGGAGCTGTGCTCGGTGTCCACAAACAAGAAAAGGTGCCTATGGGATTTTCTAGAATTCTAATAGTGCAAATTCTATCCTATCTTCATTGTACAGGCGGTGTGTGTGTGTGTGTGTTTTGTTGTTGTTGTTGTTGTTGCTGCTGTTTTTGTTTTGTTTTGTTTTACCTATGCCTGTCTTCTGAAAACACAGCTTCCTTTCCCAACTGCAAAGCTAGCCTGGAGTCTGTCTGTGCTATTCATAATCAAAAGAATGCTCACACCACTCTCTGGACAGGAGTAGCTCCCCACTTTCATGTCACCCCTCTTTGTTCCATAAATTGAGGCAAGAAAGAAACCCAGGGTGTGTTCAGCACACAAGCTACTTCAGTGGGGAGCCCACAGCAGGGAACCCATGCTTAGAGCAAAAGAATGATGGGAAATGACCTGTCCTCCAAGATGAACACACAAGTCTCCCATCCAGGAGACATAGAGGAAGTAAACAAATGGGTCTTTGAAAAATATAGATGAGATAGGTCCCCGCTGAGTGTAGGCTGGAGGTACCATGGAGATGCACACCACTGGGCTGGTGGCATTGAGTTTTGTATGGAGTGATGGGTTTATAGATGCAGAAATAGACTCCAGGTGTGTCTGGGGTTCATCCTGTCAAAACGTTCATGGCAAACTGCCCCGGGGATGCTTGGAACATGATGCAACAAATCCTGTCGTTATTGCTGTGGAGAGGGTGTGGATGGCTCCTCTGCAGGTGGCCTGACCCAGAGCCAGCATCTGTGCTCCCATTTTCAGAAATCACACAGTTTTAGCAGAGAGCAGGCAGCTGGCTGTTAGTGACAAAGATCCCCTGGGAGAATGGCTGGGATCTCCGTTGCAGACTGAGTTCCCTAAATGTGCCCTCCCCTGCTCCTCCTACTGCTGTGGTGGTGGTGGTGAAAAGAAAGTTGGCTGGCAGAGGTGAGGGTGGGGTGGGGTGGGGAAAGAGGGTGAAGGATGGAGTTTAGAGCAGGCACTGAAGGATGGCAGGAGCAGCAAGAGGCTCTAGTGATGGGACCAAATTCTCTTTTTTCAAGTTTCCCGGAGCTGGGTTCTTAAAACTCCATCACTCGCTGGCCCGGCCATGTGGGGGATGGCTAGGGTTAGCCTCATTCAATTTCGCTTCCTCCACTAGCAATATTGAGATCTTTATCTCCTAATATGTTGGGAAGAATTCCGGGAGGTCATACACATGGCCCGTGGAACAGAGCAGAAAGAGAGAAGCTTAGCCGCCAGTGCCACAATAGCAAATGTGCGCGCACACGGCTGACCGGAGCAATCCTGGGAGGATCCTTCTGGCTGAGTGACAAATGACATCCCAGAGATTATAAAGCTTGACCCTGAACACAGCAAGGTGGCTTCTGCAGGCAACAGAGCCAATGCAAACCTCCCTGCTCTCCCCAGCCCCGGCTGCAAAGCCCTTTCTCAGCAGCCTCCACCTCCACGGTGCTGGCAACATTATACTTTTGGTGCTTCCAGAACCTGGTCATAGCTTCCAAGGAGTTCCGAGAACCACACAGAATGGAGAGGAGGGCTGGCTGTACTTGAGCGGTGCTCCCCAGCTTCCTGCCGGCACACAGATGTGTAGCTCTGAATGTATACACTCCCCAGCGATTCAGTCTGAGCCTTGCATCTGGCTCCCGTAACAAACACGCCTGTGATACGGGATCAGCAGCCATTGGCAGGCCAGACTCAGACCTCCACACACCGGTCCTGAGAGTATTCATGGTGAGGTGATTCATGCTCAGCCAACAGCACCAGGACGGGTGTAGCTGCCGAGAGTATTGTTAGGTTAGTTAGTTCACTGACACCGCCTGTAGCTGCCAGAGCTAGACAATTGCTGTGTTGTTTCTCTTGCAAGTCACCAGTGTCTGGGCTCTGCTCCCCTCGTCAACTGTGTTACAGCCCACTGATCCCTGTCTCCCATGCTCCTCTTTGGTACCATGCTCACCCCCACAAATGCCTTTACACTTGCTGGTCTCCTTGTGATGTCCCATGTCCTAACAGCAAGAGAATTTCCTCCTCGTAGCTCACAGGCTTATCACCAAATGTCTCTTATCAGAAATGTCTCCCACTCTCCACTTGTAGAGGAAACTACACGATGTCCTATCTCTTTCCTCGTTGCTTGACTGTCTTTTTCTTGGCATATACAGTACCTAGCACATTATACATTTACCTGTTCTTATCCGTTTAGTGTAATCCCACTCAACACATACATAAGTTCCAGACAGACTTAAATTTCATGTAGAATATAGAGGATTGGCACAGAGAAAGCCCTCAACACAAGCATTTTTAATCTAGTCACAGCATCGGGAGTAACATGTCTGCTTTGTGGCCATCTGGTGTGACTCTGGACCAGCACGTCTATGTCTGTGTATGGCTCCCAGTAGCTTATCATAGCTAGGGAAAGGGCCAAGTAAGATGCTTCTTAGCCAGTAGTGGATGGGAACCTCGGGCCACAGAGAGACGCCCCAGGCCTGAGCACCTGCTTGTGTCTTGTTAGGAATTCTTTGTCCCCTTTGTACACTTACAAGGACCCAACCCCACTTGGGTACAACTTTAAGGCTAGTCTGGAGCTGCAAATGAAAATGGGGTCAATTTAAAAAAAATAATTCCTTTGATATTTTTAAAGGTACACAATCATTTCTGTCCTCTTCTGAGAACCACTTAGCTGTGGGTTGGAGGTTGGGGAAGGTTCCAAGTGTCATAGAAGCTAATTAGGAACAATTTCAGCCCAGGTACATCTGCCAGGGTAGGACGCAGAAACCAGCAGGCTGAGTGGTGGCTGGGTCAGAGGGTGGTGGAGGTGGAGCCAGTGCCAGCAAGCATTTCAGAGCTCTCGAAGACAACCAGACGTGTGGCCAGTATGGACTCGGCCTGAGGAGGGTGTATTCCTTCTGTAGGCATCTATTGGAACAGGCATTCCCTCTGGCATTGCTTTAAGCAATAATTTTCTTAGGTCAAAATTTCAAGAGGAGTGAAAATTGTAACTGAGTGAAATGTGACCCCATGTGAATAAGGGCATACCTGTGGTCAGATGTTAATCTTGGTGTGTTGTTCATCTACTAGGAATACATATACATATAATGTGTGTGTGTGTGTGTGTGTGTGTGTGTGTGTGTGTGTGTGTGTGTGTTCTGCCTCTCTCAGGCCCCCTTCCTATTCCAAGCGTTTGAATATAACACCTTGGCCTCTTTCAATTTGGATCTCTGGTCAGGGGACAAAGGCCAGCTCCATCCCCGTAGTGACCTTATGAGGGTTACAAAGGGCCCAAGGCCAGGCGTGGGGGCGCACACCTTTAATCCCAACACTTGGGAGGCAGAGGCAGGCGAATTTCTGAGGCCAGCCTGGTCTACAAAGTGAGTTCCAGGACAGCCAGGGCTATACAGAGAAACTTTATCTCAAAAAACAAAAACAAACAAACAAAAACAAACAAAAGAGGGGGGGCAAGGTTTGCATCCTGCTGTGATCATTAACTTTCAGGGTCTGGACTGAAAAGATGCTTGCTCTCATGACCGGCACCCAGTCAGTAACTGGCCTTTGTTACACATTCTCTGTAATCAAAATGTCCCTCCATCTCTCTCTGCCTCCTGGGTGTGGCAGTGTCCTGGGCAGAGCTGACTTCCATGAGTTAATGCTACCCAGCTCTGGGATGAGTCTTGGGGCTGCATGGCTCTGGGTGAGAACTCAAAGACCAGTAGGCAAGGAACTTTATTAAAGGTCTGGGCCACTGGGAGAGAGGGACCAAAGGCCACAGGGAAGACATGGGCCTTTCCTTTGCCGCTGATTCATGGGTGGTCCTCAGGTCCCTGCATGTCCTCCATTCCCCTACAGATTTCCCTTTGGTGCCAAATGCACTCTAGCAAAGCAATCAAGTGAACATATCTTTAAAAGAAAACTCATTTACTAAGCAGGCCTCTGGAGTACTTGATGGAATAGCCCTCCTCTGGATGGAAATAGTGGTGTAATGGCCTCCCCGGGGTTATTATTGCACTGACATTGCAGCAGGCTAATAAACCCCAGAGGGGTGCGATGCATACTGCCAGGCGGTCTCACATCTGGATAAGGGAGTCTGCAGATGCAGGCCTCCAACCTTGCCTGCAGCTCCACAGATTTGTCACTAGAGGGCACCCTTGCCCCCTGTAGGGAAGACACTACCTGGGATGAAAGCCCAATTCTGTAAAATGAAAATGAGGGCTCTCAGACAGGCAGGCAGGCAGGCAGACAGACAGACAGACAGGGAAAGCAGCTTCCCTTTTCCTCTTGGTACCCTGGCTACATTTGCAAAATGATTTGCAAAGCAGAGTTGGACAGAGGGGCGCAGCTCAGATCATCACTAAGTCAGAAACCAGCATGTGGGTGATTCTTCTTAAAGTCCGAGATCAATGCTTTCAGATCCCATCAGATGTGTCGTTTTCTCTGTTGGAGAAGTCTGAGAGTTGAGCTCTAAATTGGCAAAGGCATCACCGGTGGTCCTAGCGCCTTTCTTCCACGGGCTTCTCTGGGGCTGTGCTGCGGGGCTGTGCAGGAGTTCCATGCTCCTTGTCTTTTGGGAGCTTTCCCATGGTGCTCAGCGGGGCTCAGTTCATGCTGTGAAAGAAACGTGGGTGGGTGCAGGTGATACGTGTAGGGGAATACCAGCTTCTCCCTGGGTTTGGAGATCTAAGTTGTCTCTCCGTCAGACCAAATGGCTGCATTCTGAATCGAAACAAGGCCGCCAGTGTCCAGGGGCACTTACCTGATCTTTAGATCTTACCTGATCTAAAGGACCGTGCATTCTAATACATCATAAAGATTTTCTTGGGACATCTAAACCACTGTCTTGTTCTGTAACATATACTTTTAGTTGGTTCACAATTTGAGTTTTTAAATGAATTTAGTTAGTTTTAATTTTACGTTAGCATTACCTTTGCTTAAAAACAAACCCTGGCCGATGAATTAGATGTTTGCTGGACCAAGTCCCCAGCAGAGGAAGGAATGGCATGCCAGTAAGGCCGCTCTACCCTCTTCTATTTATGTTCCATTTGAGAAGTGAGTTTTCCTTCCTCCTATGGATCTAGGTCATAGTGAAAGGTAGGAAATGAGCAGCCTCCATTACCAGGAGCAGACACAGGTAGCTGGGGACTTTGCACTGGCCCTGTATAGTTGAGCTCTGAGAAACACAGCAATCTCTAAAGTCTTGTATGGTTAAGGATCCCAGGGAAGGCATAGGGTGTTGGGAAGTGGTGGAGCCAGAATTTGTAGCCTTTCTAATTCTAGCACAGGACAGTTATTCTGTTAGCCTAAGTCTCATGGTTTTAATTCAAAGACTAGCTCAGCTCTTGGGAGAGTCTTCTAAGATTTATCTCGTAGAATTCAATTTCCCTGCAATTGTTGCTTTTGGCCTTCATCCCCCTGAAGGCACTCCTTCCCTGACAGATCTGAACACACTTGAGGTGACAGCCACCAGGAGGAGCAGGCCTCCAGAGGGACTGGTTGGCTAACGCCTCAGGCCAGGGGCATTTGGGCCTTGCCTTAGTTTTCTTCTCTTTTGCTAAGCCTCAAGCTAAGACTCCTCCAGGACTCTGCCTCCATGTTGAAGCACCCCATTTAGAAAACATCTCTGTTTCTAGAGGCACCACGCGCATCTACTTCCAGGCTTCTCCCCATCATCTCATTACAGTGATGTTCTGCCTTCCTCGGCCTGCCACAGAGGTGAGAATGAGAGAGGGGCGATGTGGGAGAAATAGAAAAGTTATTAGAATCGCCAGCACCTTTATGCTCCGGCTTTCCTTCAGATCACAAAATCTAACACAGAATGCAACTAAAAATAGCTCTGGGCTACTGACAGCCTGGTCCGTGCAGGCGTTGTGTGTTATGAACCCGACTCTGTCTTTCACGGTCCCCTCACCGGTCTCCTAAGCAGGTGACATTCTTGCACCATTTTGCTGATGTGGAAACTGAGACATAGACAGAGAAGTTGATTTGTTCTTAGACATCCTTCAACAGATCATGGCTGCACGGATGAGCTGTAACCACTTCTCTTGGCTGGGTGAAATGTCAGAGCCCACTAGACTGCTCCAATATGGCCCAGAAGGTGGATGGCACCTTGGCACAGGATTAGGTCCCATTGTGTTCCCAGTGCCTAGAGAGATAAAGGGGATCCGTCTACTGCTTCTTAGTGGTCAGGGATGACATCAGTGATGACATATGAGAAGCCAAGGCAGACAATTTAAGGTCAACGAGGGTGACACGAACTTGGAGCTTTCTGTGCCCCACACATTTGTCCCTGCATCCCTTCCCCCAGCCCAGGCATGCAGGAAGACTTTAAGTGCCTGAGTCAAGGATACTCCACCTTTCTCATGGCAGCTGGCACTCTGCCCTAGGCTACCCATTCCCACACTTACCATCTGCCAGCTCTCCAGAGAAACTCTGTAATAAAAAAGATTTTTCTGCTTTAGTAGAAAATATCATTTTTTGGTCACATGTCTATTTCCCAGGACAGATAGATTTTCATTTCCATTTATACATTTGTCACTCTGCTTTGCATACAAGGATCCTGCACTCTGTCACTACGCTGTATGTAGTCAATGCTGGCAGAGGCGATATCCACCTGTGAGTCCTATGTGTTAGACTCTGCTGATGCTGTCTTACAATGAAGAGGCATCTTCAGAACGTGGGGCCATCACATGTCCTTTCTCTGAGTGTATTCCAGGGCCTTTGTGTTTGTAGAACTTGAAAGAGGAGTGTCCTGAGCTCACCAAAGAAGCCTTGATTCTGGATGGTTAGAGAAGTTGGAAAGAGAGGCTCCCTGGTGGAGTTAACACAAAAACACACATACCATCTGGTTTATAAAGAAAGTTCTGCAAGTTCTAGAAGTCCAGGGTAGCCATCACCTCAGAGGGATGAAGAGACGTGTGTCCCTGAAAAGATCAGAATGACACACAGCAACCCCGGAGGAGCTTCCAGACAAAGGTCAGTTGCCATCCACCGGTAGAGGAAGTCTGACCCACAGCTGGTCTGCATAACCCCTTGCATGCATTTCTGCTAGGGTGGCCCTCAGGGACTCCTGTATCCAGAAATACAGAAGTCAAAACTATACAACCAGACACCGTCTTGAGGGGAAAAGGGAAAGAATGCTCTAATCAACAGGCCGTGAGAAACATGGCGTATTTGGACTCGAGGCCCCCCGAGGGTGAGGAGAGAGTGTGGCTCCAGAAGAGGCTGTGTGCTAAGGGAAGCCTCACTCCCAACATCCTGGGAACAAAACAGTCTGGTCTCCACTCAGAGACCTAAGAGAGCAACACTGTGACACCAGATGGACTGAGAACAGGGACCCAAAACAGGGGGTTTGTGTCTCAGTATTTCCAGCTGAGGGGGAGGGGAGGGGAGGGGAGGGGAGGGGAGNGGAGGGGAGGGGAGGCAGATGGAGGCCTGATGCCAGAGATTCTTGAAGAATGCATGACACAGGATGAACGCATAAAGTTCAGGAAGTATTGTCAGCATGTGAGCCTCCCAGCGTGACTGCAACAGCTGGCCTCATCCAGTTTAAGCCAGCACAGAAACACACACAGGCACACACACACACACACACACACACACACACACACACACACGCACACGCACACGCACACGCACTCATGCATACACACACACACACTAATGCATACACACAAATACATGCACACACACAGACATACATGCACATATGGACACACAGAGATGCAAACATGCACATATCCATATGCAGGAACCCATAGTCACACACATGCATGTGCACACACACATATAAACACAGTATCACATACATACATGCATAAACAGACATATACATACACACAGTCATCCTCCCATATGCACACATCTACAGTCACATATGTACACACACATGTACAGACAGTCTCACACACATACACACACACATGAACAAGCACACACAGCATGGGATCATGACTCTCCTTGCACTATAGATAAATCAGATGCAGGGGTTTTCAACAAGTGTGAAAGAAAGGCAGGGGTCCAGGGTCCAGAGGACAATTTCTGAGGGCACAGACACAGCTGCTTCCGTTAGGGTAGCAGGTATAGGCATGGTGTCCCTAGAGGCCTCTCAGTGTTTCTCTGGTTCAGTGACCACCCTGAGCTCATTTTCAGCTCGACAAGGTCAAGCTTATTCAAGGACCTGTCTGAACGCTACCCTAACCCGCACATCTCCTGCGGCAGGGTAGGCTGACCTCACCACTGAGTTATGTGTTAGGGAAGTTGCCCGTGCTATCTATCTCTCAGTACTTGGAAAACAAACAGGAATAAAACAAGGATAACATTAGCTCTTTGGATAAAAAATTGAAGACTATAAAATGTCAAGTCAGGGAGCTGGAGCCACCCAGGCAGCCCCATGGGCACATGTGTGCTGTCACACAGATTGTATGGAGGTAAAGAGTGTCCTAGACAGGATTAGAAAAGAAACCGCTGCAGGAGACCTCACTGGCCTCTGGCCTCCATTCTGGGCCCCTAACCTACCCCCACAATTTCCTTTGAATCCTTTTAGCTCAGAGCTTCACAGTAAAAGTTGACTCCTTGTAAGCACTCAGAATAATGTTATGGCCCATTAAAGAAACACACACACACACACACACACACACACACACACACACACACACACAGAGAGAGAGAGAGAGAGACAGAGACAGAGAGACAGAGACAGAGACAGACAGAGAGAGACAGAGAGAGACAGAGAGATTGAGAGAGACAGACACAGACACAGACACAGACACAGACACAGACACAGACACAGACACAGACACAGACTGAAACAGAGGAGAAAAAGAAGAAAAGAAAGTTTACCTTCTGCTTAGCATCAGGGCAGAAAGTACCCTCCCAAGGATTTAAAATTAGTGTAGAGAGCTGGGCTGAAAATCAGTAAGCCAAATCACTTCCCCTCCATCAGACTCTACAGAACTGAGCGAGAGTGGGGGAATGAAAGGGTTAATATGGCATGTTGGGAGTGGATTAAGGATTTCAGGAAGAGATCAAGGGCAATGGTGCTGAGCATCTGGGGCCAGTGTTAGATGTTTCAGCCAAGAAATAGCATGCCAGGGCATTAGCTGAATTTAGTTGGGATTCTGGGTTTTGTGCTGTCGCTAATGAATCTGTGTGAGTATTTATAATGGGACTGTCAGAGCCACCGCCAGCCAAGACAAATCATTATAAGTCATCATGGGCAGACCTGAGAGAGAGATGGAGTGGGGAGGCCGGCCTGGGTATTTGACCTTTTGGGGAGTTCCCTTGAGCCTGGCCTGTCAGAGGTAGATGGGAGGAACCGAACAGGAATCTCAGAGCTCAGAGGTCGGCAGCTTGGGTCAGTAAGGCTGAGGGGCACGGGGATATTCAGGGGATCACTTCCTGTGTTCTCAGTTGTGCTGTCTCAATGAGAGATGGAGAAAAAAATTTTTTTTCTCCTGCTGAAAAATGTCACCTTCAACCTGACACTGGAGCCAGAGCATTTACAAATCTGCCTGTCACCACGACAGCCTGACAGATAGCAACCTTAGCCGGGACTGAGTTAAATCGCCACTATAAGTCTTGCAAAAAGTTTGCTCTCTTAAGATTTTTATCATGGAGACAGGTTAAGGGATGAGGGGCATGGTTCCCAACAGGAAGGATACTAGGGCTCTGCGCCTGTCTTCCTGGGAGCTCTGGCAGCTGTAGGATTATCTATTACCCGAGGGGAGGTGACAGAAGAAAATTACCCAGCCCCAACCCCATCTGTTGCTGAACACCGTTTATTTCACCGTCACTAATTCACTCGGCGTGCCGTTTTCCCTTTGTCTCCGTGTCACCCACCCAAACCTTACATGTCTACCCTCCCGTGTTGCCAGCTGGACATCGCAGCTGTGGGAACAAAGTCCTCGGATCCCTTCGGTGAGCTGCAGCCCCTCTTGGGTGTCTCCTCTCCTCTCTGAATTGTCATTTCTCCCATAACTGATTAGGCACCGGAGGCAAGACTGGAGAAGCTAGCATGATTGCTTTCCCAGCTCGGCTCTGCAGGTAGAGCACATTTCTGTGTTTGGCTTCGTCTCCAGGGACGCGCCTCTCTTAGGAAGCCGTGGGAGAGTATTAATGAAAGATAGCAGACCTTTGTTGCTGCGAGAGCAGCTGTAGAGACTGGGCTCACTCTCTGGCATTCATAGTATCCTCAGGTGCTTGGTCATTGGTCA
The DNA here is from genome assembly GCA_902729485.2 of Mus minutoides. Classification (NCBI taxonomy): domain Eukaryota; kingdom Metazoa; phylum Chordata; class Mammalia; order Rodentia; family Muridae; genus Mus; species Mus minutoides. Next base: position 2,660,937 of record LR749514.1, read on the forward strand.
CCGCCCAACTTCGGCTTTCTCATACTGCGTGTAGATCCAGCGCCTGCTCTCATCTCAGCTCCTGGGACTGGGGTAATGATTAAATGAGATAGTATTGCATTTCAGTGAATAATGCAGCAGCTGGTTCACCGAAAAAGAGAATAAAAATCTCTTTCTGGTGGCTTGCTTATAATAAATCAATTATGAACGCTCACGGGAGTCACTGTTATCATTGAGCAAATATAAGCGATTGCGATGACCTTTTCCCCTTGGAGCAGCTGCCATTTTTCAAGGTCTTGGCTACCTAGGATTCTCATACAACATTTATTGAGTTGGTTCTCTATTCTAGCACAGCACCTTGTCTTAGAACTGAGATTTGCAAAGCGCAAAGGAAGTGCGATTTCTGGGTCAGGGAGCACTTGGTCTTGTGGAGAAGCCCTCTGTGGAGTAGAAAGCCGGGGCCTTAGGCCTGAGCTGAAAATGAACCAGGAGAGGGAGTTGTCCCATAAGGTCCTTACTGAAAAAATGACGTGAGCTGGGTTGTGCGCTTCTATGAGGAAAGAGCCTTCGGTGGGAAGAAGCCGGGAATTCATTGAAAAGACATAGCAAGACAGCGGGGGTGGGGGGAATCCTAGAACTGCAGAGCCCAGAGACCTCAGAAGAGCTGGGGGGGGGGGGCTCAGGAAAGCTACAGGATCGAAAGCAGTCTGGGCCGATCCACCCAAGGACATAGGCAGGGCTCGGAGTGAAGGATGTGGTCAGAGGAGACTTCACAGAGGATCATATTTTATTTTGTGCCAAGGACCCAGAGATTTCCTGGAGGACAGTGAAAATCATTAAAGGGTTTTAAGCAAGAGTGATAGGATCAACTCTGCTGAGACAATAGCTCAGGGCTGGATGGGATGTGCATAGAGAAACAAGGCCAGTTGACAATAGAGAGGTCCAGAGCCTTAGGGGAGGTAGAGAAAGACAAATTTTATTTTTCTTGGTTTGCCGGCATTAGCTCCCAGGCCCAGGTCCCTACAGATACCAACATCCACGGATGCTCAAATTTCATATCTAAATAAGTATTCATGCGTATAATTTAAATCAGTGGTTCATGACCCTTTCCCAGGAGTGGCATATCAGATGTCTTGTGTATCAGAGACTTACATTACAATTCATAATCGTATCAAAATTACCGTTATGAAGTAGCAACGAAAATAATCTCATGATTGGGAGTCAACAGAACATGAAACAGTGTATTAAAGAGAGTTGAAAAACACTGCTCTAAATCAGCTCTGTTTTACTTAAAATACACTGCGCAAAATAAACGCTATGTACTTAAGCTATTCTGTTTACAGAATAACGACATGGGGAAATATACATGTTCCGTGTTGATATAATTTTTGATATACTTTCAAACTGTGGCCACATGAAGTCACATACTCTGAGTTCATGAATCCAGTGGGAAGGTTATACCTGACGATAAACTTGCTTAGTGGGGAGAACATGGGGAGGGGGNGGGGGGGGGGGGGGGGGGGGGGGGGGGGGGGCGGGAAACACCCAGAATAGAGCCAGCCTGGCGCAGTCATGAAATTGCAAGCTGTCGCCACCAGAGGGCAGTAAGAGAGGAGCTGAGTCAGTTCCACCAGACAAGTGGAAGGCAGAAAGGCCAATTTAAAAAATGCAGGCCCGTTCGTTACCAGACACCCCCTAATACTGTTCTCAGCCATAGTTAGTCCAAGGATTTTAGTGGTATCCCTCACAAGCCGCCAATAAAACCCTCTATAACAAGATCTGTGCTGGGCTTCCCTAAGAAGTTCTAGACTGGCCACCCTTGTGTGGATTAATGGCAATGTTATTGTAGTTGCCCTGAACAGACCCCTGTGAGGAAGTGCTGGAGATCAAAGATACAACTCAGGAAGATTTTTTGAAATATGGCTTTATAAGAAACCTTTTGTGCACAGGTGTGCCCAGTCTACCATCTCACAGTGGGCAGCATCATGGAAATGCAGTTCACAGGGGTTCGGTACCTTGCCACACGATGACTGAGTTGGCATTGATGCATAATCAGGAGATCTTTTGACCACAGCTCACCAAACCATCTCCATCTCCCTTGTATTTTAAAGCGGGGCGTTGATTCCACAGGCAGCAAATGTAGGAATATTGAGTGTGTATGGGAAGGCAGGCCTGCACACTTAGTTGTAGAACCACAGAGGCCAGCACAAACCCGGGGTCAGATGTAGAACACAAAAAGCACTGGTGGTAACTGAGGTGCTTGCCTGGGTGTGGGCCTCTTGACCCCCTCAGATGCCCTCACAAGTTTGACTGTTACCCTACTTGAAAATGAGGGAGCGCTTTCAGACAGGTTGCCTCCCTCCCTCCTCACAGCCATGAGCTGTTTCCCAGGACCTCTCTGCCCCACTCCTGCCCTGAGGTCACTGGGAGCCATGATATATGTGCTCAGTGCAACAGGAGGGTTGAAGTTCATGAGAAACGCTGAATTGTGTCCCAGAGACCTGAACCTCAAATTGATCCGATAACAGACTAGTTTTTCCAACAGAAAAATCTTGTTGATACAATAAAATCTGTGATATTCCAGAGCCAAGGAGACGGTAGCTTCCCTGGGGACAGGGACTATTTGGGACAAAAAGAAACCATTGGCCACAGAGGGACGGACAAATAGCTTGAGCTATAAGAACTGTTGGGACAATGGCTTGGGCCCCTGCTTACTACAGGGTCATGAGAATGACACATTGGAACTTTGTCCACTCAAGAGAGAGGAATGGAAACCCAGAGCAACTGGGGGAAACAGAGTGCAAGCTCAGTTATTTTATATGAGGGTCTCCCAGTTTCTTGAGTTATGGTTGCCTGGAAGATAACTGTGTACCAGCAGTGCTTCAGGCTGCTCTCTAAGGAGGCAAGCATGCTAAATTAATACCCCACATGCATGGTTCCCAACATAACATTGTGCTTCTGTTTGGCCTATGAATGTGGGTGCCTTCAGTCATCTGTGTATACATTGGTTTCTTTTCGTTCCTATAGAATTGGACCCCAGCCAATTTGACCCCTGCCCCCCACTCAGCTTCTTGGAGCCTCGCTCTCCCATGTGATAAATGATATCCTCTCTTTGCCTGACAGCTTTGAGAATGGAAAGGATTGGTACCAATGATAGCAATTAGCTCCCACGGTGGCACATGTTAGAGCCAAGTAAGAAGTGTATTTTGTTTCCTCTTGCTTCACCTTCGTGTGGCAAACAGGTATGCTGATGTGCGCACACACAAGGTAAATCACCAAGTTGGCCAATAAATCTATGCTAAGTCAGAGTTAACTTAGAAAATCAACACGGCGCAGAGGCTTTTAGAGGGCTGACATTCCTCAGGTTATGGAAAACAATAATAATAAATCTCAAGGAATGTCACCTTGCCCCTGGCACTGAAGACAAGAAGCTGAAAACCTTAGTGGAATAGCCTTGAGGATGTGGAGCACACGGCCGGGAGGGGCAGCTCTTAGAGGAGCTGAGCTAGGGCAGGTGAACTTGTGTGAAGCTGTCAGGCCCCATGCTGGCCTGGCTAATTCCTCAGATTTCACTGTGGAGAGAGACTCTCAGGGAAGGTGGCAGCGGACATGATAGATACAGAGATCACCAGCATTGAAAGTTTAGAATAAGCTAGAAAATGTAGCCAATCAGCCCAGAACCAGACAGACATTGCTTCTTCACGCCTCTCACCACGGGTGTGTTGCTGATGCTGGGTTACTATGGCTGCATCCAAATGCCACTCTAGATGATTTTTGCATATTGGCTGTTACTAATAGTTTTATGCTTATTTTTGAAAGTCATTATTTATTCTTTATCTCACTGAATATGACTACTCAGCTCCCTTTGGAAAGAACCCAGTGGACGTTTGTCAGGGTTTCTCTCTCTTAAAAGTTATTTCTTCTGTCAGTGGTCCTCGATTCCTCCCATACCTACCTTTGCTCTCTAACTTGTTCTTCCTTGATAATGCTTGACTGTTTATTAAGCTTCTTCCATTTTTATGATGCTATTGTTCAGTTCCCAAGGCTTGGAGTTGGAAGACTCCACTTTCTTTTAATGTCTTTTGATGTCGGATGTGTTTGATTCTTGCTCTTTGAATATTTCAAGCTGATACTTTCCCCATAGTTTTAGCTACAGTTTGGATAAGAAACATTCCATAAAACTTACAGGTATTCAAATCTTGGCAATCAACTAGTAGAGTTTTGGGGGAGTCCTGGAAATGTTAGGGGTGGGACAAGAGTGAGACAGACTTGTCCCCACAGTGACCTCCAGAGCAGCTTAGCAACTGAATGGGACATTGTGTCCAGAAAATGAAACTAGAATATTTAGAAGGCAGGGTTTTGCTGAGGGTAGTGAATGAAGGAGAGGGAGCCCCTGCCTACCACTTACTCCAGACTTCTCTCTCTTTTGGTGTCTACTTCTTGACCATCATCCTTATGATATCCCAGAAACCCCAGAGCTAAACCACAGATGAATTTGTGAGGCAAAATAAATATTTTCTACTTTTAAGCTGTTTCTTCTGACACTTTGTTACAGTGATGAAAAGTGCCCAATCCAGTCTCTGTTTGGACATTTGATCGCTTGGCACCCATTGGAGCCAAAGGAGACATTGTTTTCCCTCGTGCCTGTGTTCTGGTGTGACATGGGTTGGGTGACCATTTAGACTAGGAAACTTCTATATAAGGAAGACATAGAAACTGGAACTCCTGTGTGGTCTCGGGGAGAGCATGAGCTTTCAGACAGATCTGTTTGCCTCTCTGGGGCTGCTGAAAAATTATAACTAATGTATGAATTATAAACAGCTATGAATGTGTATAGCATCCTGAGTCCCAAATCCTCCTGCAACCAAGCAAGCAATTACAGTTTCCCTTACAACCCTACTACATCTAGAATCCAGGCCATGACAAAAATCAAACTCAACTTCTAAAGGCTATCAGGAGTGCCAACCTCATGGACAAATCCCATCCAGCTATTTGCCTCAGCTCTCCCAGCCTCCACAATCACGGTGAGAACCTGTGTCCTCAGAGTATATCCACAGAAGATGAACTTGTCTTCTTCTGTTCTCAAGGACCATCTCTGTGTTGGTCTTTGGAGAATTCCCTTGTTATCTTCCAATCATCATCATCACTAACGACATCTCCAACACAGTTAGCATTGGCTGAGCCTTTGTGCTGTGTGCAAGCTTCCCTGTACCCACTTCCCATTCTCTCATGAGCTGCTTCATTTAACCCTCATCCCAGCATGGTAGGGTAGATGCTCTAATTATCCCCATTTTATAGATGGTGCCATTCTCATTTCCTTTAAAGAACAGGCATTCTCGTTGGAGATACACACATGTATGCATACATAGATATTAAATATTAATATATATATTAAAGATTCAGTGAATAACTTTCCTAGAAAAGTTAGCTTTGTAGAGAAAAAATGATTCTTACTTAGCCAGTTCACATCAAAGTCAGAAGCAGCACCAATATTCTTCCTCCTAGCCCACTGCCAGGCTGCCTTGTTAGGACTCTTTCTTCTCTGAACTTCTACTGATTTCTGACATTGTGTTTAAGATTTGATTTGCTGAAAGAAACCTGGGAGAAAAAGGACCAAGGCGTCCATTTCGTAAGGCACCTTGACCATGTTTTTCAGATCTTCAAGCTGCTGCTGAACTCTCTAACCTACCTTGGTACTGGGAAGATATCAAACGGAGCTGTAGCCATTGAACAGCCAAGCAGAGAAAGGCAGCTGTCTGATTTTGTCTAGCAAAGAGCGTGTTTCAAATACAGGTTTAAAAAGAATTGTTCCTCTATGGTATAAACTCACTCCCTTAATGTGATTTGTTTGGTTGAAGAGCTTAATAATCCATCTGTTAAGGTAGAGAGGGATAACTATGTGGTATCTGCAGTGTCCTTTCAAATTGTGCTGGTTTTCAGTATGTATTATTGTTAATAATGAAGCACAAGGAAACTCAGGATCATGCCCTGGGTTGCCATTTAAGTCCAAAGCTTCTCTTTGGGTCTGTTTTTGAGGATGACTGGACATGGAAGGCAAGGTAAGTAAGTCAGAAAGGGCAGAATAGGAGTCTTGCTACTGCAAGATAAGGCTAGAAAGAGCAGGAGGTCATCATGTCAAACAGACAGTCTTCTGGGCCCACTGCTCTGTCTTGTGGGAGACCTGATACAAGTCTGCAGTTGTGTGCCTATCAACTATTACTGACTATCCCCTCCCAGTGTGTGCTTTTTGCTGTTGTTGCTTGTTTGTTTCAATGTTTTGAGTCAGAGTCTCATTCTGTACTCTAGGCTGGCCTGGAACTCATTGTGTGGCTTAGGCTTGGCCTTCAGTATAATACTAATCTCTCTGCCTCAGCCTCTCCAGTGTACGGACTACAGGTATGAGTTGCTGCTTATGTTTTAGTGCTCATATGATGCCCTTCAATCATTGGACTAGGAAAAGTCAAAGCAGCAAGACCAATAGTAAAATCAGCAAATGTCCATGTTGATGGAGGAAGGTGCTCACTGCCACATCCTCGCAGGGTCACTGAGGGCAATGAAGGAATAGAAGTGGGGCTGGATTACATAGAAGATGAAAGACTGTCATAAAGACTGAAATACAAGACTGTCATGCTAGGAATAAAACTAGAATCTTTGAGAACCAGAAATAGTTTATCCCCTATGCCAGATGTGAAGGCCATCGGTAGAACCAGCACATCTGTAAACTTATAACCCATCAGGGAAGACAAAAGCACAGCATTTAAAGTTGGTGAGGTCAGGACTATGTTCAGGAGAGGCAACAGGAGGGCACTGTGGAGGAGCATCATGCACAGAAGAAGGCTTGGAAGCCTTTTTCAGAAAGCCCACAGAGAGCACTAGCGATCAAGAGGAGCTCTCTTGGGTCATGGTCAAAGTATCAACATGAAGACTGGGCTGGGGGTGTGACTCAGAGGTTGAACACTTGCCTACCATGCCTAGCATGCAAGAAGCTTGGGTTCAGTTCCCAGCACTGCCATATCTACCCATGCACATGCACCGGGAGTGTGTGTAGAACTAGCCAACATGTTTTGAAACCAGATCTCTTCCACAGGCAGAAACCTGGGTTCGACCTTGATTGAGAAGATATTGAATTGTCCCTGGTATTCATTATGGTCAAACAGAAAAGTGTGGTCAGCTTCCTTAAGTGTTTATTGATTTTTTCCATGGTATATATCAATTTCCATGCAAAGTATTATCTTTCCGGTATTTGATTCTAAAAAAAAAAAAAGAAATAAAAGAAAAATATTCTCCTTTTGTTGAAACTTTAGAAATTTCCTTGTTTTATTACTTAACACCCCACAAACAACCTGGGCATCTCTGCTGATGCCAGCTTGCTAGAACTCTGTTCTTTCTATCCACATCCCTCTCTAAAAGACCCCACTCTCTGATGGTTTCAGTTATTTGTAGCTTGGCAACTCTGGATTTCTAACTCTAGTCAAGATCTCTTTTCTTAGCTCCATTTGACCCACTTGTTTACTGGGTCATAATAATCTTCTTAGCTCCATGCTGACCTAGATGTTTACTAGGTCACAATGATGGCAGACGTTTCCAGAGCACACTTCCTACCCAGAGACATTCTCAGCTCCGTGAATGTATCAATTCATTGAATCCTCCGAGCGATGCCTTCAGGAATGTGCCACGGTTGATGGCATCCTCAGTAACGCTTTCCAGGATTCTCACCTCAGCGTGTCCCAGAGCAATACAGAGATTACTCACGGAAGCTAGCTAGCGACTCAGCTTCACAGCTCCACAGTCTGCTAATTAATGACGATCTTTCAACCTCGGAGCTCCATCATGGATCCAAGAAGTCTTGCCTCACGCTGCCAATATCCCATCTGGATGGACACACAAGTACTAAAACTTTTCCCTCCAACTTTTCTAAGAGAGGTGACATCATGTGATGGCCAACTCCTCCCTTCCCCTCCCCCCATTTTTGCTAATTCATACATTTGTGACTCGGGCAAGTTGGTTAACTCACGAAGTTTGGTTTTCTTTATGGATAAAACAAATAGTGTTTACTTACAGGGCTGTTATGAGACAGAAATGAGTAATTATGTGGATTTTATATAATTTTAAATTCTGTGTGTGTGTGTGTGTGTGTGTGTACACATGCATGTGCATGCACACACACACATGAATGTACACACCTGATTAGATCAGAGGCATCAGATCCTTTGAAGGTGGAGTTACAGGTACTTGTTAGCCACCTGCCATGGATGCTGGGCCTGGCGCCTGAGACCTCTGCTAGAACCAAATGAGCTCTGTGCTCTTAGCCATGAAGCCTTCTCTCCAGACCCAACCAAAGAGGTGTTTTTGTTTTTATATTTAGGGAATCTGAGAGAGGGAGAGAGGGAGAGTTTATGAACTTGCATTTGTATATGTAGAGCATTCCCCATGGAGGTCAGAGATTAACCTTGGTTATCATTTGTTGGGTACTGCCTACATTGTTGTTGTGTTTATTTATTTGTTTTTAGTTTGAGAGAAGCTCTCTCTTTGGCCTGGAGCTGACCACATATGCTAGGCCGCCTGGTCAGTGAGACCCAGTGAGTCCCTTCTGCCTCCAGCTCCCTGGCACTGGTACCACAAGCTCATGTCACCATGTCAGACATTTTCACATGAGTTTCAGGCATGGAATCAGGCCTTTATGCTTCCATGTTTTTCCTGCCTGAGTTCTCTCACCAGCTACACCCCTCACGCCCTTTTATTTTTTAAATGTTGGTTAAACCAATGCATTTCATTTCCCTCTATCTACTTCTAAGGAGAAAATAACGAGTTGCCAATGCAGCATCTGGACATTGTGGATGGCAATAAAAGGTGCCTTCTCAGGCTTACTGGCTTGGAACCAGAATCATGGAAGGCGTTGTATTCTGTCAGTGTGGGGTCTGGCATTTTGGGCTTCTTTTTATCTTTTTAAGAGAGAACTATGCAGTCAGGATATAAATTTGGCTTATATATATTTGAACTCCATTCCCAGGTTCAGTACATTTCTGATAAAAGAGAATATTTCCCTGCTCCTCCATCCTCCTTACAGCAAATACACTTTCAGCTTGTCAATGTTAAGTGTCTTTTTATTTCTTAATTTAATGGTGTGTCATTAGGGCCGAAGGAGATGAAGTTTCAAACAAATTCAGGGCTGTTTTTAGACAGGAGACCAGGCAACCCACAGAAAGGGTTGAGATGGACAAGGTGGATGGCAGCCGGGGCCTAGTGCACAATGAAAAGACCATTTGTTAAAAATGGAATAACATTCCAAGCTGCTAGGGGCTGAGCACGAACTAAGAGTGGGTTAGTTCTGAGCACTAGCTACACCTGACCCGCTTCCATAAAGCTGTCTGTCTGTGGGCAGAGCATTGCTCTCCTAACGTGCTCCCAGCTGCCTTCTCTTGAATACTTACCTTCTAACTGAGACAGAGCTTAGCCCTTTTTCTCCATCAGCCCAGACATTAGGAGAGTTTCTTAAGGAACTCTGACACCAGGTTTCCTGTTTCTGCTTCACCAGGAGTCGATTCCAGCCTTTGAATCCCCTGATGTGTCAGACCCTTCTTCTGTAATACACTCCATTCCTTCTCTTCACAAAGGCAAAGATAGTGATGCGGAAGACATCATGGAATTCCAAAAGTCTCGATATGAAGGCTGCTTATTCAGTTCAACACAAAAGGCTTTCCGCATAATTTTCCTATTTAATCTTTAGAACCTCATCATCAATAGCTCCTGTTAGAACTCCGTTTTAGAGATGAATGGAGAGACTTGGAGAGATTGAGTCTGAGGCCACACAGCAAGCAGGTGGGAGAGCTCAGATAATAACCCGCTCTATTTGAGAGACCAGGGACAGGGCCTGCAGAGGCTGGGGCATCATTGTAGCATTAGAAAAGACAGAACAGAACAGCATCAATAAACACAGGAAGGGGAATACTGCTTTTATGACAGAAAGACTAAATAGTTTGAGATGGTCTCTTTTGAAAGTTACTTGGTTTCTTGTAAGTGACTTGAAAATAATGGTTTTTGTGTTTTCAATTATGTTTTGAGGAAGAACACTGCAAAAAGCAACGTAGTAGAAGGGAGGAAGGCCAGCTTTGATGGCTTTTAAACATTCCAGGAGTAACAATGCTATAAACTGTGAGTTTGGGGCAGAGGCATCAACAGAAGATATGTTCAGGGAGTAGGCTGCCCAGAAACACATCTGTTAAAGAGAAGAAATTCAAGAATTCTATGCACAAATATGACAACTAGAGAAATCATCTAGAAAATAAGAGCATATTCATGAGCGTGGCACTAAATATTGATTAACTGTCAGCAAAACACTCATATAGAGGCCAATGCTTAGATTATAGGTGGATTACAGAGAAGAATGTAAACTATAAAGCCTTTAAAACTAGAAGCATAAATAAATCTGCGTAGGGATTCTGGGTGGAGAAGGTCTGTCTATGCCCCAAAGCAATGCAATAAATAATAGAAGAAAGACTGATGGGTTTGGCAGTGTTCAGATAAAATCCTTCTGTATGTCAAACACCATGAAATTTAAAAACAGTTCCATCAGCCAGATGGCAGAATAAGGAGTTTCCAGTGCTCGTCCCCTCATAGAAACACTAATTTGAAAACAATTCATGCACAAAAAATAGCTTCATAAGAGCTAAGGGATCTAGATGAGGAGTAGAGCATCTGAGTGGGGCACAGAAATAGACATGTACTCAGGAGAAGAGGAAGGGCAGTATCCTAGTCCATCCTCACCAAACCTGTGCATCCTGGGAGAATGCTGTGAGGAGGGGGTGGGGTATTCAAGTAATGCCACGATTTCTACAGACTCCAGCTTTAGGCCATGTCTATACTGTAGGCCTGGGCTTTAGGTTGGTACCAGTAGCCTCATCTAGGACAGCCCCACAACTTCAGGCTTCCAACTTATTTCAATATAAGTCAATTTCTGATGACTCCAAACATCTTTGTGACCTCAGACCTTACTTGGTTCCCATAGACTGAGGACCCAAGCTTATCCCTAGCAACTAAAAGTCTACATCTACAAAGGAACCAGGGAAGCACAGATAGTTCCATAAGTAGTCCAAAGTAGTCCCATAAGGCCAAGGTCCAGATCCCACCTCTTTTAAAAATTATCTTATGGGAGGGGGTGTGGAGCATCCATTCCTGCTCACATGCATGTGCACATGCATGTACAGGTTCATGAATGCATATATAGAGGCCATAGGTCTGTAAGGTTAACTATATTCCTTTGTCACTTTCCATTACAGATTTTGAAAAAAGGTCTTAAAATTTTGGCTCTATTCGCTGGGTGTAACCCCCCACCCCCATCTCTTCCAGGATGAAGGTCATTGACACACATTGCCACATTTGGCATTTATGTTAATCAGGGATAGAGCTCAGTTCCTCATGCTTATGTAACAAGCACTTTACCAACTGGCCCTTCTTCCTAGCCCCAGACCAGTCCTTAGAAACCCAGAATATCTGTGTAGGCTGAGAGGTGAAGAGCCCCATCCTAACAAAACCAACCAATAAAAACTGGAAAATAAGGCAGTTCTTCAAATCAACAGAAACACATGTAAAACTACAAGGGTGAGATATTATCTGGGAAGTGAGGCAAAGCCAAAGGGAAACAAAATGATAGTAACTCATCATAAAGAGGTGATACACGAAAGCCAGGCATGTTGGCACACCAGGAATTCCAGCACTTACGAGATCAAAGTGGGAGGATCTCCAGCTTGAGGCCAGCCTGCATTGGAGAATATATTCATGGCCATTGTGGACTATATCAAATGATGAGTTAAAAATGCCTAACAAAGTATTAAAAGAATTAACTTAAATTATCTCAATGAAACTACAATAGAACATAGATAGCCTACCAAGACCAGGATAATAATACAAGAGCAACATATCAATGAAGGGAAAAGATAAAAGTTCCAGAGCTAAAGAACACAATAGCCACATCTCAAAAGTCTCAAGAGATGCAACTGTAGATTTGATCAAGCAGAAGGAAGAGTCATCAAGCTCATTCAGTGTCTGGTTGCTTACATCATCTATCTGAGGAATAGAAAGAAAAAGGAATGATGCAGAATGAAAAAGCCAATGGGCCTTATGGGTTGCCAGCAAGGGAGGCAATACACTCATTATAGAAGTTTAAGAAGTAGCTGATAGAGAAAGGTAGAGGGCTTATTTAAAAAATAATCACTGGATTCTGTCCACATATAGAGAAGGACATGACCATCCCCATCCTCAAAGTCAAAACAGCTTAGAATAATCAAACATATTTACCTCACTGACACTTTATAGCCAAATTTCAAAAGTTGGGGAAAAATGAAGTTTAGAGCATATAAAGTATATATATATATATATATATATATATATATATATATATATATATATATATCATGACAGACAAATAAAGTACTTTTTGTATGGGTAGAGGCAGATTTCTTAGGAGAAACCCTGCAGACTGAGACAGATGAGATGAAATAGGCCAAGAGAAACAGAAAACGAAGGAGTGTACCACCACTTGACCTGCCGTACAAGAAGTATTAAAAGGAGTCTCCAAGTTGAAATGAAAGAACACTGGCGAGAACAGATGGGGGAGAAGCAAGACTCAAGGTCAAGGTCGCCTTCGGAATAAGCTTATACTGCACAATCGTTTCTTACTATAAATGATAATAAGATACCAAAGTATTATAGCAACAACCATTTATTAATGGTCATATCATGAAAAATGAGAGTTGTGGCATCAATAACATAAAATGTGTGAGACAGTGTTCACAGCTACTGACTAGCTGAGCTGTTATCTTCAGTAGATGGTGATGGTCCATATAAGCCTTGCGGTAAAGACTAAGAAAAGCCCCCGTAATGATATACAACAGATAATGGGGAACTTATCAAAGCAACAGTACAAAACAATCGTTACATCCCAATAACACTAGGAGAAAAACAAGAAACCGATAGAGCAGATGGAGACATGATGGTGCAAATAAACCCTTCACTGCCACTAAATTACTAATTGTTAATGTATTAAATCATTCAATCAAAATGCATATAATGGCTGCATACATTACAAAACAAGATCCAACTAAAGGCTACTGATAAGGAGACTCACTTTAATTTTAAGGCCACAAATTTCTGTTTAAAGGATAGAAATGGACAAAGACAATCTGTGCAAAGGCCATCCGACATCCGAAGAGTGAGTGAGAGTCTCTGTGCCTATAGGAGACAAAATAGGTTCTAAGTAAAAGGCTTTCAGAAGATACAGGTTGGAAGAGATGATAACAATTGTAAATCAATCCATCAATCTCAATATCAGAATACCTGAATATATAAGATAAATACTTGCAGTCATAGCACAATAGAAGGGGACTTATCTGCCCCCTTTCCAACAGTGTGCAAATCATCCAGACAGAAATTCCATAAGGAACATTGAACCTGGTGACAGTGCAGACCACTTGGAACTTAGAGGTGCATGAGGAACACTCACAGGACAACTACAGAAAACATATTATTTTCAAATATCCATGGAGCATTCTGAAAATAATATAAAGCCACATAGCAAGTGCTATCAAGTTCAGATTCGAGATAATATCTAGTACCTTTCCCAGCCCCAGTAGCAGGAGGCTAGAGATCATTCATAAATATGTGTAAATTAAATTACACATTTCTCAACAACCAATGGCTCAGAGGAGAAATCAAAAGAAAAAAATTTTAAATCTTGAAAGAAAAGGGAAAAACAAATGTTGAAGGGTAGTAACACTTTTTAGTTAGTCATTTTAATTGATACATTTAAGGCACAATTTATTATGATGATATAAATGTATATAAACACAGCATAATTATTTTAAAAATGTATTACCCATATACTGTCACACAAGCAAAAGCACTCTTCCAGCATTTTAAAGACATATACCAAATAAGTGTTAACTACAGTGCTTAAGAGCCAGTTGTGGTGATCCACACCTTTAATCTCAGCACTAAGGAAGAAGAGACAGGCAGATCTCTTTTGAGTTCCAGGCCAGCCAGGGCTGTATAGTGAGACCCTGTTTCAAACAAACAAACAAACAAACAAACAAACAAAGTAAGAATAAATAAAAAAGGAAAGAAATGCAAAACTAAAATGATTATGATTTTCATAATCATTCATTTTCCCTAGCTGGAATAGTCTCCCGTCTACTTTTGTTCTCTGCGGCGAATATCCGACTCTTTCCCATCTACCCGTCATATTGAGAATCTAGTATCTATTACACTTGTGACTTTGTCTATGAATTAAAGTGTTAAAACTTGCTCTGTGGTGAGATAATCAGATGTAGTATTTGCCCTCAGTGTCTGTCCTAAGTACAATGTCTTCCAAGTCTATGCCTACTGCTGTAATATGACATATCTTCTTTGTGAAGTTTAAATCACAACACCTAGTGTGTATATGCCACATTTCTTTTATGTCTTCATCTACTGGTGATACAAAGATTGCTTCAATGCTTCAATGCCTTAGTAATTATCAATACTGCTACAATGAACTTGGTCATGTAGGCATTTCTCAGCATTCTGATATACATA